>CM047812.1:66306266-66528163 GCA_026214975.1 Gentiana macrophylla
AATCATCCACATCATCCATTCCCGATGATATTTCAAAGAAGAAGGATGATGATGAAGATGATAATTCAAGGAAAGAAGCTGATATGACTACAGTTTTGCAGACATACACTCAACCTTAGCCTCTGTGAGTGCATGGCGTAACTCAAAGCAAGAAGATTTGCCATTTGAAAATTAGACAACTGACAATCAACAAGCAGCTGATGGGATTAATAGTCAACTTATGATCATTGAAGATATCACTCAGTCTAAAGATCAAACAGAAGCAACATATGATCCTTCTGATATCTTGACGAAGGACGAATTGGCCAAAGTTCATTAAAACTTGAAGATTGTGCTCAGTCAAAGGGATGCACACAATGGCCTTCTATCAAATATCTCGGGATATCTAGATTATAGAACTAAAACATATATCTCAGTTCATGCAAGACTAGAGATGATCCATAAGTCAAGTTCCAATTCTGCTTCAGAAATTTTAATACTTAAACAGAAACTTGAAGACTCAACCGCAGTATATAGGGAAACACATGCACAGGCTCACTGTCATATGAATCAGCACATCTATGGGTTAGACAATCAGTTAAAAGAAGTACTTGATTCTCAGCAATGTATTTCCGCCGATCAACAGGCAACCCATGCTTTGGTAGATCAATTGTATGATGCCAAAAAAGGGGAAGCTGAAGAAGAAAAACTGAAATTACTCAAAGAAAGAAGCAACTCGAAGATGAATTGGAAAGATATAAATCAGATCCAAAGTTCTTAAAGAAAGAGTTAACTGATGAGCAGCTCATTGAGAAATATAATCAACCCGAAGATCGGGGAGCTACTCTTACAAAGGATCTGTGGTTAAAGTTTGACAAAGATCATAATCCTATCAAAGCCAAGTACAAGGATAAGACTATTGAAGAATCCTTGAACTACTTCTTATCTGATGAACTCTACAATCAGAAAATGGCGTAATACAAGAAGATCAAGAAGATTGAAGACAAACTGAAGATTAAAGACAAAGCTGAACAAATGAAAGCTGATGTAGCTGAATTTGAAAAATACTACTTGGATGAATCAGCTTTACCAAAAATAATTTTATGGAGAAAATGGAAAGAAGGAAGTCAAGTAGTCTATAACAAGACCTTTTCTAAGGAAGATTCAAAACTAGAACATGATTTTCGTCTACATGACAAAGAGATGAAGTATATCTCAGTTAAACAAAAAACACAGAAAGGAACTTAGTCTTTAGCCAAATTTATATGAACAAAGTGTAACTATTCCAGTTTTTGCATATTATAATGAAATCTAGTTTTCCAGTTTTACATTGTTTTACATTGTTTTGATCTTTAAGATTTTCTTTTTGGGAGAGTTTTGGCATCATCAAAAAGGGGGAAATTGTTGGAAATAAAATTTATGTTTTGATGATAATTCATAATATTTACTCAGAATATTTTCTTAACCTCATTGCTGAAGTGCTGAAGCTAGCTATTATATTGAAAAGCTAAAAGATGTCTACAATTGAATGTATAGGTTTTACTAGAGTCGGATATTTGTATAGGTTACATCAGACGAGCACTATAATAGTTAGTGTGTCGTGAAACTGAAAACTGGAAATCATTTAGAAAACTTGAAATCGTTAAGATAAACAAACAGACTAAGAATACACCAATATGAAACTGAAGAAGATAAGTTTGCTGAGGGACACAGACTCGGTTGGCTTATCTAGAAGATTGAAGAACTGAGGGTCACAGACTCAGTTATAGAAGATTGAAGAAGTGAGGGTTCAAACTCAGTTATGAAGAATACAAGTCGAGACTATAAAGTTAGACTTCAGGCTAGTTTGTGGTAACCTGAACTGACTTTATGGATCTTGTATGAAGACCTAAGAATCATAAGGACAATGAATTCTTAGAAGATAATTGTTTATGGTGTACTCGATTAAGTCAATTATAATCAGATGTAAGCCGATCTCGATATTTGAAGAAGAGTAAAATCTCAGTTAATGCTCCAAGTCAGTCAAGAAACTGACAACTTATGAACACAGTATAAAACTGATCAGTAAACTCAGTTTCATATGTCAGGCATCCAATAAACTGACAATACAGTCGAACGTTTTAAAGGAAGCTATTTTATTGGATGAAATACAGACACATCAGAATGGTCAGAAAATATAGACGTTACAAGATACACGTTGATACAATTCAAATTCATGGAAGATGAACATTGGACCTCACACTATAAATAGAGGACTATTCACCAAGGATTACACATGAAGATTTAATAGAATTATCAAGATCAACAAGCATTTTTGTCTTAGTTATTCGAATTGCTATCATCTATGCGCTATAACAAGATCATATCAAGAATTTATTCAAGTGTTCAAGCTACACAAAATTTATCCAGATTTAGACACTTTGAAGAACCACAAACAAGAATCAATTTATTGATTATCAGCCCAACTTTGATTCTACATCAAAGGTTTAGACTGTGAAGCCAACCGGGAAGGTTCTGCCAAGGACCGTTGTTACAAGCAGTCGGGTAGACTGTGTTTGTGGTGGTAGCTGGTGAAGAGGCATACGTAACCCTTCAAGGACCAGTGTTCAAACAATTGAAGAGCAGCAATTCTACCTGTTCTACAAGCTGTTTAGATAGTGAAGCTAGTGGATTAGACAAGGACTATTGTTTAGGACTTTTGTAATGATTCACCTCAAAAGTTCTAGTGGAGTTTTCCTCCGCACTACAAGGAAGAGAGGGTGACAAGATTACACCACCTGGAACCTCTATAATTCTTGTTTATTTACTTTACGCATTTATTTACAGCATTCTAAGAATTTGATTGTTATACAACTCACAGCTCACAGACTGACATTCATCAGAATTCAGTTTAACACATTCAGCTTTCATATAGAATCACAAGATCAAGAAAAAGGCTAGAATTACATCCGTTGCCGGTTGACTCAGTTTTTGGTTAAGTCAGTTTGACTTGAACTCAGCTTAGTCAGCTTAACTCCACACAAGTTTTAACTGAACCATAATTTGTTTTAAATCCAATTTTAGGGACAAGTTTATTCACCCACGCCCCTCTAAACTTGTGTTATCCTTTTCAAGGGACCAACAAAACCCAAACTCACTAAAAGGAGAAAAAGGAAACAACATGAACACAGCAGATCAGGAATGGGATGAAGAACCAGATCCCAAAAAGCGCAAGAGAGCACTCCAGTAACTAGTACCAGCAATTTGAACGAGACTGTGGTAATCAGTGATGATACAATACCTGAGGAAGAGAAACAACAAGAGGACATCACCTATCTGTAAGAAGGTGAGGAAGGCTATGTTCTCACTCCATCTGAAGGAGAAGAGATGGATGATGAAGAAGCTGAGATAGAGGATGAAGAGTCAGAAAGTGACCATCTTAAAGATAATCCAGAAACCATGGAGATATCTGATGATGATCTAACCCTTCAGGAGGTACTTTTCAAAAGTCTCAACAATGTTGACAAAAAGCCGAGTGAGCCAGCTGATCAAACACACTTTGCTGAACTTGTCAACACCCCCACTATTGATCAAGGGGGAATACCAGTAGAAGAAATCAAGTCTCCAGCTCATGGAGAAGACAACCTGCCATCTTCTGTAGATGGAGAGGCAAGCATCCCCCAGCAACTTCCTAAAACCCTGAAGTTAAAGAGAAAGGAAGAGAAGAAGAGGCAGGAAAAGAAAGTGAGAAAGACGAAGAGAAAGAGGAAGAAGATGAGGTGGATCCAGAGCAGGAGGGAGGTGAAGAAGATGAAGATATTGCAGTGACACCGGAGGAGGTTGATCCAGAAAGAATCTTCAATCTGGACATCCAACCACCGATTGTAGACATGGAGAAGCAATATCATAATGAGCAAAATCTGAAAAAATCTGCTTTAAGGAGTGAAGCAACCTCCATAAACCACAAAATTGAAGCCCTCATCAGTCACATCAAAATGCAAGATGAGGTAATAGAAAAATAGGAAACTTGCTCTGCAACTTACAAACAACTCATCCCTTACCATGTCCAAACCAACCTTGAGTTTCATGCTGACAGGGTTGATAACACTCTCAAACCTCTGATGGACACTCTAAATGCTCACACTCATCAAATTCAACATCTAGATGAAATTATGGAATTTTCTGGCCTGCAACTCAACACTATGATAAACATCAATACGGCCAACAACAAATTTCTGGAGCAAAGGTATGGTCCTCTCCCTGAGTCTGAAGAAACAAATGCAAATCTTGAAGCACGTTTTGGTGCTACCAAAAAGGGGGAAGGAAGCTCAAAGCCTGAGAGCTTCAGTGGAAAGAAGGCAAGCCCAACTGATAAGGGCAAGGGCATCAGGTTTGAAGAAAAGAAGAAGTAGCACTTTCTGTTTAACTGAATTAATTGAACTCCATTTGCCTTTGTTTTCTTAAAAAGATGCAATATCTTATTGCCCTCAAATGGATGTGAATAAATTTTATGAGTTTTTTACTCTGTCAATTATTTTGAAATTTTTTTTATACTTATGTTTAGGCTAATGAGGGTTTTGGCATCATCAAAAAGGGGGAAATTGTTAGAAACATTTTATTATGTTTTGATGATGGCCATACTTGCTGTTATAGCAAGCCTGAAATAAGTTAGAACACTCTGTATAGTCTTTACTTAGAGTCTAACTTGTTGTATAAGTTGATTCAGACAAGTATTGTACTAGTTGGTAGGATGTCAAAGCAAGAACAGACTTTCGGTAGAGTGAAGCTAGCCAAGCACCAACAGAGAAGCAATGAAGACATCAGTGGGTATAAAAAAATATGAAAAATATGTTTGTAATTATCTTTGAAGTAACGATGTCATATCGACCACAACGATAAATAAGGCACGGTGGTGCAAACGGCAGGCGAAACAGACATCCGAATGGCCCTGTACTAGGAATAAAAAATCACACCATTAAGTAATCGGTGGGAATAAAATATGTACGAAAAAAGGTTTGTAATTATCTTTGAAATAACGATGTGATATCGACCACAACGATAAATAAGGCACGGCGATAAAAAAGTATGAAAAAAAGGTTTGTAATTATCTTTGAAGTACTTATGTGATATCGACCTGAACGATAAACAAGGCACGCTGGCAGAAACGGCAGGCGAAACGGACACTAAAATGGCCATGTACAAGGAATCAAAACACCGCTAAGTACTCGATGGGTATAAAAAAAGTATGAAAAAAACATTGTAATTATCTTTGAAGTACTAATGTGATATTGACCAGAACGATAAATTAGGCACGGCGGTGCAAACGGCAGGTGAATCGGACACCCGAATGGCCTTGTACAAGGAATCAAAAATCACACTTTTAAGTACACTATGGGTACAATAAAAGTATGAAAAAAAATGTTTGTGATTTTCTTTGAAGTACTGATGTGATATCGACTAGAACGATAAATAAGGCAAGGCTGTGCAAACGGCAAGCAAAACGGAGATCAGAATGGCCTTGTACAAGGAATCAAAAATCACACTGTTATGTACTCTATGGGTATGAAAAAATTATGAAAAAAATGGCTTGTAATTTTCTGTGAAGTAACGATGTGATATCGACAAGAAAATTAAATAAGACACGTCGGCGCAAACGGCATGCAAAACGGACACCCGAATGACCTTGTACAAGGAATAAAAAATCACACCGTTAAGTAATCTATGAGTATGAAAAAGTATGAAAAATAAGGTTGTGATTTTCTTCGACATAACGATGTGATATTGACCAGAACATTGAATAAGGCACGGCAGCGCAAACGGCATGCAAAATGGACACCAGAATGGCCTTGTACAAGGAATTAAAAATCACACCGTTAAGTACTCTATGGATACAAAAAAAGTTCAAAAAAAAAGTTTGTAATTTTCTTTGAAGTACTAATGTGGTATCGACCAGAACGATAAATAAGGCATAGCGGTGCAAACAGCATGCGAAATGGACACCCGAATGGCCTTGTTCAAGGAATCGAAAATCACACCGTTAAGTAATCGGTGGGTATAAAAAAAATTATGAAAAAAAGGTTTGTAATTATCCTTGAAGTAATGATGTGATATCGACCACAACGATAAATAAGGCCCGGGGGTGCAAACGGCAGGCAAAACGGACACCTGAATAGCCATGTACAAGGAATCAAAAATCACACCGTTAAGTAATAATATGGTACAAAAAAAGTACGAAAAAACGTTTGTAATTTTATTTGAAGTACTGATGTGATATCGACCAGAACGATATATAAGACAAATCGGCGTAAACGGCATGCGAAACGGACACCCGAATGGCATTGTACAAGGAATCAAAAATCATACCGCTATGTACTCTGTGGGTACAAAAAAAGTACGAAAAATATGGTTTGTAATTATCTTTGAAGTACTGGTGTGATATCGACCAGAACGATAAATAAGGCACGACGGGGCAAAAGGTAAGTAAAACGGACACTAGAATGGCTTTGTACAAGGAATCAAAAAGCGCACCGTTAAGTACTCTATGGGTACATAAAAAAATGAAAAAAACGTTTGTAATTTTCTTTGAAGTAATGATGTGATATCGACTAGAACGATAAATAAGGCACGCCAGCGCAAACGGCAAGCAAAACGGAGACCAGAATGGCCTTGTACAAGAAATCAAAAATCACACCGTCACCGTTATGTACTCTATGGGTACAAAAAAAACGAAAAAAAACGTTGGTAAATCTCTTTGATGTAACAATGTGCTATCGACGGGAAAGTTAAATAAGACACGTCGGCGCAAACGGCATGCAAATCGGAAACCCGAATGGCCTTGTACAAGGAATCAAAAATCATACCGTTAAGTACTTTATGGGAACAAAAAAAGTACGAAAAAAATGTTTGTAATTTTCTTTGAAGTACTCATGTGATATCGACCAGAATGATAAATAAGGCACGCCGGTGCAAATGGCAAGCAAAACGGAGACCAGAGTGGCCTTGTACAAGGAATCAAAAATCACACCGTTAAGTAATCGGTGGGTATAAAAGAAGTACGATAAAAAGGTTTGTAATTGTCTTTGAAGTGATATCGACCACAACGATAAAAAAGGCACGGCGGTGCATACGGACACCAGAATGGCCCTGTACAAGAAATCAAAAAAAAAAGTATGAAAAAAAGGTTTGTAAATATCTTTGATGTAACAATGTGATATCGACCACAACGATAAATAAGGCATGGCGGTGCAAACGGCCGGCGAAACGGCCACCCGAATGACCTTGTACAAGGAATCAAAAATCATACCGTTAAGTACTCTATGGGTACAAAAAAAGGACGGAAAAAAACGTTTCTAATTTTCTTTTAAGTGCTGATGTGATATCGACCTGAACGATAAATAAGGCACGTCGGCGCAAACGGCTGGCGAAATGGACACGAGAATGGGGTTGTACAAGGAATCAAATATCACGTTAAGTACTCGGTGGGTATAAAAAAGTACGAAAAATCTTTGTAATTATCTTTGAAGTACTGATGTGATATTGACCAGAACGATAAATAAGGCACGGCGATGCAAACGGCAGGCGAAACGGACTGCCGAAAGGCCTGGTACAAGAAATCAAAAATCACACCGTTAAGTACTCTATTGGTACAAAAAAAAGTCTAAAAAAAAACGTTGGTTTTTCTTTGAAGTATTGATGTGATATCGACTAGAACGATAAACATGGCACGGTGGTGCAAACGGCAAGCAAAACGGACACATAATGGCCTTGTACAAGCAATCAATAATCACACCATTATGTACTCTATAGGTATGAAAAAAGTATGAAAAAAATGGTTTGTGATTTTCTGTGAAGTAACGATGTGATATCAACCAGAAAGTTAAATTAGACACATCGGTGCAAACGGCATGCAAAACGAACACCCGAATGGCCTTGTACAAGGAATAAAAAATCACACCGTTAAGTAATCGGTCGTGGGACAAAAAAAGTACGAAAAAAATGTTTGTAATTTTCTTTGAAGTACTGATGTGATATCGACCAGAACTATAAATAAAGCACGGCGGCGTAAACAGCAGGCAAAATGGACACTAGAATGACCTTGTACAAGTAATCAAAAATCACACCGTTAAGTAATCGGTGGGTACAAAAAAAATTACGAAAAAAAGTTAGTAATTTTCTTTGATGTACTGATGTGATATCGACCAGAACGATAAATAAGGCACGCCGGTGCAAACGGCTGGCAAAACGGAGACCCGAATGGACTTGTACAAGGAATCAAAAACCTCACCGTTAAGTACTCTATAGGTAAAAAAATGACGAAAAAAAAGTTTGTAATTTTCTTTGAAGTACTGATGTGATATCGACCAGAACGATAAATAAGGCACGCCGGCGCAAACGGCAAGAAAAACGGATACCGGAATGGGCTTGTACAAGGAATCAAAAATCACACCGTTAAAAAAAGTACGAAAAAAGGTTTGTAATTATCTTTGAAGTAACAATGTAATATCGACCACAATGATAAATAAGGCACGGCGGTACAAATGGCCGGCGAAACGGACACCCGAATGGCCCTGTACAAGAAATCAAAAATCACACCGTTAAGTAGTCAGTGGGTATAAAAAAATACGAAAAAAATGTTTGTAATTATCTTTGAAGTAACAATGTCATAAAGACCACAACGATAAATAAGGCATGGCGGTGCAAGCGGCAGGAGAAACGGACACCCGAATAGCCGTGTACAAGGAATAAAAATTCACCTCGTTAAGTAATCGGTGGGAATAAAAAATGTACGAAAAAAAGGTTTGTAATTATCTTTGAATTAACGATGTGATATCGACCACAACGATAAATAAGGCACGGCAATAAAAAAAGTACGAAAAAAAAGGTTTGTAATTATCTTTGATGTACTTATGTGATATCGACCTGAACGATAAACAAGGCACGCCGGCGCAAACGGCAGGCGAAACAGACACTACAATGGCCATGTACAAGGAATCAAAAATCACACCGCTAAGTACTCGGTGGGTATAAAAAATGTATGAAAAAACCATTGTAATTATCTTTGAAGTACTGATGTGATATTGACAAGAACGATAAATTAGGCACGGCGGAGCAAACGGGAGGCGAATCGGACACCCGAATGGCCTTGTACGAGGAATCAAGAATCACAATGTTAAGCACTCTATGGGTACAAAAAAAAAATTGAAATTTTCTTTGAAGTATTGATGTGATATCGACAAGAATGATTAATAAGGCACGGCGGTGCAAACGGCAAGCAAAACGGAGACCAGAATGGCCTTGTACAAGGAATAAAAAATCACACTGTTATGTACTCTATAGGTAGGAAAAAATTACGATAAAAATGGTTTGTAATTTTCTGTGAAGTAACGATGTGATATCGACAAGAAAATTAAATAGGACACGTCGGCGCAAACGGCATGCAAAACGGACACCCGAATGACCTTGTACAAGGAATCAAAAATCACACCGTAAAGTAATCTATGGGTATGAAAAAGTACGAAAAATAAGGTTGTGATTTTCTTCGACATAACGATGTGATATCGGCCAGAACATTGAATAAGGCACGGCAGCGCAAACGGCATGCAAAATGGACACCAGAATGGCCTTGTTCAAGGAATCAAAAATCACACCGTTAAGTACTCTATGGGTACAAAAAAGGTATGAAAAAAAAGTTTGTAATTTTCTTTGAAGTAATGATGTGGTATCGACCAGAACGATAAATAAGGCACGGCGGCGTAAACAGCAGGCAAAACGGACACTAGAATGGTCTTGTACAAGGAATCAAAAATCACACCGTTAAGTAATCGGTGGGTACCAAAACAAGTACGAAAAAACGTTTGTAGTTTTCTTTTCTTCAAAGTAACGATGTGATATCGACCAGAAAGTTAAATAAGACACGTCGGTGCAAACGGCATGCAAAACGGAAACCCGAATGGCCTTGTACAAGGAATCAAAAATCACACCATTAAGTACTCCGTGGGTACAAAAAAAAGTATGAAAAAAACGGTGTAATTATCTTTGAAGTATGATGTGAAATCGACCAAAATGAATAATAAGGCATGCCGGTGCAACTGGCAGGAAAAACGGACACTAGAATGGCCTTGTACAACGAATCAAAAATCACACCGTTAAGTACTTTATTGGTAAAAAAAAATTTCGAAGAAAAGGTTGGTAATTTTCTTTGAAGTAACGATGTGATATCGACCAGAAAGTAAAATAAGACACGTCGATGCAAACGGCATGCAAAACGGACACACGAATGGCCTTGTACAAGGAATCAAAAATTACAACGTTAAGTACTCCGTGGGTACAAAAAAATGTACGAAAAAAATGGTGTAATTATCTTTGAAGTACTGATGTGATATCGACAAGAATGATAAATAAGGCCATAATAGCTGTTATAGCAAGCCTGAAATAAGTTAGAACACTCTGTATAGTCTTTACATAGAGTCTGACATGTTGTATAAGTTGAGCCAGAAAAGTATTGTACTAGTTGGTAGGACGGCAAAGCAAGAACAGACTTTCGGCAGAGTGAAGCCAGCCAAGCACCAGCAGAGAAGCAATGAAGACATCATGGTCTGACTTATAACCAAGGAAGTCTGTGATGACCTTGGATAAGTCTAAGTTATGTTTTAAGTGATGAAGCTCAATGTTTAAATATGGTGTACACTGATCTAACCCAAATCAAGGATCAGGGAAGTACAAGGAATCTCCTTGAACTGAAAGAATAAAGGAAACAGTGAATCGGTAAAGTAAACTGACTTTCGGCTGAGTGAAGACAAAGCAGTGAAGGAAGATCTAAGCGGCAAAGTCAGATGGGTCACTTGACCATTCAAAGAACGGCTGGGTAAACCTTACTCGATCAGATTATTGAAATATGGAGAAGATACAGAAGATCAAGAATTAAATGCACAATTAATAGAGGATCAATCAAGGACGGATTTTCTGGTAAACGTTTGAAGAAAAATCCGATCACTAAAATCAAGGAGAATATAATTAAGAGGGAATCAAGAATAAAATCAAGGATTATTCCCCTCAATAATATGGCCAACGGACGGAAATTCAAATCAAGGATAATCAAGGCTATAAATAGAGGGCATTGACAGAAAAACAAAGTGAAAAAGAACGATAAATTTGAGCAAAAACTCTGTCAAAGTAAAAAGCCTTATATCTGTGCTTAAAGGAAAACATCTAGTGATCAACTCAAAACTGAGAGCTACAATTCAAACATTGAGATTGATCAACAAGTTTGTGAATCCAATTCACATCCATCAAGCAACTGAATCAAAGTCATCTAAGAAGGAGTTTTGTTTGTCATAGCTACTGAAGGATTTGATCCCAATGAGCACTGAAAAAGACTGAGTCACTGAAGCTGTTGCAGTCAAGGAGTGATAGTCTTGTAGATTGTGAAGCTTGTGAAGTCAAGGAGTGATAGTCTTGTAGATTGTGAAGCTTGTGAAGTCAAGGACAATCGTACAATTGTATATGTGAAAACAATAGTGAATTCCTCCGATCATCACAGGAGAAGAGTGGATTAAGGGATTACACCACCCTGAACCACTATAAGCCTTGTGTCAATTTACTTTCTGCAATTTACCTTACTGCATTCATTTAATTGCTTATATTATATCATATATTTGTGATTGCTTAAACTACTTTGAAATAACACAGTAAAAAGGGACTTATCCGCTGCCCAAAAGCTTTTAAATACAAGAAAAGTTCTTGAAACTCCACTATAGTCATTCACCCCCCCCCCCCTCCCCCTCTGACTATACTTTTACCCTTCTCTGGGACCAACTGTCATCATTGTCATCTTTCTTAGAACTACCGCATGTTGTAGTTTTCTTCCAATGGATATCTCTGATCAATTCCTATCCATTGTTCAAAAATTCATCAGTGTTGATCAGTTGAAAAAATGACTGATGTAGTAGAGACTGAACACCCATTTCTCTGTGATTTCCAATTCTGCCTGTTGACTTCTTTGATTTGAAATGGAGCTGAGATTCAAGTTTTGATAGGCATGTAGCCATTTGCTATCTGCTACAGTCAGTTCCCCAATGTTGATAGATGATTCAGATGGTGTTGCAATTTCTTTTTCTTTTGGAGTTTCTAAAACAGATTCCACAGGGGCCTCAAATCTTCCAATTTCTTCAACATCAGTTTTGCTGGTATCCCCTTCAGCAACAACTGGGACTAAGTTGGTTCCAGGTTCAATTTCAGGAACTGAGGTGGTAGTCTCAGTTTTTAAGATTTCTTCATGAACAACAAGTTCTCCTACTTGCTCAGTGACTTGTTCTTTTGCTGACTCAAGTTCCAGTTCAGCAACTTGTTCTTCTTCAGGTGTTGGTTCAACAACCTTATCTTTTGTCGGTTCAATAACTTCTTCAGTAACTGGGTCCTCTGCTCTCTTATCTTCTGATATAACATCTGTATCACTGACAAGCTCATCAAGAGTGATGAATTGTTCAGGTCTTGATTCTACTTCAGCAATTTCTTTTTCCTTTGGTTGAGAGGCTTCAATGTCTTTGAGTGACTTGCCATACTCAAATCTGGATACTGACTTTTGTGGTGTGGATTTAGACTTGGAGAGTAGCACGGCCATTGTATCTAAGTCAATCAGCCTTTCTTCGCTGTCAGTTTCTTCATTGTCAAACTCATCTCTCAGGATCTATTCCCCCAGAGTGTCAGCTTCCTTCTGAATGTCAGTTGCTGGTAGTGAAGGAACAACCTCTTCTCTAACTGAGGTTTCTTTCTCAGTAAGTTCTTTCTCAGTTGGTATAGGTTCGGTGGGGGTGACTTCAGTTCTCAGTTTCTTTACTGAGCTATCCGAAACTGAAGTAGTGGATTTTGTTGAAGAATGCTCCAAAACATTCTTTGCAGTTTCATCAACTTTTGTTTGAATTGAAGCATCTAGCTTCCTTTTACTTTCTAACAGTTTATCAACTTGCTCAAAAACTTCAGCACTGGTTTGAAGTCTCTTTGATCTTCTGCTCTTCTTCTTTGCTTCAACTACAGAGCTCTCAGCTTTTCTCTTTCTTGACTTCTCTTCTTTGACTGCAATTTTCCATTCTACAACTACATTTTCCTTCTTCTTTGCAATTTTGATGTGGTCAAGAATTCTTTGTACTAAAATTGCAAGAGTCTTCGTGGTAAAATCTGCCTTTCTTCACATCTATCTTATTTTTTGGTACATCAAAAGATTGTGCAATACGCTGATCTAGAATGTACCTTCGCCAGTTGAAATCTTCCTTCACCCAGATAGCGTACAAAAGTACCAATTGTGCGCCGGACAAATTGTTGAAATTCCCTGCGTTTCCAATCATGCATTTTGCCAACATCTTAGTGAGAAAAATTCAGGTTTGAGTAGGCTTGTGCTCCCAGTCTGTAATACTGGGGAATCTGGGGCGATAACCTTCCATAATTGTTCTTTCTGTTCTTTGCTTAATTTGATGGCTGCTGAGCCTCCAGATTTGTCGAAGCCGGAAATGTCTGCTAACAGATCTTCAGTAATTTTGATTTCCTTTCCATCAATAGTGGTTGTGAGAGTATGAACATCTTCTCCCTCAATAGATGTCTTCCCGAATTCATAAAAATCTCCAATACTTTCCACACAAACACTTTGCAGATTGATGTTGAAGACTTGATCTAACCCTTGATTGCTCGAATCTTTGTAGGAATTTCCTTGGCAAGGGTCTGATCAGTATATTTGGCAATAAATTGATTAAGTGAAACAATCATTCCAGGTTCACCTCGGACGAAGGCCATTATTTCCAGAAAATTGATTTAGATCGAGATTCTAGAGAGAAAGAACTTCAAAGAATGATTGTAAAAACTGAATGTAAAGAATAAATGGTGAAAAACAAATGGTATTTATAAGTGGTAGAATTAGTGGTTGAAAGATCTGAGTGGGATTCAAAACGTTATATTAGGAAACGTTGAGATTGCGAAACGGATGATGAGTGGAAAAGATGGACGGTTGAGATTAAAGTAAGTCACATCTGTAGCATGTATTAGTAAATACGGTAGATGCAGTGTATCTCCAGCTGTAACTGTTCAGTTTTGTCCTTATCCAGAACTTGTAGTAAATTCAAAAACTCAGTTGTGATAACAACCCAGTTTTAAGAATTGCAACTTCTCAGTTTTCAGCGTGTGATCTTTTCCTGCAAAACAGAATAAGAGATTTTTGATACCCATACATACTTAGGTCCTTTTTGATTAGTTTTTTGTAAAGGCTTGTTGACCTTCGTCGTAGTCTTTACATACCTCTCTTGATATTTTGACTGAAAAAAGTCGGTTTTCACAAATTTATGATGTCTTGATCCATCAATCTTAGTTTTATTTAACTTGTGAAACTATTGTGATCCTTTAGAGATTATATGTACATTCCAGTCTTCATCAGTAGGAAAGAGTCTTCATTTCCCCCTGAATCTATTATTCCAGGAATGATTTTCATTATTATGAATATGAGTTGAATGTACTTCTGACTGATCTTTGATCAGTTTTTCCTCTTTCAGCCTTATGATACCTTCTATAGAATCCTTTAGTTTGCTATTTGCTACTGCTGGGTAATCGTCAGTTCTAACAATATTGTCAGTTTTCTGAGTTTTTGACTTTTGTGCGGCTACAAACTTGGATGCAGTTGTACTAGGTCTGAACTTAGAATTTTGCTAACCGTCAAACCCTAAATCAGTTCTGTCTCCAAATGGTTTGCCATGTTTGAACTGAATGTTGGGAATTGGATCAACTGATTATTATGTAATGTTTATTACCTCTAATAGTTCATCTGTTTAGCAATTTTCCTTAGTTCCATTATTAGCCTTGATAAGATTGATCTCAGCAGTCAATCTTAGAACTTCAGTTTTCAATAGTTCTTTTTCCTTTTTGACATTCTCATAATTCTTTTGAATTACCTCTTATTTCTATCTGAGTATGTCCAAGGTTCCATTGAAATCTTCATTTCTATGATTGTTCATGGCAGTGTGAGTGTTGGATGTAGATGCATTTGGCTCATGATATTCGATAGATACATTCCCAGTTCTAGCCTCTTCATCTTCTAATGTCTGCTTCCCTTTATCCAATCCATTTCTGTTGCTTATTGGGTCAGTTCCAAGAAGTATAATTTCTTCATCATTCTCAGCATAATCATTTCCACCAAAGTTTATGGGTAAGGTTTCAGCATTATCTTCATTTCTTGTGATGAGTGCATCTTCAATGAATGTTTCAATCAGTTTTTTCTTGAGTTTCAGCAACAAAAGCCTACAATTTAGTTTTATATTCATCAAATCTTAAGAATGAACAACTTAGAATGCTCCTAAACTGATTGTGTGACTCCATGACGTAGTTTTGAAAACTTCACAAGTTTAATCAAACAATCGATATTGAGATTTAGCTATGGAAGCAACTGGTGGTCAGTTACTCAAACTGATAAAGCTTAATCGGTGATCTCTTCAGAGTAGGAGACCTGCTTTGACACCAATTTTTGGTATCGGGAATAACTGATGCCCGAAGCAGTAATCTATTTGGATCACTTCCAATGGAAGAGCTACTCCGATACCAATTTTTGGTCCCTTGGAAAGGCTAACACAATTTTAGAGGGGAGGTGAATAAACTTGTCACCAAAAGGCCACCTGAAAACTTAATCTTAAACTAGATTTAGTTCAGCTTAAAAACTTATAGGCAGTTCGATATGCCCACAGTACATCATCCAACTTTAGACTCCAGTCTTTTCTATGACTGTTAACTGTTTTCTCCAGGATCTTCTTTAAACTGTGGTTGCTTCTTTCAACCTGACCACTAGTCATAGGATGATGTGGTGTACCAGTTTTGTGCCGGACACCATATTTCTCAAGCACTTTCTCCAGGGGTCGGTTGCAAAAATGTGTCCCTTCATCACTAATCAAGGCGCGTGGACACCCGAATCTCACGAAGATGTTTTTCTTTAAAAACATCATGACCGTCTTATGATCATTGTGAGTCGTGGCTTGAGCCTCCACCCATTTCGATACGTAATCTACGCAGACTAAGATGTATTTATTTCCATAAGATGATGGGAATGGTCCCATAAAATCGATACCCCATACATCAAAGACTTCGCATTTTAGGATGGGTTTCAATGGCATGTCGAAACGCCTTGTTAAAGTGCCGGTTCTTTGACACCTATCACAAGCTTTACAGAAAGTTTTTGTGTCTTTAAAGATCGTGGGCCAATAGAAACCAGATTGAAATTTCTTAGCAACGGTTTTCCAAGGACCAAAGTGACCGCCAGTGGGTCCACTGTTGCATTGCTCAATAATATCGCGCTGCTCAGATTCTGGAACACATCTTCTAAGCAGACCATCTTTACAGATCTTAAACAGATAAGGTTCATCCCAAACGAAAGATTTCAAATCAGAGAAGAACTTTTTCTTCTCCTGATAGGACAATTCTGGATCAAGATATTGGGAATGAATGTAGTTTACGATGGAAGAATACCAAGGAACATCTGGGGCGCAGCCATCGATAAGCATATTGTTTTTTAGAGGAAAGTAAAGATCTATATCATATGGATCATCCTTTTCCTCACTTAACATTCTCGAAACATGATCCGCCACGACGTTTTAACGCCTTTTTGTCTTTAATTTGAACGTCAAACTCTTTGTGGTCGTCGATATCAACGCAGTGAGGCGCGGTTTGGCCTCTTTCCTCGTCATCGATATCATAAGCGGCGTGATCACCCACACAATCACTTGAGCTCCTAACAAGTAACTCACGAAACTTGTCCATAGCAAAGACTACGCCAATAATTCCTTTTCGTAGTAGTATAGTTAACTTGAGAAGGATTCAATGTGTGGATGGCGTAATAGATTGCATTGGAATTTCCCTTTGATTCTTTGTCCTAAAAACAGCACCAATCGCATAGTTTGAGGCGTCGCACATAAGCTCGAAAGGTAGATTCGGTCAAAGCGATATAAGAATTGGAGCAGAGATTAAACGGTTTTTAAGCTCCTCAAACGCCTGCTTGCAGTTTTCATCAAAATCGAACTCAACGTCTTCCTTAAGTAAAGAAGACAGGGGCTTGGCTATCTTGGAGAAGTCTTGAATGAATCTTCTGTAGAAACCGACATGTCCAAGAAAGCCTCTCACTTCGTGCACATTCTTCGGATGACTCATCTTTTCGATGGCTTCTACTTTTGCCCTGTCAATTTCATACCTTTGGCTCTAATCTTGTGGCCAATAACTATTCCCTCATCAACCATGAAATGGCATTTTGCCCAATTGAGTACTAAGTTCTTCTCCACACATCTGGATAACACTTGATCTAGATTGTCAAGCCAGTCGTCGAAGGACTGACCAAAGACCGAAAAATCGTCCATAAAGATTTCCATACACTTTTCTACTAGCCCGTCAAAGATAGCCAGCATACATCTTTGAAATGTAGCTGGGGCATTGCAGAGACCAAATGGCATTCTCCTGTAAGCGAATGTACCATAGGGAAGAGTGAAAGTGGTCTTCTCTTGGTCCACAGGATCTATAGGTATCTGAAAATATCCTGAATATCCATCCAGGAAACAGTAGAATGCGTGTCCCGCCAGACGCTCAAGCATCTGATCAATGAACGGAAGGGGAAAGTGATCTTTCATGGTTACTTCATTGAGATTTCTATAATCGATGCAGACTCTGTAACCAGTGACAAGTCTCAACGCTATTTCCTCTCCCTTCTCATTCTCCTCAATCGTAATCCCACCGTTCTTGGGAACTACTTGAGTCGGGGAAACCCATTCACTATCAGCGATGGCATAAATGATTCCCATGTCCAGAATTTTGATGATTTCTTTCTTAACTACTTCTTGCATATGAGGGTTGAACCTCCTCTGGGGCTGTCTAACACACTTCGCACCCTCATTTGTCTTGATCTTGTGCATACAGATGTCCGGAGATATCCCTCTGATATCTCCTACTTGCCATCCAAAGGCTTTCTCATTTTTCCTCAAGACGTTGATTAATTTCATTTCCTCTAAACGAGACAACTTGGCAGATATAATCAAAGGAAGGTTGTCACCTTCTCTTAGAAACACATACTTCAGATGTTTAGGCAACGGCTTCAACACCAAATCTGCAGGGGAGTCTTCAAAACTTGATTTAAGATCTCCACCTTTCAACTCAACATCACTGAGTTTACTTAGTGGTCCCACCGCCAAAGCTTCTCCTTTCAACAACTCATCCTCAAAATCAGCTTCTAATCGATCTAGATTGACTGCACCATGATTATTCAAATTATCAACCAGTCGCTCATATTCGATTGCAATGATCATGACTTGCTTTTCCATGAAATCATCGAAGTCATCGACATATCCTCAATGGAAAAGCCGGTTGGAGGACCGAGAGGTACTTGAATGGATCGGAGACATTATAGCATACTTCTTGATCACCAACTCAGATCGTCACTCGCCCACCATCGCGATCAATGAGGGCTCTAGTGAGAGAGTAAAAGGTCTTCCAAGTATCGAGGGGACATTTTCATCCTTTTCAATGTCTCAGACGTACCAGTCAACGGGAAAGGTAAATCTATCAGTTTGAACTAGTACGTCTTTTAAGATTCCCGCTGATTTCTTAGAAGATCTATCAGCTAATTCTAAATTCATGGTAGTGGGTTCTAGAAGATCAATTAAACCCAGCTGTTTGCACACAGACAATGGCATGAGGATTATAGATGCACCCAGGTCACACAAAGAGTTAGGGAAGACCAGGCCTCCCATTAACACTGTAAGCACGAACTTTCCAGGGTCACCTCTCTTGGTTGGTAAATCTTCATAATTGATCATTGAACAATCCTCACCAATCAGCCTCTCCATGTCTGACAACTTCCTTTTTGAAGAAACAACATCCTTGATGAATTTTGTATACTTAGGCATTTCAACCAAGACCTCTGATATTGGAAGATTCACCTGAGTATTTTTCAAGAGATTCAGCAACTTTTCATACTTCTTATCTTCACTCAAAGGGATGTTGCTCTTTCTTGGTGGAAATGGAAGTTTTGAGATCACTCGTAAAAGACTTTCTTCGAAGATGCACTGACAGCTTTGTCTTCCAGATCCTTCCACCGAACAGCTTTTTCAATCTTTTTATTAGTCAGGGGATCAGCCTCCTGACTTCCACTTGATTCTTCACTCCTCAGGGGATCAGCCACCTGAGGACTTCCAGCTTTTTCACCTCTCAGGGGATCAGCCACCTGAGTTTTCTCTTGCAACAGAGGGGGGTGTAGGTGCTCAGCTTCCCCTCCTGCCCTATCTCTGGCAGGAGGGGCTAGTGGTTTCCCTGGTGGGAAGGACCACTAACTTGAGTACCGCTTCTTAAATTCATTGTACTGGCCTCCTCTCTACCGTATGGAATTGATGGTACGAGGTCAGTACATTGGCCATTGTTCAAGTCGGCTAGAGCAACGTGACCGCCCTTTGGATTTTTCTCAGTGAAACTGGGCAGTTGCCCTGGGGGTCTTGAAGCTAACTGCTCAGCCAGTTGCCCAATTTGTCTCTCAAGGTTCTTATTTGTACTCATCAGGAGTTGGATACTTTTATTTTGCTCCTCCAATTTAGCTTCAAGATTGTTAGATTGGGAGGGGCCTTGAGAGTTTTGGAAATTTTGAGAATAAATTTTGGTTGGGCCGACTTTGGACAACAGGATTAGAATTGGCGGGCCAATTCTGATTGAACCTTTGATTAGAATTGGAAAAATTATTATTTTGGTTCTGAGGAAAACCAGGGTTTCGATTTTGATTCTGATTGAAATTAGAATTCGGATTGAAACTTGAAGATTGATTGAACCCTTGGTTTTGGAGATTATTCTGGCCAGAAAATTGATTAAACCTTTGATTGTTCTGGCCATAGAATGCATTTACTTCAGCATTCTGTCCGTTCATAGAGGGACGAATCTAGATGTGTCCCCATATTGTCACGCAGTTTTGACATGTGACTGATTATACTCGCCCATAATCATGAACAAACATTCACTTGATAAGGTGCGGGATTGAATTGACATCGCCAATCATGTAGGGGTCACCGACACAATAGCTCTCACAATACGAACCCGAGGGTTCTGTGGAAAGGAAGAAGTATGATTCATCTGATTCGAAACTTGAGAAGTTGCCATCTGCTTCTGCAGCATGGCGATCAAACTTTGCATGTTTACCTCCTCAACCTTGGGAAGCGGGGGAGGTGCTTGAATTTCTTGATAAGAGGGGGCGTAGTTATATTTGGCAATGTCCTCGAACAGTGCCCACCCCTCATCAGGCGTTTTCTTCAAAAATGCCCCACCAGATGAACTATTGACCATGCCTTTTGTAAGATCGGTCAATCCACTAAAGAAAGTGTTGACTTGCCTTTCTAGTGGCAAGCCATGGTGGGGACACTTTCTAAGCAGAGACTTGAATCTTTTCCAACACTCAAAAAAGGATTCATTCTCTTTCTGGTAGAAAGTGAATATCTCATTTAAACATTAGGCCGTTTTTTAAGGTGGGAAGTATTGACTCAAGAACTCTTTTTCGAGTTCAGCCCAAGTATTTATAGATTCGGCAGGGAGAGAGCTATACCACTCCTTAGCTTCTCCCTTCAATGAAAATGGAAAGAGTTTCAGTTTAATGGCGTCCTCACTTACTCCTTGGATGCGTGTGGTGCCGCATATCTCCAAGAATGTATGCAATCGAGTGTGTGGATTTTGATCTGAAACTCGTGGAAAATTGATGCATCTTTGCATCATCTGAATGAGGCCAGGATTTAGCTCGAAGGTCTGAGCATTAATGGCCGGTAGGATGATAGCCGGGTTGACTGTGACTACGCCAGGCATGGCGTAGTCTGCCAACGTACGTCTATCATTAGCAGCCATTATTACAAAATCTGTGATTTCCTCGGCTAACTGATCCTCGAGATCTTGCTTGGCTCTGTCTGCCAGAACCACAGAACGGAAAATCCGCCTGTTTGGCCGGACTACGGTTCGCTCGGGGTCAGGGGTGTATAGTAACGGCCCCTTTTGACTCCAAGTTTGCATAAACCGGACCAACAACAAGTGAAAGAAAACAAAAAACTAAGAAATTAAAAGTCTAAACTAAAAATTAAAGCCTAATAAAAGAGAAGAAAAGAAAAGAAGAAAAAGAAACAAAATTATTGAAGAAAAGAGGGACCAGACGGACGTCCAAAGGGTTGGACGGGCGTCCGGATGGAATTTAGATCGACGGGCGTTCGGCGGTCCAAAACGCATCAGAGTAGGCGTAAGACTTGGACGGGCGTCCGAAACCTATGGACGCTCGGCTAAGTGAGCAAAAACGGTTTAGGATTGAAAGTTTTCCAGCAAACGGGCGTCCAAATGTCTAGACGCCCATTTGGAAGCGGGAAAACAAGAACAGAGCAGAAAAGATAGCAGAAAAGAAGGGGAAACAAGAAAGACAGAAACAGAAAGAGGAAACAGATAGAAAGGAAAAACTAATCACAAGGGAACTACAAAGGGAAGACCTTAAACCCTAAACTAAAACTCTAATTACCTAATTAAAAATATACTTACAACATGAACAAAAACGATTAAACACAACAAAAAAAAAAACTAGGCAACCGTCCGGTTCCCCTGCAACGGCGCCAAAAACTTGTCACGGATTTTTATCTAAGAAAAACAACAAGTAATAAATATTTATAAATCCGGTATTCCCCAAGTGCAGGGATCGTAATATAGAGGCTGATACCGGGTCGATCTTACGGGGAACTAGCGATTGTTAATCCTAGTTTTTGTCTAACTAACTATGTCACGAAAAACTAACCTAAACAAACAAATAAAACTAAACGACTCGAAAGTAAAGATAACACTTAATGTAAAAGCTCGACAGGAAGAATGAATCTAAAACCAGTGGAAGATATGGGTTGTAACAATTTAAACTACAACTAAACCTAAGATGCAATAAGAAGATTTGACTAAACTAAACAACTCAAGTATTAAGGATTAAATTCAAATTATAACGAACAAACGAAAGCGATTGATCCACCTATCCTAACAAGTATCAACTCCTATCTCGATTATATTGTGTTTTCTAACCAAGTTGTGATTTCACCCTGTCTAAAACATGAACCCTAATTTCTTAGATAGTTCACCTATTAATCTATATCTTTCGATTTAAAGATTAACGACATTACTAATTAAAGGTGTAAACTTTAACGTTTGTAACCTAGAAATCTAACCTATTAACTCTCGTTATACAGATTAAACATCTATTCCTTATCACGATGATCTAATGTTTATATGACTTTCATCAACATAAAACAATCAAACATGCACATCTTTCGATATAATTGCAATGAACAATATAAATCATGATAAAGGAAACAACTTTAGATAAAAACTCACAATATAATCGAAGAAACGGAATCAAAACGTGTTGGATAGGCTTCACAATGCTCGTTTGATGAAGGCTTAGCCTCTAAACATCCTCTTGCAACTTGAAATTGTAGAAGAAAAGTACATAAAAACGACTAATTTTAATCTAGAATTTGAATCATGAAAATTGGAATAAAAAGTGTAAAAACGCAGCCTAAAGCCGCCCCTAGGTTTAGGGTTTTGAGTAATGAGTATATGGTATCATTCATGTGGAAAAACAGCAAGCATTTATAGGAAACAAAGTCGGTTTGGGCAAAGTCGGCGTATGGACGCCCGTCTGGAATTGTGAACGCCCGTCCAGATGGGCTTGAAACTCTCTGTATTGAAATTCGACATCTGGACGCTCGTTTGAATGCCTTGGGACGCTCGTTCACTAAACTTGAAAAACTCGTATTGATTTCATCAGGCCGGACGCCCGTTTGATCTTCAGACGCCCGTCCACTATGGACGGGACTTGGATGCTCGTCCAGGATTGACTTAATCTTGATTTGTCCATACTTATCTCTTCTATCATCAATGTAATTCGACTCTTATCTCTTTTTGATCATCATTTGAGCATCAAACATGTACCTATAACACATTAAAAATCGCAAAACGTAATATCATCCAAATAATCATAAAATCAAAATTAAAACACCAAAATTAACCTATTTTGCAAATAACTCATTAAAAACCTCATTTACTCAATAATTCCATTAAACACTCGTTTCTTATGCAAATTATACAAATATGAGGGAAATTATCATAAAATATATCAATATAAATCGTATAAATTCACCCTTAACAAACCTATCTTAGTGAAGTACTATTGGATTTACTTGGCTAATCATTGAACTAGGTCTTGAACTATTCAGCCTTTAGTGTAAACCAAAACAATAGCACTCACACAATATTTCCAAAGCCTTTCAGTACTTAAATATTCTTTTTAAGTGCTGAGTAGTGTGTTAAGGAATATGCAAATATTGAAAGTAAAGTGCTAAATGTAAATATTTGGTGTGGCGTAATCTCCTATGACTTATGAGGTATCACTATTGTACTCTATGCTAATACAATTAAGTGTCCTTGACACCCCGTAGATGTTTCACAAACTTTAAATAGCCAATCCTTGACACCCCGCAGATGCCTCACACCCTGTAGATGTTTCAGTGGTCTACTTGTATGCAGCGCGTCTGAAGAACTTCTTTTCTCCAATGACTCCTCTATTCTTCTATTCCTTCACACCCCGCAGATGCTTCAATAGGTTATCCACTTTCTTGTTCACTTATTGTTGATAGAGTTGGTGCTGTATCAAATTAGTGATACAATGGTGAGAGCTTCTGTTGAATCTGACTTTGAAGTTTAGGTTGGAGCTCTCTTGATCAAGTAGATCTCTAGATATTTTCTTTGAGCTTCGTTGATGTAAATCTACATCATTTCTAGACCTTGATTGGTAAGCTTTAATTTTTATCTTGTTCTTGTAGAGATTGAATAAGAGATAGCATATTGGATTGGTAAGCTTTGGTGTTTATCTTGTTCTTGTGTTTTTATACTCTTCGTATGGTAGGTGTGCCGTTGAGTAAATGAGTGGTTCTCATTTATTGATGAGTTGTCCTTTGATTTCAAAAAGGGCCCATTGAGCTTTATTCCGTTGGAAGCTTGTACTTGATGGCTTTTTGAATGCAATCTTTTAGCATTAAATGCTATCGCTCCACTTGTATGATTTTGTAGCCATTGATCAAGTGTTGATCGTCTGGATGGCTACATGCCTTTTAATTTGTTACTTCATGTTTCAATTAGTCACATAGAGTATAGTTGTGTCTTTAGTCTAATTCTTGGCTAGTCTGGAACTTGAGTGCTTTACTTGTCTGCTCTTTACTTGCTTGTTGGTTTGTTTTGCCTCTGTAAGAACTCTGACTTCTGGATGAGTAGTCTGCTAGATGGATAGATGAGAGTCTGGTCTTCTGGTCGTCTGGTCTTCCAATCTTCAACTATTCAAGCCTAGACTAACTTAATCTCTATTTGATTAATTAAAAATACAAGCAAAGTGTGACCAATCCAGGGCGGGCCCTAGGCCCGGGCGGGATGGGTGACCGACCCGGGCCCACGATACAAGGGGGCCCATAGTTACATGTTTTACAATTGTAATTCGATATAAAATGTTCAACAATCAGTATATCACATTAGTGCGTGTTGGTGTAGTGGTGTTAGAGTGGTTACTCTTCCTTGTAGACGCAGGTTTGAATCTTGTGTGCTACTTTTGTTAATTTTTTTTATATAAATTATTTTGAATAAATGCTGTAACTAAACCCTATCATAATTTAATTTCACGTCTCCCAATCTGTCATTCTGCGCAGCACTCCACTTCCCCTCCCAACATCTTTTTCTTTCAAGGACAAAAAAAGATTTTCATGTTTTTTTTTCTGCTACTTTATAAAAAAAGTATCCACAATTTAATTCATCTCTCCTCCGTCTACTGCTCACGGCCTCTGTGTTCAGGTACGATTTTTTTGTTAATTAGTATTCGATAAGCTGTTGATTTCCCCATGAATGATTTTATTATATTGATTCAATTTCGCCTTAATCTTTTCTTATACGCGATTTGATTCATTTCATTTATGTATGGATATTGGTTTTGTTAAAAGGGGGCACTTATTTTAATTTTGTCCCGGGCCTACTAAATGTCAGGAACGGCCCTGGACCAATCCTATACAATTTTCATGTCAGGCTACTAAGTAAACTTATACTTGGTTTCTAAACCAACTATTTTGGTATCATCAAAACTTCTAATATATAGGGACCTAACAAATTCACCCTTTTGATGATGTGAAAAAAAACAAAAATATAGATAAATGAATTAAACATTCAAGCACATGCCAAAGAGTCAAAAAATTGACTTGACTCTGTTACAAGTCAAAACAAAGTAAGTACAAATGGAATAAAACAATAAAAACACTTGTATGGATTTCTTCAAACCTTCCACTAGACTCTTGCCCTTGGTAAAAAAATCTTTTTAAATTTTTTTCCTCGGCTTCAGATCTTCAAACCTTCATACAAAATAGCACAAACTTCTCTATTTTCTTTAGATCTGGCCCTTCTCTTTCCAAGATCCTCCAAAAGCAGCATCATTAGTTTTATCTTTATCATCTTCCCTTTTTTTGGCAGTATCTAAAAGGGAGTCAATGAGAATCTGGTTTAGAGCAGTTTGATTTGTAAGAATTCATTGAACGTCAAAGATAGTGAAGTGACGACTTCTTGTAAGCTTCGGATCTGTGCATCTGTCCCTAATGCACTTAGATCAACATGTGCCCCTATTTGGCCAACTAGTTTGGTGGAAATAAAATTATTGTTTTGATGATGATTCATCGCTTAATCAGTTATTATTTTTAACCCCATTGATGAAGTGTCATAACTAATTGTTATAGTGCAAAGCAAAAAGATGTCTAGATACTAATGTATAGGATTTTATAGAGTCTGATATTTGTATAGGTTAAATCAGACAAGCACTGTAATAGTTCTAGGGTGTGAACTGAGAAAATTAAGAAACGGAGATTTAGTTAAACTGAGATTCAATAGGAAACTGAAATGCAGAGCACATCCATAAAACTGAAGAAGATAAGTTCGCTGAGGGACACAAACTCAGTTGTCTTACCTAGAAGATGAAGAACTGAGGGTCATAGACTCAGTTATAGAAGATTGAAGAACTGAGGGTTCAAACTCAGTTATGAAGACTATGTCGAGACTGTAAAGTTAAACTTCAGGCAAGATTTTGGTGACCTAAACTGACTTTATGTATCTTGTATGAAGACCTAAGAATAATAAGGACAATGAATTCTTAGATGATAATGAGTCATGGTGTACTCTGATTAAGTCAATTATAATCAGATGGAAACTGTAGTACTGATATTTGAAGAAGAGTAAAATCTCAGTTAACGCTCCAAGTCAGTCAAGAAACTGACTAGTGGCAAATTCAATATAAAACTCATAAGGATGCCCAGTTTTATATATCAGTCATCCAATAAATTTATAGTACAGTCGAATGTTATAAAGGAAGCGATTCTGTTGGATGAAATACTGACATATCAGAACGGTCAGAAAATATAGCCGTTACAAGATTCAAGCAGGATAATGGTGAATAAACCCCTATAAATAGACTACTTATACAACAGCAAGAAGTGTGTGGGTATGCAGGAGGAATTAAGAACAGATTTAAATAAAAGATCTAATTAAAGGGGAAAGCCAATTTCGAAAGAATTCCTGCTAAGTACTTAATTGCAAGATCAAGAAATTTCTTCACGTGTCCAAGGACATTCAAGCAAAATCAAGTTCTATCATTTGAAGAAATACAGAGCCGTGCAAAATTTAATTATCTAGAAGAAAAACTCAAATCACAATTGAATCATAGTTATTGATTCAAGTCTCAACTTTGATTTCATCAAAGGTCTAGACTGTAAAACACCAAGAAGGTGTGAAGGACAGTTTAATGCAGTCAGGAAGACTGTGTTTGTGATGAGCTGGTGAAGAGGAAATTCTACCCTCCAAGGACCAGTGTTCCAAACAATTGAAGAGCAGCAATCCTACCTGTTCTACAAGTGTTTAGATAGTGAAGCTAGGGATTAGTCAAGGACTATCAGTTTAGGACTCTTTGTAACTGGGTCATCTCAAAGAAGTTCTAGTGGAATTTTCCTCCGCATCACTGGGGAAGAGAGGACGTACAGGATTACACCACCTGGAACATCTATAATTCTTGTTTATTTATTTCATGCATTTACTTAGTTCATTAACAATTTTAATTATCTAGTTCTCGTGTTAAAACCAAGTCAACAGACTGTTTGTTATATTAAGGCTAGTTCTATCTGCTGCCAATTAACAAGACTGAGGATAAGTCAGTATTGACTTATACTCGATTGAGTTAAGTGAACTCCGCACAAGTTAAGGTGCAGAATGAACAAAGCGAATCGAAGCGTCCGTTTGAGTTTCGAGAAACTTCAGTTCTGGGTACTTCCAGTTTAGGAAAGTTTTTGGTGACAAATTTATTCACCCCCCCTCTAAACTTGTGTTAACCTTTCTGTTGGACTTATTTCTTAGTTTTGATGATGAGTGCCATACTAGTCGTTATAGTGCAAAGGCAAAAAGATGTCTAGATAAAATGTATAGGTTTATTAGAGTTTGATTCATAAATAGGTTTGATCAAACAAGCATCGTAAAAGGTCAGCTGATCGCTTATCGCCAGATGGTCTAGGTCAAGAGGTAGATAGGTCAGAGACTGGTCTCGCAACTCCGCCAAGATCAAGATCAAGGCCGAGGGTTCAAACTCGGTAAATGAAGGCTAAGGGATCAAACTTAGTATTTAATGTCAAGGATATGGAATCGATATTTAGGCAAGTCTCGTGATGACCTAAATTGATTACATATACCTTGTGTGTAAGGTCTAAGTTCCACAAGTTGGATGATGTTTGGAACTTAGTTATATTCAAAATGATGTAATCTAACTTCACAAATAAAAGTTGGATAAAAGGAATCATTTGCATTATATTTTACTGACAAAAATATGATATTCAAAGCAGATCGATTGGTTTTACAAACAGACTAATGAACTCGCCGATATATGCCTCGATTATTTCAAGATTATTGGGAAGTTACATGGATAAGAACAACCAACTACCTCTCGACTTATCAAGCAAATCAAAGGTCGAGATTAAAAAGACGCTGGGATGATCCATATTTTTATCCATTGGATACAAGTCAAAGGGTGGACAGATCGCAGATTGTCAAAAAGTAATCCTCGACAAAGGTCACCCCATGAATAGTGACAGAATGCAAAGTGAGGATGGGACAAATACAAGGAACGGTCACATTTGAATTTCAAATTCAAGTCACATGCATTCCTACCTATAAATAGAGGACTTTCAACTCAAGAAGAAGATGATGAATTTTGGATTAAAACTTCAAGTGATAACATTGAGCTGAAAAACACCTCGCCGAACTTATCGAGCTTAAAGTCACGATCTAGTTATTTTCTTCAAGTGCATTCTGTGTTTAAGCCGCATCAAGCATACACACTTGAAGACCGCAAGTCGCCGATTATATCATCCTAATCAAGTCGCCGTGAATCGAATCATTTACTTGATTCATTCTTTATTTTATAAAGAACTCGTCAAGACAAGTGAAGCATCCGTTAGGTGTGAAAGACTCGTTGGTTTGTGGTGGAGTGGTGAAGAGGCAATTCTACCCTTCAAGGACAAGTGGAAGACTCAGAGCAAAGCAATCCTACCTGCTCCTAGTTTTCGTTTGTGAAGCCATAGTTATTGGTGAAGGACAAGCAACCTAGGATTCTTTGTAATGATAACTCAAAGATTACTAGTGAATTTCCTCCAACATCACAGAGAAGAGTGGACGTGTGATTACATCACCTGGAACCACTATAAAAATCTCTACTTACTTATCGCATTTACTTTTTCGCACTTAGTCATTATTCATATCAACTCCGCTGAATCTAGCAATCGAAATCACACACATACACTAATGAGTATCTAATACTTAGTAACATATTTAACAACAAGTAACAAGGCTTAATTTTGATATTATTCACGCACAAATTCAGCAAAGAATCGAATCACAGAGACTATCGCTTATCAAGAAAGTTATCGAGGTCTCAAAGCAGACCATCAAGTATCAGCAGTTTGGTTGCAGAATTTGTTAACTCCAAAGTTTTAAGTGTTAAGTTTATTCACCCCCTCTAAACTTAACTAAAGCCTTTCAAGGGACCAACAATTGGTATCGGAGCAAAGGCTTCGCTCAAGGAATCCTACTTGTTGTGCTTGTGAAAATTCTTTAAAACTTTCTTTCAAGTTATCGATTTTCAAGACTTGCATCATGGATAACACACAAGATGCTAGAACCATGTTGATGTGCTCTCTTGATAGATTTGATGAGTATAAACGCCGAATGCGTGCATATCTTGTCGCTACTCATGATGAGATGATGGATGTACTAATCAAGGACCACCTGAGATTACAAAGGCAAGAATAAGTGGGTGACAGAATCGAGTACATTCCTAAACCAAAGAGAGAATGGAATGCGTAAGACAGAAAAGAGCAAACCTCAACAACATTGCTATTGATATCATCTACGTAACCTTGATAGCAATATGTACATGAAAGTCAAAGATTGCAAGATCGCAAAGGAACTTTGGGATAAGATTCACTTAATCTGTGGAAGGCACCGATGCAATTAAGAAGAACAAAATCGTGTGGCTGTAAAAGGTTTCAAAAGTTCAAAATGCTACCTAATGAAACCATTGAGCAAATGGAGTCCAGATTCAATGCAATCTTAGATGAACTTACTCACGAGTGTAAGTTATTCAAAAGAGGAAGTAAACACCAAAATCTTGGAAGCTTTACCGCAAGAGATGTTTGGAAAATGAAGGTGATCGCAATTGAAGAAATGAGAAAGTCGCATGAAGAAGACACCTTCAAACTGTTCTCTCGATCTTAAGGCCTATGAATTTAGCAAGAAACTAGTGCCTCAAATCGAAAAGGAATAGCCAAAGACCATCGTGATTGGCTGCTTCACATCATGAAGAAACATCAGAGGACAGGATGATATGCTAGATGAAATGCAAGAGCAAATTGCCCTACTTGAGCAAGAAAATCGAATGATGAAGACCGGAAAGGCCCCTACAAGAAATTTCACAAAGAGGCCTATCAAAGAAAGAAGGAAAGAACCAAAGAAAGATAATGACTATCTATGCTTTCATTGCAAGAAACCAGTGACACTTCTTGCACTGATTGTCCTAAGTTGAAACAAGGCAAGGAACCTCGATTATCTTTGCTTCAACCGTAAGAAGCCTCGACATTTTAGACTGATTGTCTGCACTCTCATCAAGACCAAGAGTCAACAAAGGAGACATGGCAAGAAGGCTATGGTTGTCTGAAGATGAATCAGATATGAAGTGGGATCTCAAAAGGAAATGAATCGATGACACAAAGATCAAGGTTCGCCGATATGGAGGATTATGCTTTGATGGCCAACATGGATGAAATCGAGGAGGTATACAACATCGTATCTATAAACACTCCGCTGGAAGTGATTGTGAATCAACCTCGTGGTTCAAATCCTAGAAATTCGACAACAATGAGACTTTGGATGCCATCCTTAATCAACTAAGGATAATACAACTGTTATGAGATTGTGAAGGTCAAAAAGAGGCTCTTGAGTTAGAAGTTGGAAGATTGAAAGTGAATTAAGGGTTTTCAAAGGTAAGGAAAAAGATGTTGGATGTAATCAAAGATAAGTCTCACGAACATCCAGCAGCCTCTCGAATCAGCCGAACCATCTTGTTCCAATATCGCATACAAATCAGAAAGCCTTATGGAGATAGAATCGGGCTTGGATTTGGAACTCAAGAATCTAACAAGAGTGGATCCAAAGAAGGTTATCGAACCTAGTACTGCACTGGTCCTAAGTTTGTGCCTCGCACTAGATCCATCTCCCAAGAAGGTCGCCAAGCAAGAAACCAAATGAGAATGCCTCAAAGAAGGAAATCGAAGTCTCTAAGTCAACAGACCCTAGTAAAAAGAATAAATCCAAAAATAGATCATTGTACCTTCTAAGTCACTGATAGCGCACTGCTACCAAGTCTCGGCTGGACCACGTATGGAAAGAAACAGTAAATATTCCAAGAATAAGAATCCTAAATCCAAAAATGTTGATCATTCAAGGGATACTTATCTCGTGGGGAAAGGTAGACTGCTCCTCGCCGATAATGATTGGAATATTCCTACATCTAATGCTAGAAACAACAAGATAACCATACTACTAGTGGTAAAACCTAGGCAATGGAATCAGCAGAGGACTTACACAAGACCTCAAACAGACTCCATATTACTGTGGTTGTTTCCTAATAGACAAAGACACCTATGGTTATGCAAAGGTTTCTAATAACAAGAATCATTTCAAACAAAGATTATGTACCAAAAGGCCGTAAAACATAGTGGTGGTTCCTACACAACCCAATGTTAGAACTTATGGATGTGTGGAATACATGTATGAACCAAAGTATGAACCAAAGTATGACACATTTAGAGAAGACCTTATGGAAACATACCAAGGGTCATGCTTACATCGACCACTATGGACCCAAACAGTTTGGGTACCTAAAATGCTTTAACTTTGTTTTTGTAGGTGTCCGGTACTTTTGACAGTGGATGTTCCGCACACATGACAAAGAATAAGCACTTGTCTATCAAACTTTGTGGCAAAAGATGGTCCAAGGGTAAATTTTGGCAACAAAAATACACCTGGCTATACAAGAGGATATGGCACACTTATCGTAAAATGGACTTACAATCAAGAATGTTGCATATGTGGAAGGACTGGATTACAACTTGTCGAGTTAATCGACAATTCGTGATATGGGATACAAGGTCACTTTTGACAAAAACAATTGTATTGTCATTAGTGAAAGAGGTGATCAAGTTGTACTTGCCGGAGAAGGCAAATGTAACATGTATGTTGTGGATTGGTCTCATCGCAGCCTCCAGAACTCGCCTCGATTGTACATACCAAATCAAATCAATTGGTTATGGCACAAGAAGTTAAATCATCTAAATTTTGATGATATTAATCAGCTTAGTGAAGAAGAAGTTAGTGGTTGGTTTACCCGAGATCACATTCAAGAAGGATGCTATCCGTGATGCATGTCAAAGAAGGTAAAACAGATAAAGTCAAGTTTCAAGTCAAAGACTAAACAATCAACTAACAGAGTGTTGGAGCTTATGCACATGGATCTTTTGGACCAATAACTCCAACAAGTGTGACAGGAAAGAAATACACCTTAGTGGTTGTGGATGATTTTTCTAGATACACTTGGGTGATATTCATGAACAAGAAAAGTGAGACACTCCAAAGCTTGCCTAATCTTTTGAAGAGATTACAAAATGAGAAAAGTTTAACAGTTATAAAGATTAGATCGATCGTGGTATCGAATTTCTCAACAAAGTTATAAGAGAATATTGTGAATGAATGGTGTACTTCATCAACTTGTCATTCATTGGTACACCTCAAAGAAATGGGGTTGTTGAAAGAAGAAGAAACAGACATTAAAGGAAGCAGGAAGAACAATGATTTGTGAAGCATTGCTACCGAAAGATATTGGGTCAAGCAAAGAAATACAAAGATGCTATACACAAAATAGAACATCAAGAAACAAGAAGTCAAGACACCTTATGAGATATGGAATGGAAGGATACCTAATATATCCTATTTTCACCCATTTGGAAGCAAATGTTTTATTCTAAATCATAAAGTTCATTTGAAAACATTCCAACCAAAATCAGATGAAGGAATTTTCTTAGGATATTCTTCAGTCAGCAGAGCATTCAGGGTACTGAACAAAAGAACACTGAAACATGAAGAAACAATCAATGTTGTGTTTGATGAACCTAAGTTTACTGGTATGGAAGATAAAGAGTGTGAACCTGCTGAAAATCAACAAATCACTGATCCAGATTGTGTTGAAGTTTTGGAAAGATTCAATGACTTAAAAGTTTCGACATCTTCCTCTCGCCGAACATCGCCGACAATGTTATCGATGCAACAATCAAGCAATTCAAGGATCTCACGACTTCGTAGAAGAAACTACAAGCAGAGACCTATCAAGATGATATTCTCGAAAATCAAAATAACCAAAATCCACAATGGTTAAGGAATCACCTCACGAACAAGTAATTGGCAATGTACAAAGAAGGTGTGAGGACTAAGACAACTGGAAGCTATGTTTACTTGTTTTCTATCTCAAATGGAACCCAAAGTTGTTGAAGAAGCAATTTCAGATCCAGATTGGATAATTGCTATGCAAGAAGAATTAAATGAATTTGAAAGAAATCAAGTTTGGACACTAGTTGAAAGGCCAAGTCATGCAAATATCATTGGTACTAAATGGGTATACATAAATAAACTTGATGAATCTGGTACCATTGTTAGAAATAAGGCCGACTAGTTGCAAAAGGCTATTCTCAAGGTATGAATAGATTTTGATGAGACTTATGCACTGCTGCAAGATTGGAAGCTATCGATTATTTTTGGCACATGTCGCATACAAGAACTTCAAAGTATATCAAATGGATGTCAAGAGTGCATTTTTGAATGGTATCCTAGAGGAGGAAGTGTATGTTCAAAGAACCTCCTGGATTTGAAGTTAAAGATCAAGAAGATAAAGTGTATAGACTCAACAAAGCACTTTATGGATTGAAACAAGCACCAAGAGCATGGTATGAGACTCTATCTCAATTCTTGGTGGACAATGGTTTTACAAAAGGACCATTGACAAGACACTTTTCGTAATCATGAAGGGACAAAGACTCTATTGGTACAAATTTATGTGGATGACATAATTTTTGGTTCTGAGAATGATTTACTTTGTGAAAAGTTTGCAAATCTAATGAAGAGCAAATTCCAAATGAGTATGATGGGAGAAATGAATTACTTCTTGGGATTGCAAGTTAAACAGTTGAAAGATGGAATCTTCATTCATCAAACCAAGTATACCAAAGAGTTGTCAAGAAATTTGGTATGGAAAACAAAGACTAAGAGCTCAACTCCTATGAGTACAAACATCGATTGGATGAAGATAAAGAAGGCAAAGATGTTGATCGACTTTGTATGTATGATGATAGGCGATCAATCATGTCAGATCTCAACTGCCAGCAGACTGATATATCCTTTGTCAGAGGTGTTTGTGCAAGATTTCAATCCAAACCTAAAGAAAGTCATTTAGGTGCTGTCAAAAGAGTTCTTAAGTATCTAAAAGAGACTTTGGGAGTAGGAATATGGTATTCCAAGGAAGGAAGCTTCAAGGTAATATCCTACTCAGATTCTGATTATGCTGGATGCAAGATTGATAGAAAAAGCACCTCAGAACTCAATCGCTTAATGGGAAATAGATCGGTCTCCTGGTTTAGCAAGAAACAGAATTCTATTTCAACTTCCACTGCTGAAGCTGAATACATTGCTGCTGGAAGTTGCTGTGCACAAGTACTATGGTTAAGACAACAATTAAGGGATTATGGAATTGAAGAAAGGGAAATTCCAATCATGTGTGACAACACAAGTGCAATTGCAATCACAGAAAATCCTGTTTTGCATTCAAGAACCAAGCACATTGATGTGAGACATCATTTTATAAGAGATCATGTTGAAAAGAAAGATGTGGTGGTTCTATACATTCCTATCAAGATCAACTTGCTAATATTTTCACTAAGCCACTTGATAGTGAAAGATTTGCCAAATTAAGGACTCGAACTTGGAATTATAAAGATTGACTGATAATCACCGTGGTAATCGAATTCACCAAGGGATTAGTCTTTGCTATGTTGGGTGAGCTCACTTAGCATTAGTCATTGGTATCAACAATTCCATGTACTTATGTTTGGACAATTGAGCAAATGAGGTTGCCAAGGGATTGGTCTTTGTCATGTTGGGTGAGCTCACTTGATGATCGGGCCATTGGTATTAAACCTCATCTTGTATTATCAATTGAACAAAACAAGAAGAAAACAAGGATCAAGAGAGTACTTTTCAAAGCAGTCGGTTTACTTATCGCCAGATCGCCGAGCCCACCTATTGAGGATACCTTGTCGAATGGAACTTTACTCACCAAAGTTATTAAAGTCAAAAAGCATTTGGCGGGATATTTATTTTATCCATTATTACCTACGCTTAAACCATCCAACGGTTACAAACGTTATGGTGGAGTAATGGGCCACGTGTCAAGACGTAATTTATTCAGATTAATCGTGGTTACCTCAATGTACGCGGCAAAGACAGCTTCAACTACCCACCGCCTATATATATTCAGGCTATCACACAAACAGAATCGTCTACTTGCAAACCGCTTTATCATCGAATCGCGTTTACATCGCGGTGAACACAGATTTAAGATTCAATCTTCTTCATCTCATTCTTCTCATTAAAATGGCGGAAAAGTTGATGTACAAATTGAATCACAAAGTGTTAGAGGTTTTGTTGAAGATGCAAACAGAATCGAATCGCCATTAACATTGGTCGAAGAATAAGGAGGTATGTCGGTCTCGAAAATGTGTTAAACATAAGATCGACACAATTTCTTATACAAATGTTGTCGGGCCGAGAAACATTCAAATAAAGGAAGGAACTGAAGCATTTAAGACTGCTGTAAATGGGCAAGAAATTGAAGTTTCCCCCAGTCTGCTGAGGGAAGTTTTTGGATTTGTTGAAGTGGTGGACGGCTCTGAGTCAATCCTGAAGCAATGGGATTGGACAAATTGGCGCTTGTAGATCGACAAGACAGATGCGTAAATCAAATCCGCTCTGCATCAATCGCGCAAACACATTGGTATTGAATAAATCACGAGCAAGCTCATTGCAAAGAACATACTTGGGCTAGTTGGCAGATGGACACTCTATCGTGACCCAAGATAGAGTTGATGATTATCATCTCAGGAGCATGAAGTTTGGTGGGCTGTACTTTATTCATTATATGAAGAAAGTGGCCAAGGAAGAGAATTTAGGGAAGAGGAAGTCCAAGGCACCGCCTTAGGATTAATGGTCCGCATCACGAATCATCTTGGAATTCTCGATGTAGCACTGTGGATATTAATCGCCTAGATACAAGAAGGAGATTGATTATGCAATTCCTGGACTTGATGATGATGAAGAAATTGCCGAGAGAAGTCGCCGATGATAATGATGATGGAGATGATGGTGATATCTGGTGGTGAGAGGTGTTCAAAGAAACTAAGAAGATTTCCATCAAACCGCCGCACCAAAGAAAAACTGGAAAGAGGAAGAAGAGTGTCGATGTTAGAAAGACTACGTAAGTCTGAAATCAAAAGAACAAGAAAGGAAACAAAGATGATCGTTGAGTCTGGCCGAGGGTCAAGTGGAGGTTATCGACCGCGCTGTGGCTTCAAGAAAAACTGCACAGAAATTTTTAGAGAACAATGTAAGGAAGCAAGTAGAAAAAGAAAATTGACTAGAAAAGATGATGATGATGAACCCTATCCAAGAGGATGAAGGAAGTTGCCAAAAAGAAGAAATATGGCAAGGGAAAGAGTTGAAAATTTGGAGGCACAGAGGGCCCAAGAAGAAGCATCGAGTGAGAAGAGGAAGAAGAGGTGTTGAGGCCGAGCCTCTAACTATCATTCCACCTGTTGTTATTAGTGATTCCTCCAATGAAGAAGTTATCAAGTCCACTCGATGTTTGACAAAGTTGTTTTTGAGCAATCTGAGAGGATACACAGCAGCTTCATCGACTTCGAGCCCGCTGTAGTATCTCATCGAAGAACCACAAAGAAACCACCGAACTCGAACTCGTTGTGGTGGTTGGAGAAATAATTGGAGACTTGGTTGAAGACCCTGCAAATTTGGCAACAGTTCAGGGGGAAGAGCAGTCTGCTGCTAACCCTGCTGATGAGCATGTAAGTCAGGGGGAACCAAGTGTGATACAGATGGAAGTAGTAGGTACAAATGCACATTCACAAAGAACTCGACTTTCAAACATCTCGTAGAAGAAACTATGGATCTCGCTTGTTGGAACCTTTGAGGTCAACAAGCTACCTGAGCTGCTCTCAGAGATCTTTCATGCCATTTGAAAGGCATGTAAAAAGGAGCAAGAAAATTAAGAGTAAGTGGATCCCAAACTTCCAAGAAATTGCTGATTATTTCCAATGGAAGTTTGGTTTCTATAAGAGACAAAAGCCAAATTTCTTGAACCAATGACAGATCTGAAGAATGGGCTTTTGGCAAACCGGGAGTGGAGAACTTGGTGGATCTCGATTGATACAACCTTGTCGCAATCAAGATTGATGGATTTATTTGATGAGCAAATGTAAGGAGGAGGGTATCAAGTTTAGAGATCCAAGAGATGGTCCCGATGATTCTTCCTCATCATCGATAGTAGAGGAGACTTTCCTCTCCGACCAGGAGAATCAAGTGGGCTGCACTAACACATGTACCATCTATACAACACCACCATCGATGTGGTAGATTCGCCGAGGCCAAGAGATCGAGAGATGGATGAGGATCTACAGGATCTCACCATGGATGATCTGGAGGCATTGATCAATGAAGGCATTACTCGAGTAATCTTGGTAGGTCGATCGATGAACCAAGTACATTCCATGTTGTAGAGCCTACTGCACAAACTGATGCTGGACAGAGTGAGGATTTGGATGGAGAAAAGGTTGCTGATTTTAATGAACCTAGTGCCAGTTCTGAAGAGTCAATTGAATATCAAGACGGATTTGACATTGAAGGCACTCTGACTAAAACTGCCATCATCCTGCACAAGATTGGTCATGCTGAAGGTTTCCAAGTGGATAATACCAATATATTCAATCCACAGGAAGTTGAAGAGGAGGTACAGGTTGCTGGGATACAAACAGCACCTGGACAAAGGTTGGAACAGGAGGTACAGGCTGCTGAGTCTCAAACAGCACCTGGACAAAGGTTGGAACCTGATTTGGGTTTGGAGGAAACCCCCCTGGTCGATTAGGCCAGAGTGGAGCCTGCTGGAGCCAAGGCCACTGTAGGGAAGGATAGTCAGCAGACTGCTGTTAATGAGGATGAGCAGCTGCTGGACTATAACTACAGTGATGAAGAATTACAAATTTTTGGAGAAGAAGAAGTTGTTGAAGAACCTGCACAAGATCCTATCCTTGAAGATGTTCTTGGTGCAATGGTTGAGGAAGGACCTCCCCCTGCTGGGAGAGATATGAGTAGAGCTATGGTCATCAGCAGACAACAGGCACAATATAGAGTTGAGGAGCCTGCTGATGGATCTAATGACAGTAGAATGGCCAGTGGAGTGCCAATTGAAGTTGTCAATGAGTTAAGAACTGTAAGAAATGACATGCAACAGTTAAGAACTCAATTGGACAGGCAAGAACAGAGATTTGAAGAACTGATGAAGATGGTAAATGATAATAGACAATCTACTGATACAGTTGCTTCAAACTTTGCATCTACTCAAAATGCAATGAATAATTTGATACTAGATGTCAAGGGTATCAAAGTTGGAAATAAAGCCAAAGACAAGTTTCTAAAAGATCAACTTGTCTCTATACATGAGAAACTTGACAAGCTTGTCAAGCTCCCAAACTTGTCGAGCCTTGTTGTCGCACAACAACCTCGCTATGCCCGATCTCAAACTCACCGAAAGGATCAACAGATCGGAGGAGACCCCGCAATCAAGGATTACTTCACTTGATACTAGAATCGAACAATGGCGTGTCAATTACACAGAGTGATAGTATCACAGAAGCTATTCATGGCCTCATCTCACGCTTTGTTGATGATGTCACTAAGGGGAAGAGGGCTAATCACCGCAAAGAAAGGAGGCTGCTAGACTCTTTGCACGTAAGAGATGGATCGATGATACAAATGCTTTTAGGCAACCGCACACTGGCAGATTGCAACTCACCGATGATCTCTTATCACAAGACAAGAAAGAGTTTCATAATGAATGAGACCCTATCGTGACATGGGATTTCATGAAGGTCTTAACTCCTTCTTGAGTTTGAAGTTTTGGGAGGCAAGGATTAAAGCTTTAAGAGCAAATACCAGAGGCAGAAGAAGTAGCAGAGGTGAAAAGGTGCTGCCAATTACAAAAGCAAAAGATTCACTGAATGAATTTAAGGAGTCAGATATGAAGTTTGGCTTCAGGTGAATCAGATCAATCTTGTCCCGCTCAAGCATGGAATTGGTGGAAACAAGTCAATTCTTATATTGACTTTACACTTATTGAGAATGAATGGATGGTTGAAATGATAGAAGAGATCAGAGCCTATCAAGAGCAAGCTGAGAAGGCTAGACAAGAAAGAGAGAAGAGACAATAGATCAGCTACTTATCACTGTTTATCTTTGCTGTATCTAGTTGTAATAACTGTGAACAAATATTTATAATGAGAATTGACTGAATTTGTTCTGTTTGTGTTTTTATCTTTTTGCTTTGCTGATTAGGTGAGGGTAGTGGCATCATCACCAAAAAGGGGGAAATTGTTGGACTTATTTCTTAGTTTTGATGATGAGTGCCATACTAGTCGTTATAGTGCAAAGGCAAAAAGATGTCTAGATAAAATGTATAGGTTTATTAGAGTTTGATTCATAAATAGGTTTGATCAAACAAGCATCGTGAAAAGGTCTGGCCGATCGCTTATCGCCAGATCGGTCTCAGGTCAAGAGGGGTAGATAGGTCAAGAGATCGGTCTCGCAACTCCGCCAAGATCAAGATCAAGGCTGAGGGTTCAAACTCAGTAAATGAAGGCTAAGGGATCAAACTTAGTATTTAATGTCAAGGATATGGAATCGTGATTTAGGCAAGTCTCGTGATGACCTAAATTGATTACATATACCTTGTGTAGAAGGTCTAAGTTCCACAAGTTGGATGATGTTTGGAACTTAGTTATATTCAAAATGATGTAATCTAACTTCACAAATAAAAGTTGGATAAAAGGAATCAGCTGCATTATATTTTACAGACAAAAATATGATATTCAGCAGACTGATTGGTTTTACAGCAGACTAATGAACCTGCTGATATATGCCTCGATTAATTCAAGATTATTGGGAAGTTACATGGATAAGAACAGCCAACTACCTCTGACTTATCAAGCAAATCAAAGGCTGAGATTAAAAAGACGTTGGGATGATCCATATTTTTATCCATTGGATACAAGTCAAAGGGGTGGACAGACTGCACTGTCAAAAAGTAATCCTGACAGTGTCAGTCCTATGAATAGTGACAGAATGCAGTGAGGATGGGACAAATACAAGGAACGGTCACATTTGAATTTCAAATTCAAGTCACATGCATTCCTACCTATAAATAGAGGACTTTCAACTCAAGAAGAAGATGATGAATTTTGGATTAAAACTTCAAGTGATAACATTGAATGAAAAACACCTCCGAACTTATCGAGCTTAAAGCCGATCTAGTTATTTTCTTCAAGTGCATTCTCGTGTTTAAGCCGCATCAAGCATACACACTTGAAGACCGCAAGTCTGATTATATCATCCTAATCAGTCTCGCGAATCGAATCATTTACTTGATTCATTCTTTATTTTATAAAGAACTCTGGCCAAGACAGTGAAGCATCCGTTAGGTGTGAAAGATGTTGGTTTGTGGTGGAGAGTGGTGAAGAGGCAATTCTACCCTTCAAGGACCAGTGGAAGACTCAGAGCAAAGAATCCTACCTGCTCCTAGTTTTCGATTTGTGAAGCCATAGTTATTGGTGAAGGACAAGCAACCTAGGATTCTTTGTAATGTATAACTCAAAGATTACTAGTGAATTTCCTCCAACATCACAGAGAAGAGTGGACGACAGATTACATCACCTGGAACCACTATAAAAATCTCTACTTACTTATCTCGCACTTAGTCATTATTCATATCAACGCTTGAATCTAGCAAATCGAAATCACACACATACACTAATGAGTATCTAATACTTAGTAACATATTTAACAACAAGTAACAAGGCTTAATTTTGATATTATTCATTGCACAAATTCAAGAATCGAATCACAAGAGACATCGCTTATCAAGCCAGTTATCGAGGTCTCAAGCAGACCATCAAGTATCACGCAAGCAGTCCTGTTGCAGAATTTGTTAACTCCAAAGTTTTAAGTGTTAAGTTTATTCACCCCCCCCTCTAAACTTAACTAAAGCCTTTTCAAGGGACCAACACATTCCAAGGGACCAACAGTTGGTATCGGAGCAGTGCTTCTATTTTGAAGAGATCCATTACTAAATCTCTATATCAGTTTGTTTACTTGAAGTAACTGGCCATCAGTTATTTCCGATACAAACCAGTTGTTGAAGGCCCCTCACTGTATCAGTCATAGAAATACTTTAGTGAAATTAAATGGATACATCTAGAATTAGAAGTTGGCTGAATAACCCCCTAACTGACTATTTGCAGAATGTTGTTTTTGATATTCAGGATCAAGTATTTGAAAAATTCAGTACTACACGCTCTCACACAAATCTGGAACCTCATTTCAGTTATGATGAAGATATTGACTGTAACGCATATAAAGATGAATCAAGAGGATTTCCATCGCTAAGTGATCTTTCAGAAGAAGCAGAAAAAGAATGGCTGCGAGTAGCTGATTATATAGAAGAAAAGTTGATTGTAAACATTACTGAAGATCCATCCGTTGCAAAGGCCAAAGTTGCTATACTACCCTTGAGTTATGGAGGGGAAAGTGATGAGGAAATCATACTTCTAGGAGCAGCACAGGCAAATGCTAATGAAAAAAGGAAGCAAGTTTTAATTGATGATGACTCCTCAACAGAAAATCTATCCATCATAAATCAGGAGGTGATTCCATCTACATCCAACACTCACACTTCCATGAACAATCAAAAAAATAAAGATTTCAATAAATCCTTGGACATACTCATAAAGGAATTAGAGGAAATTCAAAAGAATTATGAGGATGTCAAAAAGGAGAAAAAGTTATTGAAATCTAAAATTTCGAGATTGAATGTTGAGATCAATTTAATCAAGTCTAATAATGAATCCAAGGTAATTCGAACAACTGATGAACTGACAGAAGTAATAAATGCCACAGAATCATCAGTTGATCAAATTCCCAGTGTTCAGTACAAACCTGGAAAACCTTTTGGAGATAGATATGGTTTAATTAGGATTTGTTAATCAGAATAATTCCAAGTTCAGATCATGTTCAGTTGCATTAAAATTTGTGGATCGCACAACGGTCGAGAACTCGTAAAATTGATAAAAGCGACATTTAACACAAAGACACACCCAAAGCACAAAATGAGAGAACTGAAAAATCAGTTGGTAAAATGAACCAAGCCAATAGATTTTACAGAAAGACTCAGAAGGCTGAAAAAGGTAGAACTGATCAGAGATCAGTAAGAAAAATCTTCAAGCCATATCCATTCAAAAATGAAGATCATTCATGGAATGATAAACTCAAAGGGAAAGGAAGACTATTTCCCACTGATGAAGATTGGAATGAACCTTCACATCAGTTTCACAAACTGAACAAACCAAAAACTATCTGGACAAAATAGAAAAGGCTTGTAAAAACTGACTTTACTTAGCCAAAATATCAAGAGAGGTATAAAGTCAAAAATAAAATTGTATCATCGAAAACTAACCAGTTATGACCCAAATAGTTATGGGTACCAAAAATATCTAAATTTGTTTTGCAGGAAAATATCGGTAACTGCAAGCCGAAAAACTGAGTTTTGTTCACAACTGAATTTTTTGAATTCAATATAAGGACAAGACTGAACGTATACAACTGTATATACACCTCATCTACCCTATTCACTGTAGTCTAGCTACAGATGTCAAGAAAAGACAAGGTCCTTCTCAATCTAAACCGTCCATATTTTCCACTCATCCACCCTTTTTCGCAATCTCTAAACATTTATGACAAGACGTTTTGAATCCCACCCAATTCATAACTACCTTTCCTACAAATTTTAAATAACCCAGAATTTTCTTTTATATTACTTTACACTCGAATTTTGTATTTGCTTTCTCAATCTTCAAATTTTCAAATTCTCAATCAAATCCAGAAAACAATGACTTTCACTCGTGTTGAACGCGGAATGATCATTTCTCTTGACCAGTTTATTACAAAATACACTGATCAAAATTTAGCCAAAACAATTGCAGCAAAAATTAAACAAATCAAATGACTGGATGCTGCTTCAATGTTGATCTGAAAAGTGTATGTCTGGAAAGCGTTGGAGACTTCTATGAATTTGGATGTCCAACTATAGAAGGAGAAGACACACACACTTATACCACTACTGTCAATAATAAGCAGATCAAGGTCACTGAAGATCTAGTTGCAGAAATCTTTGGGTTTGACAAATCTATAGGAACAGCAGCCATAAAGTTGACCAAAGAAAGAAAAGAAAAACTATGGAAAGATAAAGCAATTGATGCAGAATCTGCAGTTTTACAAACCGGGAGCACAAGTCTACTCAAACCAGAATTCAATTTTCTCTCAAAAATGTTGGCAAATTGCATAATTGGAAATGCAGGAAACTTTAGTAATCTATCTGGAGCAAGGTTGGATTTACTTTATGTATTTTGGTTTGGAGAAAGTTTTAACTGGCAAAGATATCTATTTGATCAATTAGTGGCACAATCAATATACTTACCCAAGAAGAAGACCGATGTCAAGAAAGGTCGTTTCTATCACAAGAAGACTCTTCCCTTAGTGGTCCAAAGAATACTCGACCATTTTGGAATCACAAATAGGAAAGAAACAGTAGTTGCTGATGGGAAGATTGCTATTAAGGAAGAAAAACCCGGAAAAAGGAAAGCTGAGGGTTCTGTAAGTGAACCTAAAAAGAAGAAAAGCAAAAAATCGAAGAAACCTGTAACTGGAGATGAAGTCTTGGAACAGATTGAAGAATTAAGCAAGAAAAGAAAACAATTGGAAGATTTAGAGAGAAATAAATCTGATCTTGTTTCACTAATAACTGAAACAACAATTGCTGAAGGATCAGCACAGACAGAAAGAACTGAAGTTATTCTTGCTGAGTCTACCCCAACACCAATAATTGAAGCCTTACCCATTCAAGAACCAGTTTCACATCCATAAGAAATTGAGATGGCAGAGGAAACTGAAGTTGCCAACAAAGAACAAAATACTGAAAGTGAATTACAGAAGGAAGCTGAGACTCAGGGGGAATAGACCCTGAGAATTGAACATAATGATGAAGATTCTGACAGTGATGAAAGATTGATCGATAAAACAACGTTGGAAATGCTTTCGTTACTTTCAAAATCCAGATCTACCCCCCAATGATCCTTTTCCAGATTAGAATTTGAAGAATCAGCCAAAGGATTTTCAACTTCTCAATCTGTGGAAAAAGGAACCGAAGCAGACTCAAGAGCAACTAAAATTATTAACTTGGATGAGCAAGTCAATGAAGAAGAACTCATTGGACCAACAATGAAAGAAGTTCCAGTTGTTGAATTGGAACTTGAGCCTACTGAAAAACAAGCTGTTGAAGAAATTATAAGTGAAAAAGTTTTGGAGCCGACAATCCCAGTCTCAGTCATTGAAAAAGAGTCGTCAGAAATCCCAACAACTGTTGAGGGAGGAATCAGTAGAACTGATATTGTGCATACTGAAGATGTTGCAAGAACTGACCCTATGCAAACTGAAGATGTTATTCTAGAAAGTGGTCAGGAAGTCACGAGAGAATCAGGAAGGTCATCACTCAATCATCAAGAGATCATGGAGAATTAATGTCAGCTGATTATGAACGATTGGGCAAATATCAAGCCTGGAAATTCAGTTCCATTGCCAATCAAATGAGTCAGCTAGTAGAAATGGAAGCTGCTGAAAAATGGGTATTTGATTTATGCAACATCACAAGTCTACAAGAGATAATCAATACCGAACAATTTCTGAATCAAGGATATGCACTGATCAAAAACAGTTACTGGGAGGAAGGCACAGTTGGTGGAAATTTCAAAAAGAATGATAATGATAATGATGATTCTCAGGGAGATGCCAATCTGCAGAAAGGGATTCTAGCCTCCCTACAAGAAAAGATAACTGAAACTGATCAGACTACTGATAACGAGTCTAGTAGTTCTGAAGAATCCAGCGAAAGTTCTAGTTCTTAACATGTGTCTGATGCATGACAACAAGAAAAAGAAGGTTTTAAATCTCCTACAGACAAGTCTTTGCTAGAAATAGCGAGAACAGGGGCAAAGATGGCTGGAGAAGAATCAGATGAAGAATTAAATGTTCAGTTATCACCTGCAAGAAATATTGATCAATCAAACTTGGAAGAAATTAGAAAACAATCTGAAGAAAGAAGAAGGTCAGCAGAATACAGGGAAAAATTGAAGCAGGTTGTTGTCTCACCACTGAAGCAAGCTAAATCAACTAGAATTGAGACAAACAAAGCAAATGAGCAACAAGAGTTGGTTTGGATTCTCGCCTATACAGTCTATTCAGAGATTTACCAGCAAGAGAAGGAGTATCAAGAGAAGAATCTCTAGAATCGTTTCTACATATGCAGAAGTTGCTCATGCACTACTTCAATAAACTTAAGAAGTGGGAAGCAGATGGTTTTATAGTAAAGAATCAGAGAAAATCGAAAAGGCTGAACCTGAATTTGTTCAAAATCTACTAAGAAACGACCCACAAATGAAAGACTAAGGCAACTGTCTTCACTTTATGATTCATTTCAAAAGCAAATTCTTCAGAAACACAATTTATCTCGAATCATAGAACATTTGGGCAAGCATCCATGGAATTGAAAACTCAGCCACAAATGATGCTATTAGAACTGTTGCAGAAACTTATGATAATCAATTTACTTTAACTATCAAGTAAAAAGAAACTATCTTCTAGTTCTTTTTATTTGTGTTGTATTTTATTACTCAGCTTCGTAACTCTATCATCAAATAAATTCTCAGTTTCTCAGTTCATTCTGTCATTTACTATATTCTGTTTTATCTTCTTGCATTGCTTTTAAGGAGGGTATTGACATCATCAAAAAGGGGGAAATTGTTGGAAATAAAATATATGTTTTGATGATGATTCATCGCTTAATCAGTTATTATTTTTAACCCCATTGATGAAGTGTCATAACTAGCTGTTATAGTGCAAAGCAACAAGATGTCTAGATACTAATGTATAGGATTTTATACAGTCTGATATTTATATAGGTTAAATCATACAAGCACTATAATAGTTCTAGGCTGTGAACTGAGAAAAATTAAGAAACGGAGATTTATTTAAACTGAGATTCAATAAGAAACTGAAATACAGAGCACATCCATAAAACTGAAGAAGATAAGTTCGCTGAGGGACATAGACTCAGTTGGCTTATCTAGAAGATGAAGAACCGAGGTCACTGCACTCGGTTATAGAAGATTGAAGAACCGAGGTTCAAACTCGATTATGAAGACTATGTCGAGATCAGAAAGTTAGACTTGTGCAAGATTGTGGTGACCTGAACTGACTTTATGTATCTTGTATGAAGACCTAAGAATCATAAGGACAATGAATTCTTAGATGATAATGAGTCATGATGTACTCTGATTAAGTCAATTATTATCAGATGAAAACTGGAGTACTGATATTTGAAGAAAAGTAAAATCTCAGTTAACGCTCCAAGTCAGTCAAGAAACTGACAAGTGGCAAATTCAATATAAAACTGAAAAGGATACTCAGTTTTATATATCAGTCATCCAGTAAACTGACAGTACAGTCGAACGTTATAAAGGAAGCGATTCTATTGGATGAAATACTGACATATCAAAACGGTCAGAAAATATAGCCGTTACAAGATTCAAGCAGGATAAACGGTGAATAAACCCCTATAAATAGACTACTTCTACAATAGCAAGAAGTGTGTGGGTGTGCAGGAGGAATTAAAAATAGATTTAAATAAAATATCTAATTAAGGGGGAAAGCCAATTTCGAAAGAATTCCTGCTAAGTACTTAATTGCAAGATCAAGAAATTTCTTCAAGTGTCCATGCACATTCAAGCAAAATCAAGTTCTATCATTTGAAGAAATACTGAGCCATGCAAAATTTAACTATCCAGAAGAAATGTTCAAATCACAATTGAATCATAGTTATTGATTCAAGTCTCAACTTTGATTTCATCAAAGGTCTAGACTGTGAAACACCAAGAAGGTGTGAAGGACAGTTGAGTGCAGTCAGGAAGACTGTGTTTGTGATGAGCTGGTGAAGAGGAAATTCTACCCTCCAAGGACCAGTGTTCCAAACAATTGAAGAGCAGCAATCCTACCTATTCGACAAGTGTTTAGATTGTGAAGCTAGGGATTAGTCAAGGACTATTAGTTTAGGACTCTTTGTAACAGGGTCATCTCAAAGAAATTCTAGTGGAATTTTCCCCCGCATCACAGGGGAAGAGTGGACGTACAGGAATACACCACCTGGAACCTCTATAATTCGTGTTTATTTATTTTATGTAATTCATTAACAGTTTTAATTATCTAGTTCTCGTGTTAAAACCAAGTCAACAGACTGTTTGTTATATTAAGGCTAGTTCTATCCGCTGTCAGTTAACAAGATTAAGGATAAGTTAGTATTGACTTATACTCAGTTGAGTTAGCTGAACTCCGCACAAGTTAAGGGACAGGAAGAAAACTGAACTGAGCATCAGTTTGAGTTTCGGAGAAACTCAGTTCCTGGGGTACTTCCAGTTAGGAAAGTTTTTGGTGATAAGTTTATTCACCCCCCTCTAAACTTGTGTTAGCCTTTCCAAGGTCGATGTTTTGTTGAGTGAAGTCATGTCAAATTCTAGATAATTCAACACTCAATTGAATTCCTTCCAGCACTTACTGATGTTTATTGACCATGCATTGGTCAACCAAGTACTCTAGAGATGTTCTGGTGCTGGTAGAAAAGTTTGCAAATTCGTTCCTGAGCCATGCACATTCTGTGCATAGATCGCTTAGTTGATTTGTGAGGCTCCCAAATGCTCTGCCATCTATGTTCTATCTGAATTGTAGGTGAGTTTTAACACAATCTACACCATAATGGATATCATGGACAATGTCCATCAGACTAGAACCCTCAAACTCTGCTGGTTAAGGGAATGACTCTTCTTCCCCCTCAGTTGGCTGTCTCTTTTCCTGATTAATTTGCTGTCCGTTCTCTTTTCCCACAAAGTTCTCAGTGTCCGTAATGGATTCAGTGTCTTGAGTTTGTTTAGTTGTTCCTTCTACAACATTTCCTCCGGCATCACCATCATCATCAATGTCATCATGATCAAATTCATTACTGTCATCATTAGCATCTTCATATTGGTTGGTAGGGTCTTTATGCATTTCTGAGAGAACGGTTGATGTGACATACAACAATGTCCAAGGATCAAACATATCTAAAATTTGTCTTTAGGATGCACCTCATCTGTGTCTCTTCTTATAAGAGTTCTCACCCATGTTTCTTTCATTTCCATTTCAGCCTTATCCGCTAGATCATGAATAACTGTGGGAATCACTATCCATTTCACCCATCTAATCACTCTCGGCTTTAGCTAGTAGAGTGGATCAGTGGGATCTACATAGTAAAGATCATGAGTGGGAAGTTGTTGCTGGATATACAGAAACACAAATAACGATCCGAAACGCAGGAAAAACCGGATCCGGAAATATTTCCAATTCTCGCTAATTCGGCAAGGGCGCTTGCAACTGCCGGAGTGTTTTTCCCTTTATCTTCCGATTGTCAGATCTGATTCATAACACCGATCGAGACACTCTATCATGCACAATGGAAGCAACTAAATTCGTATACGATTTTACCCCGACATGATTCACATATTTAATTAATATAAACTACAAGAAGTGAAGAGAGTTTGAGAATATGATAAACACAAGAGTAAACTTCAACTTAGTTTATTCATTGATATGAGAGGTGTATAAATAGATACAATTGAGAGAGACTAGCAAGCTAGCACGGGTGCCACTTGAGTATGTAGATGTGGGCGGCAAGCATGCAAAAGTAAAAGTAAAAGCTATGTCTATGACATAAAGTAAACTAGAGTTTGACATATTAATTGTTTATATGTATCACAATTAATATGTCTATGACATAAATTAAACTAGAGTTTGACATATTAATTGTTTATATGTATCACAATTAATATGTCTTTTACAATTAAATAAAGTGTACAAAATATCTCAGATTGAACTCCCCGAGGTCTTTGGGCACCTCTTTGAAGTAATGCTGTAATATTTCCACACCCCCCCTCAAACTGGGCTGTATATGTTGATGCAGCCAAGTTTGCTACTAAGTCTGCTGAACATAAGAGGTGGAATAGCCTTGGTAAGAATATCAGCATTCTGATCTGCTGAGGGAACATACTGGAGTTGAATAATCTTGGCATCAATCTTTTCCTTCAGAAAGTGTCTGTCAATGTCCACATGCTTGGTTTTATCATGATGGACAGGATCTTCAGCCATGCATAAGGCTGAATTATTATCACAGCAGAGTGTGATAGGTTGCTGAGGAGGTTGCTGAAGTTCAGTCAGTACCCTTTTTAGCCATAGAGCTTCACAAATGCCAAGTACAAGTGCCCTGAGTTCAGCTTCAGCACTGCTTCTTGACACAGTAGGTTGTTTCTTGCTTCTCCAAGTAACCAGGTTCCCCCATACATATGAGCAATAGCCTGTGGTAGATCGTCTGTCAATGTGACATCCAGCCCAATCAGCATCAGTGTAGACCTTGATTGATCTATCAGTAGACTTGGTGAAGTGCAGGCCTTGGCCAGGAGTGGACTTTAAATATCTCAGTATCCTATTCACAGCATCCCAATGTTGCTCAGTAGGGCAGTGCATGAACTGACTGACCAGACTAACCCCATATGCAATATCAGGCCTTGTGTGAGAAAGGTAGATGAGTTTACCTACAAGCCGTTGATATTGTTCTTTCTCGACAAAGAATGTCACCATGCGAAGAGGGTGTTACTTGGGTCTACTGGGATACAAAGAGTTTGCATCCCAAAGATGCCGATTTCTTCCTTCAAAGAGATCCAGTACATACTTCCTTTGAGAGACTCGAAATGCCTTTACTGTTTCTAGCTATTTCCATGCCAAGAAAGTATTTTAGGAGCCCGGATCTTTAACTTGGAATACCTTTGCCGTAAGAGAGTCTTCAAATGTTGGATCTCGGTAGAGTCATCTCAAGTAAGGATGATATCATCCACATAGACAATAAGAATAGACCTTCTGCGGTTGGTTGTCTTGATAAACATAGTGTGATCGAGTTGCATTGATGATATCCACCACTTTTAACCACGGTAGTGAGTTTTCCAAACCAGGCTCTAGGGATTGCTTGAGGCCATATAGAGATTTCCGAGTTTGCATACCTTGCCTTGAGTGTGGGGATTGACAAAACCAGGAGGTACATTCATGTAGACTTCCTCGATAAGGTCACCATTGAGAAAAGCATTTTTGATATCCAATTGGTAAAGAGGCCAGTCAAGTTGGACAATGAGAGAAATCGATGACTCTGAGCGGTGTTAAGCTTTGCTCTTGGTGCAAAAGTTTTGTATAGTCAATGCCATAAGTTTGAGTGAACCCTCTAGCCACCAATCGGCTTTATACTTGTCAATAGTACTATCGGCATTGTATTTTATGGTGAATAACCATCTACTGTTGATTGTCTTCTTGCCTTTGGGGAGAGTTGTGAGGTCCCAAGTATGATTATCCAGAGTGCAATCATCTGCTTTTAACAAGCAATGACCTTCCACTTATCATTTTGAAGGGCCTCTGAATATTTTTAGGAATAGAGTGAGAGTCCAGTCCTGTGTAAACATAGCAAAATCTGAGGAGACAAGCGGTCATAAGATAAATAAGTCTCGAATAGAATGATCGGTGCATGATCTTTTCCCTTTTCTTAGAGCAATAGGTCTGTCATCAATGTCGGTAGGTGTCTTTGTGGTTCGGCGATCTCGAGTCGATGGGTGTTGAGGCTCGGCGAGGCTCAGTTCGGTGAGCTCTGGTCGGTGAGGTGCCGAGGTCCAGCGAGCTCTGGGTCGAGGTCTTTGAGGTTCGATCGCTTTGAGTCTCGATGAGGTTCTTGAGGTTAAGAGTTTGTTGAGGAACGGATTTAGATCAATTTCAATTAGATGTCCATCGCTGATTGCTTGATGAGACTTCTTTGTAGGATGGAGTCCTTTCAAAGAATTTTACATCCATAGAGTTGTAAAATTTCTTTTGATGAGGTGAATAGCATTTGTAACCTTTCCCTGTCCTTAGCATACCCTAGGAAAATGCACTTGTGAGCTTTGGGATCAAGTTTGCTTCGTGTTGGGCATGGATATAAACAAACACAGTACAACCAAAGATTTTGGAGGCAATTAGGCAATAAATGAGGCGAGGAGTGTGTGGTCAACAGGGTTTGGATAGGAGTCTTGAAACCTAACACTGGCTGGAAGCCTTGTTGATTAAGTATGTGGCGATCAATATAGCTTCACCCCACATATATTTTGGAACATTTGTAGTGAACATGATTGATCTGGCCATTTCAAAGAGGTGCCTATTCTTTCTCTCAAGAACCCCATTTTCTTTGAGGTGTCTCAACACAACACTGATATGGACAATTCCTTATTCATCAAGAAATTAACGAGATTAGACTCATAATATTCAAAGCAGCATTGTCGGTCTTCAAAATTTTAATCTTAATGTCAAACCGAGTAGAGACCATGTTGTAAAACTCTTGAAAGATGGATCCAACTTTGATTTATCATTCATTAAAAATAACCAAGTGGTTCTCGGTGTGGTCATCTATGAAGGTTACAAACCACCTCTTCACCATTATACTTTTCACTCTTGAGGTCCCCATACATCACTTTGTGAATTAAGGTGAAAGGTGTGGATGGGAAGTGAGGTAATTTAGTATACACAGATTTGGTGAGTTTGGCAAATTGACAAATATCACATTGAAGATCATTAAGATTACATCCTTTAAACAATTCGGAATTAAAGACTTTAAATAACCAAAACTTGAATGTCCTAGTCTATAATGCCATAACATGATATTGTCTAGGTTTTGAGTGCAGTCATTGAGGCGATTCGAGTCTTGATCTTACCTGTCTTGGCAGGTTGATCACAACTTGATCTGAAAGCAGGGTTTAGCTTGACCAATCACTTCTGTGAAGAAAGATCTGGAATGTGCTGCGATCCTTATCAAAAACAACGATCCAATTGAGATCTTTAACGAGTTTCTTGTGAGATATAAGGTTACAATCTAACTTTGGAACAAATAAGACCCTTGTAGATATATCGATTAGTAAGTTTAACCTTCCCAACACCTTTTGCATAAGAAAGCAGAACCATCGCAGATTTTAATTGCGTGAATTTGGGTGCATGGCATATAGTGGGTAATGAGGTTTTTATTACGGTCATGTGGGAAGAAGCCCCAGTAATCAACAATCCAAGTCTCATTACTAAGAGGTGAGCGGAATATACATTTTAGCATGAGTGGCCATTTCGGTGAGAGGAGCTACCTTCACGATCTTTGAGCAATAAAGGCTTTAAAGGCGACAAACCGAGCATTGAGATGGTGTCATTCTCTAAATCCACCGGCAAGTCCGCGCTTGATTTTCCCTGGTTGGTTTTGAGGTTTTAGAGGATTAGGCTTGCCATGGAGCTTCCGGCAATTGTCCTTGGTGTGATTTGTGCGTTTGCGGTGATCGCGAACAACCTTCGATTTTCTCAAAGAAGCTTCTGTAAGTCCCAGTAACCTCGGCTGATCTTCCCGACATTCAAATGAGCGATACCTTGATAGGGTTATCGCGAGGGGTAGGTTTGGAACTGACAGATATCCCATCTTGCCTCGGCCGGAGATATACATTTTCATAGACCTTGACCATAGCAAGTAATTGTTACCATCAAGTTTATGATTTGTAAAAGAAGAGTGTTTAGTTATCCCGATCTCTTTGAGGCAATTTGTGAGTTCATCGAGGAAGATGAAACTTGAGATAATGTTGACATTTTTTCGAAAAGGGCTGAGTTTTGCAAATGGATTTTAGAACTCAAGAAGACTCTGCTACCATGAAGAGAGTTTGAGAATGTGATAAACACAAGAGTAAACTTCAACTTAGTTTATTCATTGATATGAGAGGTGTATAAATAGATACAATTGAGAGAGACTAGCAAGCTAGCTTGGCGGCCACTTGAGTATGTAGATGTGGGCTGGCAAGCATGCAAAAGTAAAAGTAAAAGCTATGTACATGACATAAAGTAAACTAGAGTTTGACATATTAATTGTTTATATGTATAACAATTAATATGTCTATGACATAAAGTAAACTAGAGTTTGACATATTAATTGTTTATATGTATCACAATTAATATGTCTTTTACAATTAAATAAAGTGTACAAAATATCCTCAGATTTAACTCCTAAGGTCTGCTGGGCACCTCTTTGAACTTCAATGATCTCTTTGAAGTAATCTTTGTAATATTTCCACAAGAAGGTTTGTAGATTTACCCAACTAGAGAGAAGCAGTGATCATCCAAGTTGTATCTCCAAGCGACGACTTGTGGACATCGATCCCGCATTCGAACCTCCTCGAATATACTCCAAGAAAAAAAGACTATTTTTTCTTCTCCCGATGGCTAGGATGAGAAACTAATTTTTCTTTCCTTTTTTTCTTCGAATATGGCGCAGAATAAGTGTGTCTATTGTGTTGGGAGGAACTCACTTTATATAGGAAAATAACCGAGCAACTGGGAGTTATCCATTTTCACAAGACAGTTATCTTTTTCCCAATATATTTTTCATAAATAAGAGATAATCACCAAAAATGCGATAATCACTATTAAATGATAAAATGAATCTCTTATTTTATTCATCAATTATTAAACCAATAAATAATTAATTACACAAATGATATAATTCAGGAAAATTTCTTTTCCCAATTTTCTACACATGTGGTGCCATATACTTCGACGGAATAATAGAAAATGTCTTTTCTATTTTACATGTTATTTACCGAATAAATAATATTTCTCATATTCATTAAAATGACCAATTATTTAATTTATTCTCGAGGTTCCAAAACACGAGAATTCACTCGCATGTTAGGAGCCAACTCAGTGACCATGGACCTATAACAAGTAGCTACAATAAATTGAATAAAATATTCATCGAACATAACATTCTATTCAACTTATTAATTCCGGAATTACGTCACCATAAAACTGAAACTGAACTCTATAGAGTTCCAAAAAGTCTCAAACAAATTGGGATGGAGGGATTATTGATTATCTACATTTATGCATCATTAGGATTGGAACAAAGAAAAAGTAACTGGCACACCAAAGAAAATAGATGCGAAAAAGTAAACCACCGAGTTGCGAAAAAGATCAATAATAATAACCAAAGAAAATAGATGCGAAAAATTAAACCATTGAGATGAATTTGTTGGTACCACATATCTAGTCTATCCTAACTAACAAAGAAAAAGAAAACAACAAAGATTCTTCATCTTCGTCAACAACTGGCACACCAAAATTTAAATCAGCTGGAAACCTGCAAATTCAAAAAAAAATATTTGAATCTGCTAGAAACCTGGTCGTTTTGGCCAAAAAAAAAAAACATTATATATATAGCTGAGCCGCAGCCAGGAAAAAAATTCGGACCATTTTTCTCTCCTAGATATTTGTCTTTGCTTCGTTTTTTGTGTAGCAACACAGATTAAAAGAAACGGTAATCTATTCTATTTCTACTAGGAATAATAAATACAACAATAAATTACAAGGTGGTGCCCTACTGTTACAAATAAAATTTGATGTTTTGAAGATGATTCATCTATATTTATGTAATTATTTGTTTTTACCCTATTGATGAAGTGTTGAGACTAAGTGTCATAGTGAAAAGGTAAAGATGTCTAGAACTGAGTGTATAGGATTTATTAGAGTCTTATCATTGTATAGGTTATATCAGACAAGCACTGTAATTGATAGGGAGTCAAAAAATGGAAAACAGGAAATCATACTAACACTGGAAATCATACTGTAACTGAAAGCATTCTCAAAACTAAGTAGTACTAAAAACTGAAGAAGGTAAGTTCGTTGAAGGACCAAACTCGTATGGCTTATCTAGAAGCCGAAGGCTGAGGGAACAAACTCAGTTATGAAGGCTGAGGGACACAGACTCAGTTATGAAGATAGAAGAACTGATGGGTCAGACTCAGTTTATGAAGACTAACGCCGAGACTATAAGATTAGAATTCCGGTAGGTTTGTGATAGCCTGAACTGACTTTATAAATCTTGTATGAAGACCTAAGATACATAAGGACAATGATATCTTAGATGATCTATATTTATATGGTGTGCTCTGATCAAGTCAATATAGGATCAGATGAATATGGAGTACTATATTTTGAAGAAGAGTAAAAACTCAGATAATGCTCTAAGAACTGAAAAACTCAGTCATACAAGCTAAATACTGATATACCCCAAAAACTCAGTTTAAAGCAGAAATCATCCAAGAACTGAAAGAAAATCTGAATGTTGAAAGCATGCATTCTTATTGGATGAAGGTCTGACATGTCAGAAAGGACAACTGACATATCTGGCATATAGCCATTGAAAGCTACAAGGATTCAAATTCAAAGATCTGAACGTTGGATTTCACACTATAAATACAAGACTTTGCAACAAGGATCAAACACGAATTTTATGAGCTAAGAACCAAGGAATCAAATTGCTGCAAGTCTGAATAATGAAGCTATCAATTCGAGCTAACAAGTTAAGGATCTAGAAATCTTCTAAGTGTTCAAGCTACAAAGAGTTATCAAGTTATCAACACTTTGAAGAACCACAAACAAGAATCACTTACTTGATTCAAGGACCAACTTTGATTTTATCAAAGGTTGAGACTGTGAAGCAATCCAGTCTAGGATTTTCCAAGGACAGTTGTTTGTTTTTGAAGTCTGGGTAGACTATGTTTGTGGTGAGAGCTAGAGAACATGCAATACAACCCTCTACGACTAATGAAGCAGTTGCAGAGCAGCCATTCAACCTGTTCTTTAGTTTCTTAGATAGTGAAGCTAGGGATTAGTCAAGGACTATCAGATTAGGACTTTTGGTAACCGTGCTACCTCAAAGAGTTCTAGTGGAAATTTTCCTCCTACATCACAAGGAAAGAGATGACTGATAGGATTACACCACCTGGAACCTCTATAATTTCTTGTTCGTCCAGTTATTGTGATTGTTCAAGCATTGTTCGTCCAAGCATACAACTGATTGATATTCACACTGAACACAAACTGAAGTTCACCGGAACTCGGTTTAGCATTCCAACTTTTTCATAGATACAACAAGATCATTTAAAAGGCTAAAACTTAGTTAACTCCACACAAGTTTTAACTGAACCTAGTTTTGTTTAAATCTCAGTTATTGGTGACAAGTTCATTCGCCCCCTCCAAACATGTGTCTAGCTTTTTCACGGGACCAACAATTGGTATTAGAACAATGTTCTTTTATAAAGACATGTTTTGACAATCTCCTCTAGTTGATCTTCTGAAAAAGCTTAGTTTTTCAATCCCAGGTTTTCAAAACTCACTTTTTAAAACTTGCATCAAGGACAACAATCAGTATGCTTGACAAATGCTTATGTGCAACTTGGATCGTTTTGATGAATATATAAGGCGTTGGTAGGCATTCCTTGCTACTACACACAATGAGATGATGGATGTTCTCACTGATGGACCAATACAAATCACTCATATACAAACTGTTGATGGTGGAGCTCAATTTAGAGTTCCTAAACCCAAGAGTAAATGGAACAACGATGAGAGAAAGAGAAACAACCTCAATAATATGGCCATGGATATTATTCTCAGAACTTTGGACAGTAACATGTACCTGAACGTCAAAGACTGCACAACTACCAAAGAGATGTGGAAGATGCTACAGTTAGTATATGAAGGAACTGACTTAATCAAAGAAAACAAAATTCTAGTAGCCAGATAGAAGTTTCAAGATTTTGAGATGAAACCTGGTGAAACCATTAAGGAAATGAAGACAAGATTCAGTGCAATTATGGACGAATTGGCACTTCTCAAGATTGTCAATAACAACAAGGAAGTTAATGTTCGAATTTTGAAGGCTTTTCCATCATGCTGGAAGATGAAGGTTACAGCCATGGAAGAATCAAGAAAACTCGGAGAAGAAGATACTTTCAAGATTTTCTTTGATCTAAAGGCTTAAGAATTTAATAAAGATTTTACAATTATGTCTACAGCCATTAAACCACTTGAAGTTCCAAAGACTACAACTCTTGCAGCAGCTGATTATAACATATAGACATCAGCAAGTAATCTTCAACAACTAGATGACATTGAGGAAAAAATGGCGCTTATGATGGAAAGAATCAGAAAAATAAAGTGTGTCCAGGCATATACTGAGAATTATATCAAGAAGTATCCAGAAAAGAAAGAAGAGACAAAGAAGGAACATGAATTTCTCTGTGTCAATCGCAAAAAGCCTTGACATTTCAAGGCTGAATGTCCAGAATTGGCTAACAAAAGAACACAGGAAAGAAGAACTGGTAAAAGAGCACTGTTAGCTGGTGATGAATCAGATTATAAGGCTGAAACTAAAAAATTTCTATCAGATGACACAGCTTTGATGGCTCATATGGAAGACTTAACTGATGTATATGAATCTAACTCTATGTACACCTCAGCACACAATTCTACACAAAATGTCTATTCTTCAACAGCTGGTTCTAATCCAAAAAATCCTGAATTAGAAGAAACTCTCAATACCCTGACGAATAAGGTGGTTGTAATATAAGTTGGTTTTGAATCAGTCAAAGCAGAGAAAGAATCTCTACTTTTGGAAATTGAAAGATTAAAAGCTGAATTGAACGTTTTGAAGGTATTAAGAACAGACCCTACAAACAAGTAGCATCAGCCTACTACTTTAGTAGCAACAATTGAATATTTACCTCAGTCAAATTCTGCAACTGGATTCAAATCCGGAAAGCCCTATAGTGATAAAACATGCCTAGGATTTGACACAAAACAATCTTCAAAGGAAAGAACTAGTAAAGTTGGTGAATCAAGTGCCATAACTAGCATTATGTTCGTAGATAAAAAAATTCCTCAAACTGAGAAGCATGATGAACTAGTTAAGTCAGCTCAGAATGAGTCAACCCAGCATCAGCATCATTTTCTAAGAAGTCAGCTACATTCAATAGCAAACGAAAATCTAACGGTAGATCAGCTACACCTCATAGAAACAATAATGGTACATCAAATGCCAGATCTACGAAAATTGACCAAGCTAAGAACCAGAAAAGGCCTAATCAAGTTAAATCCAAGAATGTTGATTATTCAAGGAATTACAAACTTAGGGGGGAAATGCAGATTATTTCTTTATGATGATGATTGTAACTTTTCTAAACATATTGATAAAAATGTGAGGAATAATCATTCTAAAGAAAGGACTTACCAGTGAAGGACTCAACAGAGAACTTACCCAAGATCTCAGTAGAATCCTCTGTACATAAGTCATTTTAGACCTGAGTACAAAGTTGTTTACCACAGACAGCAGAATGATGATTATTACTCAGTTTTCTACAATTGAAGGCACTATGCAAATCAGTTTAGACCAAAAGACCCGAGAGATCATATAAATAAGACACAATCCAAAGATAGGTACTATGGAATGTAGCTTATATATATGATAATAAGTGCAACAATTTCCAGAGGAGACCCTATGGAAATATTCCAAATGTTGTACTTACAACTGACCCTTATGGACCCAAATGGAATTGGGTACCTAAAACTCATTAATTTGTTTTGCAGGATACCTGGTACTTTGACAGTGGTTGCTCTAGACACATGAAAAGGAGAAAAGACTGTCTAGTTGAATTTCATGCTAATGATGAACCCAAAGTCAATTTTGGTGGGACAGACAAACTTGGTTATACGAGAGACAATGGAACTTTAATCAAGAATGATTTGAAGATAAAAATTGTAGCTTATATTGAAGGACTAAACGACAACTTACTCAATATGTTGGAAATAAAATTTATTTTTGGTGATGATTCATCACTTATTCAGTTATTGTTTTTAGACCCCATTGATGAAGTGTCTTAACTAGCTGTTATAGTGCAAAGCAAAAAGATTTCTAGAAATCATTGTATAGGATTTAATAGAGTCTGATAGTTTTATAAGTCAATCAGACAAGCACTGTAATAATTCTAGGTTCAGAACAGAGAAAATGAGAAACTGACTTATTGAACTGAGTTCCTAACTGAAACTGACCAAGAGTACTTCAACTGAAACTGAGGGATCAGACTCAATTATGAAAAGAACTGAAGAAGGTAAGATTTGCTGAGGGACATAGACTCAGTTGGCTTATCTATAAGATAGGAGAACTGAGGGTTCAAACTCAGTTATTGAAAACGGAAGATCTGAGGGTTCAAACTCAGTTTATGAAGACTAAGTCGAGACTATAAAGTTAGACTTCAGGCAAGTATGTGATGACCAAAACTGACTTTATGGATCTTGTATAAAAGACTATGAATCATAAAGACAATGATATCTTAGATGATCAATTGAAAAAAGTGTACTCTAATTAAGTAAATAATAATCAGATAAAGGATCGAGTACTTAGATTTTGAAGAAGAGTAAAACTCAGTTATTGCTCTTGAATACTGGAAACTGGACCAAGTCTTATTGAATCGGTTTTGGAACTGGAATTAAGTAAAACTGATAGAGAATCAGAGGGTTATAAATTATTGGTTTATAAAAATGTCCTTTCTGACACTGACATACCAAAAGAAAAGCAGGACCACTAACGGCTATAAGGATTCAAATTCAAATAATCCAACTGTTAGAGAAACCCCTATAAATAGATCTCTTCTACAACAGGAAGAGGGCATAATTCTAAGAAACAATCTAGTAAAGAAAGATAAAATTAAGGGGGAAAGTAATCTAAAAGAAATCCTGCTATATACTTAATTGCAAGACCAAGATATTTTTTCAAATGTTCATAAGCTTTCAAAGAAGAATCAAGATCAATCATTTGATGAAAACAAGAGCCGTGCATAACTTTTATATCTAGAAGAAGAAGCTCAAATCACAATTGAATCATAGTTATTGATTCAAGTCTCAACTTTGATTTAATCAAAGGTTTAGACTGTGAAACACCAAGAAGGTGTGATGGACAGTTGAGTGCAGTCAGGAAGATTGTGTTTGTGATAAGCTGGTGAAGAGGCAATTCAACCCTCTAAGGACCAGCGTAGCAAGCTTAGTTCAAACAGCAATCCTACCTGTTGAAGACTGAAGCTGAAAGATTGTGAAACTAGGGATTAGTGAAGGACAATCAAGTGTTTAGAATTTACTTTTTGTCTTGTAACTGTAAACCTCAAGAACATAGTGAATTTGGCCTCCTACATCACAGGGGAAGAGAGGACTGACAGGATTATACCACATGGAACCTCTATAATTCTTGTCTATTTACTTTACGCATTTACTTACTGCATTGTAATTATATTCATCTCGTTCACATATTCAGCAAACACCAGAAACTAAGTTAGCATATTAACTGATAACTCATATTTTGCAAAGGCTTAATTTAATCCGCTACCGGTTAACTCAGTTAAGAATAAGTCAGTTTTGACTTATACTCACCTATGTTAGCTTAACTCCACACAAGTTTGAACTGAACTTGATCTAGTTTAAGATTCAGTTTTGGGGCTTAGGTTTTTGGTGACAAGTTTATTCAACCCCCCCCCCCCCCCCTCTAAACTTGAGTTAGCCTTTCCCAGGGACCAACAATTGGTATCGGAGTGAATCTTCCACTCTGAAGATATCTCTGATTGAGCTTTATCAGTTTAAGTAACTGGCCACCAATTATTCCAATATCAACAATTGGTATCAGAGCAGTTCTTCCATTTTGGAGGTGATCCAATTCGATTACTGCTTCAGGCATCAGTTGCTTTCGTGACAAGATTGTTTGTTCCGTTATTTAAAGTTTTTCAAAACTGCATCATGGAATCACACAATCATTTTAGAAAAATGCTTAGTTGTTCATTTTTATGATTTGATGAATACAAAACTAAATTTCAGGCTCTTATTGCTGAAACTTAAGAAAAGATGATTGAGAAATTAATTGATGAATCATCCACAACAAACAATGAAGATAATGCTGAAATTTTACCCTTAAGCTTTGATGGAAATGATCATGGTGAAAGTGGTGAAGAAATCACACTTTTTGGAACTAGCCTAGCAAGCAACAATGCTGGATTGGATAAAGGGAAGCAGATATTAGAAGATGAAGAAGCTAGAACTGAAAATTTATCTATCTAACATCATGAGGTAAATGCATCTACATCCAACAATCATACTGCCATGAAAAATCATAAAAATGAAGATTTCAATGAAAACTTGGACATACTCATAAAGGAATTAGAGGTAATTCAAAAGAATTATGAGAATGTCAAAAAGGAAAAAGATCTATTGAAAAATGATGTTCTAAGATTGACTGCTAAGATCAATCTTATCAAGGCTAATAATAGAACTAAGGAGACTTGCTCAATTCATTAACTAATAGAGGTAATAAACATCAAAGAATCATTAGTTGATCCAAACCCAAACGTTCAGTTCAAACTTGGAAAACCATTTGGAGACAGATCAGGTTTAGGGTTTGATAGTCAGCAAAATTCTAAGTTTAGACCTAGTACAGTTGCACCTAAGTTTGTAGCTGCACAATAGTCAAGAATTCAGAAAACTGACACAATTGTTAGAACTGACAATCACTCTGCACAGCCTCGAACTAAAACTGACAAAACTGTAAAATCAGCCAGGGGCAAACAACAAACTGAAAGATTTTATAGAAAGAATCAGAGGACTGAAAAAGATAGAACTGATCAGAGATCAGTCAAAAGAACATTCAAGTCATATTCACAAAATAATGGAGATCATTCATGGAATAATAGATTCAGAAGGAAATTAAGACTCTTTCCTACTGATGAAGACTAGAATGGACCTATGTTTACTCAGTTTCACAAAAATTAAAAGACGATCGAGTCAAGAAAGCAGAATTTTGTGCAAACTGGCCATACTCATCCAAAAAATCAAGATAGGAATAAAACTGACAAGTCATCTAAGATTTATAGGAACATGAAACCTAATCACAAAGGACCCAAACAGATATGGGTACCGAAAAGTCTTAATTTTTTTTGCAGATAAAAGATGAATTCGAAATCAAGACTAAGTTACTTGCTCAACTAAGTTTTGAAACTGATCTGAACGGACGACTGACTCAAAGTTGGGATAAGATCAAAGCTGAACCTTGACAGCTGGAGATATACCTTATCGATTAATATAAGCTACTAATGAACTGTCGTACCCTACACTGATCTCAACCGTTCATCTTTTCCACTCACCGCTTTTTCCATATTTCAACACTTGACATGATTAATGACAAGACGTTATATTACCCACACAGATTTTTCAACCACCAAATTTACCACTTATAAATACCCTTGTGTCTTACCTAAAATCATTAACACTCTATTCTCTCTTTATAATCCATCTGCTGAAAGAATTTGCCCTATCTTCAATTTCTTCAACAATCTGAATTAATGGCTTTCACCAGAGTTGAACCCGGAATGATCATATCTCTACATCAATTAGTGGCTAAATACACAGATCAAACTCATGCCACAGATCAATTAGTGGCTAAATACAATCAAGAATGTATCATTTATGGAAGGACTGCACTACAATCTCCTCAGCACTAGTCAATTTAGTGGCATGGGATACAGAGTAACATTTGATAAGGATTTTTGTATTGTGGTTAGTGAAACTGCATATCAAGTGGTTCTCGCTTGAAAAAGAAAAGAAAATATGGATATTGTCGATTGGTTTACAGCAGTTTTAGAGACATTTTTTGCTTGTGCATACCAAATCAAAAGTCAGCTGGATATGGCACAAGAAACTCATCCACCTCAACTTTGATGACATCAACACACTGGTCAAAAATAAATTAGTAATTGGATTACCTGAGATCTCATACAATAAGGATAGCTTATGTGATGCTTGCCAAAAACGAAAGCAATTGAAAGTTAATTTCAAGACAAAATCTCAGCACTCAACTTCAAGAATCCTAGAACTTCTACACATGGACTTATTTGGACCAATCATACATATCAGTTTTAGTGGAAAGAAGTACACACAAGTAGTAGTGGATGATTACTCAAGATATACATGGGTAATTTTCTTGTCAAAGAAAAGTGAAACCAAGCAACAGCTCACAGAACTTCCCAAGAGACTCCAAAATCAGAAAGGTGTAACAGTTGCAAAGATAAGATTAGATAAAGGAACTAAATTTCTCAACAATATAATCATTGAATACTTTGGAGAGAATGGTGTGGTACATCAGCTTGCAGCTACAGCTACACCTCAGCAAAATCAAGTAGCTGGAAGAATGAACAGAACTCTCAATGAAGCAAGGAGGACTATAATCTGTTATCAAAATTGCCAGAAAGGTATTGGACAGAAGCAGTCAACACAGCTTGCTACACACAGAACAGAGCACTCATGAACAAAAGACATGAAAAGACACCATATGAGATTTGGAATGGAAGAAAGCCAAATGTTTCATACTTTCATGCATTTGGAAGAAAATGTTTCCTTCACAATAAGGGAAAGGATCAACTTAAGGTTTTTCAGCCCAAAGCTGAAGAAGGAATATTTTGGGATACTCAAGTGTCAGCAAAGCATTTAGAGTACTGAATAAATGGAAACTCAAGAATGAAGAATCAATACACGTAGTTTTTGATGAACCAAACTTTCCTGGTGAAATAACTGAAGATAAACAAGAACCAGTTTCTCAATGTCAGTTACCAACATTGCCAGAATTGGTTTTTGTCGACCTTGGAAGATTAAGAGTTTTAGAATCTTCAGATCAAGATTAGTCTAAGTTTCCAACAGCTGATCAACATGAAACTGACCCAATTCAGCACAATCATGCTCAAGGAAATCAAGAAGAAGTTCATGAAGAACCAGTTCAATAGAATGCAGACCCTCTTATGCATCCTCCTGTACACCAAAGGATGAGAGATCACCCTGAAGATCAGGTGATTGGTAATTTTCAACAAGGAGTTTGCACAAGAAATTAGCTAGATGCTATGATTGCATGCTTTTTATCTCAAACTGAACCTAAAGTGATATAAGAAGCACTGAAAGATCCAGATTGGATAATGGCCATGCAAGAAGAACTCAATGAATTCGAAAGAAATCAAATTTAGGAATTGATGGATAAACCAGATCATGTCAACATAATCGGCACCAAATGAGTTTTCAAAAATAAGCTTGATGAAGGTGGAAATATTGTCAGAAATAAAGCTAGGCTTGTAGCCAATTGTTACTCACAAGAAGAAGGGAAAGACTTCGATGAAACTTATGCTCCCATTGCAAGGTTAGAGGCAACCAGACTCTTTCTTGCCCTTGCAGCTCATAAGAAATTCAAAGTATATCAAATGAACGTTAAAAGTGCATTTTTGAATGGGATACTTGAAAGAGAAGTCTATGTGCAGCAACCCCCAGGTTTTGAAATTTAAGATCAAGTTGATAAAGTCTTCAAACTGAGAAAAGCTCTTTATGGACTGAAGCAGGCACCAAGAACTTGGTATGAAACTTTATCTTAGTTTCAGGTAGACAATGGTTGTATCAGAGGAACCATTGACCTGACTTTATTCAGAATTAAAGTTGAAGAAAGTACCCTCCTAGTTCAGATCTATGTTGATGCTTTTATTTTAGGATCAGAAAATGAAAAACTCTGTGAAAATTTTCAAGTTTGATGAAGAGAAAATTTCAGATTAGCATGATGAGAGAACTGAATTAATTTCTTGGTTTACAAGTAAAACAGATGGATGAAGGGATATTAATTCATCAAACCAAGTATACAAGAGAGTTGATCAGAAAGTTTGGAATGGAAATATCAACTGGCATTGCAACACCTATTGGAACCAACATCAGGTTAGATGAAGACAAAGATGGTAAGGATATGGATCAAACTCTCTACAGAAGAATGATTGGTAGTCTTTGTTGAAATAGTGTCTTAAACCCAATCGGGTTGGACCGGATCCGACCGGGTCGGATCATCTATACTATTTCTTTATGTTTATACATTTATTAAATGGCTTTTCTGTTGTCATATACTTGTTATTTTAAAGAACCAATTATATTGTTATATGATAACGTCCTTAGTTTTAAACTGTGATAGAGAAACCATGATAGGCGATTATGTTTGATGAGATCTCTAATCACTTTAATGAGTTTGATACTTAAATGTCTCTAGGCTGATTTACTATTAAACAGGGCATTGATAGTACAAACCGGCTAGCACATATTATATGTCTTCTGTCTTTAAGGGCAGGGATAGATCTCGTCTATCGAAGTGTAGAGACGCTTGGACTATACGTGGACGTGTAATAGAGATTGCGTACGTTAGACTGACCCAATAACATTAAGTGTCACACTATGTGGCGGTTGTGTAATGATCCTTAAGACCGAGGACTTCATGGCATCATGGTGTGGATTGTCATGCTTTGACACTATTGAGGTTTCTCCTAGCCTTGGGGCGATCATGCAGTAGTGATTGGGTGTGATACTGAAGCATGTGCAGTATACATGTTAGTTCGTCCAGGAATCGCGTATCCTATGATTAGGATTGAATATCCGAAATGGCCTTCTTATAAGGAAAGTCTAGCTCTCGAGAAACTTTGCAAAGTGGGAGTAAATATGTTATTCCGAGAGAGCATGATATCCAGATTATAAGATACGATCGTTAATGTATTGACACTCGAGATAGGATTGTATGGATATTATTATTGCGGTAGGATTGTAATTTACACGATAACTGTTTCATATGAAAGGTAGTAGTCATTGCATTTGACTCTTCCGATGATTGGGGGTCACGGTGTGTTGCTAGATGCTATCCCGTGATCGTGAGGCATGAAGGGAATTTTTGTAAATTTCACTTTGTGTCTACAGCCAACATATTCGGAAGCCTATCGGGTCACACACATATGAACATCTAACCGGATTAAAATGTGGTTATAGATGATAACCAAATAACCAAATAATTAATAATTTATCTCATACTATAAAGGTTATAGTGGTAAATTAATATGGTGGTATTTATTTATTATGAACAAATATAATACAAGATATTAATTATGTTGATTAATTAAATATGTATATTGATACATATAATTTCGAAGTGTGTACATATGATATACATGTATTTTGCAAATTAATTAATCATTGTATTATATTAATTAAAGAATATTCCGGATGCCAAATATTTGGCTAAAGGTGGCGCCATTTCAAAGTATATTGGATACATTTGAGTTGTGCAACTTAATTAATAAGATTACCATAATATTAATATTAGATATTTATTGATTTTTGGAAAATATATTTATGGTAATAAGATAAAGATATATTCAATATAAGATATTGTCATTATATATCTTGGAAATATATTTAATATATGATATTGAATATTAATGAGATAAATCAATCAAGTATATTTTCCTCATTTTATTAGGAAAGAGTTTTTTCTCTCATCAATCTACTAGAAGCATATCCCAATCAGTTAGGGAATAAGATGGGGCACCCCAATGCTCTATATATCGGAGGCTTGGCTAGCACTAATGTATAACACAATTCCAAGAGCTAATAGTTCTTGTGAAAAATAGAGAGCTTCTAAGAGAGAGATTTAGAAGGAGAAAAGGTCGGTCTAGCAGCCGAGTTTTTCTGGTTGCAATCCATGAAGGGATTCCGGCGGGCAGTTCGTGTGGATCACCGGTAGAGGCCGAACACTTGGGCGGCTCCGTGCATCGCTACTCTCCTTAGGCGGTCAAAGCGTCGATCTTTTAGATCGAGCAAGGTAACCATCGTCTACTTCTTTTATGCTTCTTGCTTAAACGAAGTCGATATTGGGTAAAAGGAAATCAAAATTTTGATTTCCGCTGCGTTCCCACGTAGATTTCCTAACAGTGGTATCAGAGCGAGCTTCGAGCTTAAGCAATAAGCATGTTATTTTGTGTAGTTAATTTTATCATTTAAATCACGTAATCAAAAGATGAAAGATTTTTTATTCGCAAAACGATACATGAACAGAAAAAAAAAGAGGTCGGCTTTTGGCGTGCTCGGCCGATCGGCGGCGGTACCCCACTGGAAATTGCACCGGCGGCGGCGGCTTGCCCGACGGGGTGGTCGGCGTCGGCTGGTGCATCTTTTGGTGGATCTCCAAAATTTTGGTTTGGGTATTTTATGTTTCTATATGGTTCATAGTTGTGATTAATATCTCCTTTGTTTAGTTGTATCATATGGCTAACTAATGGTTCAAATAGTTTGGGCCATTGGGATGCCACATATTTGATTTGAGAAAAAGCCTAGGCCTAGGCCACTTTCAAAATTTTGATTTTGGAAAGTGGCAGGCATAACAACCAAAATATTGGCCTTTCCAAATTTTGTTTGGAATATGCCTAGGCCTTTTTTCAAAATATTTGATTTTGGAAAAGGCCTAGGCCTAAACTCTTTTCAAAATTTTGATTTTGGAAAGGGCCAAGGTAGATGCCTTTTGGTTTATGAAACCAAAGGCATCCCTTTTGATTAGGAATCAAAAGGAAGGAAACAAAAGAGACCTAATTTTAATTTTGATTTATTTTTGGAATAGTTCTAATTAATTAAAATTAAAATGTAATCGATTTAAAATTAATCGTTAATTTTATTTTGATTAAAATTATTTAATTAATTAAATGTTAATTAGTTAATTGATTGGGTAAAATTATTTAATAGATTAAACGTTAATTGATTAATTAAGATGCAAGTTGTTAAATTTTTAATTTTATCTTTTTCATAAGATGTTATTGTATTGATAGATATAGTTGATATAATATGATTATATGGACCCTGATTGATCATGAACTCGATCGATAGGATAGATGTGAATTATTTTGTTGGGAATAAAATTTAGTTTTGATGATGATTCATCTTATTCAAGAACATACTTGTTTACACCCCATTAATTAAAGTGCTGAAACTAGTTGTTATAGTGAAATGCTAAAAGATGTCTAGAACTAAATATATAAGTTTTACTAGAGTCTGATAATTGTATAGGTTATATCAGACAAGCACTGTAATAGATAGAAGTGTCGTAAAACTGAAAACTTGAAATCACCTAAGAAACTGGAAAGACAAGTTATCTAAAACTGACTCAGACTACACCAAGAACTAACGTTCAATCAGAACTGAAGAAGGTAAGTTCGCTGAGGGACACAAACTCAATTGGCTTGTCTAGAAGATAGAAGAACTGAGGGTTCAAACTCAGTTATTGAAGATTGAAGAACTGAGGGTTCAAACTCAGTTTATGAAGACTAAGTCGAGACTATAAAGTAAGACTTCAGGAAAGTTTGTGGTAACCTGAACTGACTTTATGGATCTTGTATGAAGACCTAAGAATCATAAGAACAATGAACTCTTAGATGATATATGATTATGGTGTACTCTGATTAAGTCAATAATAATCAGATGAGGAACTAGAGTACTGATATTTGAAGAAGTGTAAAATCTCAGTTAATGCTCCAAGTCAGTCAAGAAACTGACAAATGACGAACTCAGTATAAAACTGAACAGAAAACTCAGTTTTATAAGTCAGTCATCCAACCAAGTGATAGTACAGTCGAACAATGTAAAGGAAGCAATTCTATTGGATGAAATACTGACAAGTCAGAATGGTCTAGCAGTTGCAAGATAGTCGTTGATACAATTCAAATTCAAGCGAAATGAATGTTGGACTTACCCTATAAGTAGAGGACTTTGCACCTAACCAAAATACAACAGATTTAACAAGATTACAAGCATTTTCATGCAAGAGTCTAGTTTATTCGATTTATCGTCTATATCTGCGCTAACAAGATCAATCAAGAATTTCTTCAAGTGTTCAAGCTACATAGACGTTATTCAGAATTTGACACTTTGAAGAACCACAAACAAGAATCAATTTATTGATTCTCAGCCCAATTTTGATTTTTAATCAAAGGTTCAGACTGTAAAGCAATCCGGTGAAGGATTTGCCAAGGACAGTTGTAACAGCAGTCGGGTAGACTGTGTTTGTTGTGGTAGCTGGTGAAGAGGCATACGTAACCCTTCAAGGACCAGTGGTTCAAGAATTTAAAGAGCGACAATCCAACTTGTTCTTTAACTATTTAGATAGTGAAGCTAGGATTAGCCAAAGACTATTGTTTAGGACTTTTTGTAACAGCTCACCTCAAGAAGTTCTAGTGGAATTTTCCTCATACATCACTAGGGAAGAGAGGACTGACAGGATTACACCACCTGGAACCTCTATAGATCTTGTTTTATTTACTTTACGCACTTACATTCTTTTACAGCATTTAATTATGTTCATACAGCATACTGAAGAACTGATTGTTACACAGACTCAGCTCACGAACTGACATTCATCAGAATTCAGTTTAGCACACTCAGCACTCAAAAAGAATAACAAGATCAAGAAAAAGGCTAAAATTATATCCGCTGCCGGTTGACTCAGTTTGTTATAAGTCAGTTTCAGTTAGACACAGCTCAGTCAGCTTAACTCCACACAAGTTTTTAATTGAACCTAATTTGCTTAAAATCTAGCTTTTGTTGACAAGTTTATTCACCCCCCACCCCCCCTCTAAACTTGTGTCAGCCTTTCCAAGGGACCAACAATTGGTATCAGAGAAGAGTTTTCTGTTCCAACTTAGAGCAAGTAACTGATAATCAGTTATTCAGATACCAACAACTGGTATCAAGCAGTGCTTCTTTAACAAGTCTTTGTTAAAATCTCATTTGCTCTATTTCTCCTCTTGTTGTTCTTATTAGAAAGCTCAGTTTTCAGTCTTTATAAAATCAGCTTTCACTTACTCACAATGGATAACAATCAGTATGCCAGACAAATGCTTATATGCAACATGGATAGATTTGACGAATAAAAATGTCTCATGCAGGCTTTTCTAGCAGCTACTTATGACGAGATGGTGGACATGCTCACTGTTGGACCAATCCAGATCACTCACATGCAGACTGTTGGTGAAAATCAAGTTCGAGTTCCAAAGCACAAGGCTGAATGGACAAGTGATGATCGCAAGCGAAACAATCTCAACAACGTTGATATGGACTATATCCTCAGAACTCTTGATAGCAACAAGTACTTGAAGGTGAAAGATTTCACTACTGCTCAGGAAATGTGGGACAAACTTCAGTTAGTTTGCGAAGGTACTGACTCAATCAAGGAGAATAAGATCTCAGTTGCAAAGCAGAAGTTTGAGAATTTCAAGATGAAATCCGGAGAGACCATTGACCAAATGGAGACAAGATTCAGCGCAATCATGGATGAACTGGACCTACTCAAGATTGAATATACAAAGAAAGTAATCAATACAAGAATCGTGAAGGCCTTTCTTATGTGTTGGAAGATGAAGGTCACTGCTGTGGAAGAATCCATAAGACTTGACATAAAGGATTCCTTTAAGATCTTCTCTTATCTAAAAGCTTATGAATTCAGTGAAGATTTTACAAGCACAGCTGCAATAATCAAAGCTCTGGAAGAACCTAAAACCATAGCACTTGCAGCAACATCAAATGATACTCAAGAAACATCTACAAATAATCTTCAACAGTTGGATGAAATGGAAGAACAAATGGCCCTTATAATGAGTCGAATCGGAAGGATGATGAATGGTCATCTAGTAACTAAAAAGTATATCAAGAAGAATCCTAAGAAAAGGAAAGATGATGAATATCTTTGCTTCAACTGTAAGAAGCATGGTCACTTCAAAGCTACCAAGAAGACTCAGCAATGAAGAACTAGAAGAAGAGCATTGTTAGATGAATATGAATCTGACTACAAAGCTAGTACAGAAAGGTTATCTGACAATACAGCTTTAATGGCTAACATGGAAGATTCCAATGAGGTATGTGAATCAAATTCCAAATACAGCTCAGCTCAAATTTCTATGCAAAATGCATGTTCTTCAACCAATCCAAAGAACTCAGAATTAGAAGAAACTCTTGATGAATTTAGAGTCAGCTTGTCACCATACAAGCTGGTTATGAATGAATCAAAAGTGAGAAAGAGGCTCTAATTCTAGAGGTCAAAAGATTGAAAGATGAGTTGAACACGTTAAAACTAAGCAGAACTAATACGGGAAAGAATCAGTATTAGCTTACTGCATCAGCAATAGCAACTGAATCTTTTGCTCAATCTAGTTCATCCACTAGATTCAAATCAGGCAAGCCATATGGAGATAGAACTGGCTTAGGATTTGATACTCAACAAAATTCAAAGGCAGGAATGAGTAAGGCAACTGAACCAAATACCAAAACTGGTGTTAAGTTCATAGTTGAACAAAGTCCACAAACTGAGAAGCATGCTAAACCATTGAAACTAGTTCAACGTGAATCAAATCAGTCAGCATCAATTTTCAAAGAAGTCAGCTGCAAACAATAGAGTCAATCAAAAAGGTAAAACAGCTGCACATCATGAAAATTGAAAAGGTAGATCAACTGCTGAACCTACTAAAGCTAATCAGGCTAAGAACCAGAAAAACTTCTGTCAAAGTAAATCCAAGAATATCAGTTATTCAAAGATTCACAAAGTCGGGGGGAAAGGCAGATTATTTCCAACTGATGATGACTGGAATTTCTCTTAATCTACTATTAAAAACAGATAGAAGCAATCATTTTAGACTGAAAAATTGTTACAAGTTTCAGTCTAAAGGTCAGCAGAGGAATCATTTCAATCCTCAGCAGAAACCTCTGTACCAAGGTGAGTACAGACCTCAGTACAAAATAAATTATGGTTATTATTCAAGTTTCAATAATAGAAAGCATCATGAAAATCAGTTTCAGCCAAAGGACCTGAGAGATCATATAAATAAGACACAGTCCAAGCATACATACTATGGGAGTGTGGCTTACATATATGAAAACAAGTGTAACAATATCCGAAGAATACCTAAAGGATGTATTCCCAAGGTTGTACTAACAACTGACCCTCATGGATCCAAACAGAGTTGGGTACCTAAAACTATTTAATTTAATTTGCAGGATATCTGGTACTTTGACAGTGGATGCTCAAGACACATGACAAAGAGCACGGATTTTATTGCAAAAGATGGGTACCAAAAACTATTTAATTTTATTGCAAAAGATGGACCAACAGTCAATTTTGGATGTAAAGACAAACCTGGATACACCAAAGGTTATCGTACATTGATCAGAAATGGACTCACAAAAAAAACGTATCTTATGTAGAAGGATTGCATTACAATCTACTCAGCACCAGTCAATTCTGTGACATGGGATACAGAGTCACGTTTGACAAAGATTATTGCATTGTCGTCAGCGAAACAACATTTCAAGTTGTTCTAGCTGGAAGAAGAAAAGAGAATATGTATGTTGTAGATTGGACTATAGCAGTCGCTAAAACTTTTTTACTTGTGTATAACAAATCAGAAGTCAGCTGGTTATGGCACAAGAAACTGAGTCATCTTAACTTTGATGACATCAACACACTTGTCAAGAAACAGTTGGTAATTGGACTATCTGAGATTACCTACAAGAAGGATAGCTTGTGTGATGCCTGTCAAAAAGGAAAACAAGTAAAAGCTAGTTTCAAGACTAAATCTCAGCATTCTAGAACAAGTGTCCTAGAGCTACTACATATGGACCTATTTAGACCTATCACACCAATCAGTATCATTGGAAAAAAATATACATTGGTGGTGGTAGATGATTATTCAAGATACACTTGGGTTATTTTCTTAACTAAGAAAAGTGAAACCAAGCAAAGGCTTACAGAACACCTCAAGAGACTCCAAAATCTGAAGATTGCATCAGTTGTGAAGATAAGATCAGATAACGGAACTTAATTCCTCAACAATGTGATTATCGAATACTGTGAAGAAAATGGTGTTTTACATCAACTTGCAGCCACAACAACGACTCAACAGAATGATGTAGCTAAAAGTTTGAATAGAACACTCAAAGAAGCATGAAGGACTATGATATGTGAAGCAAATTTGACTGAAAGATATTGTGCAGAAGCAGTTAACATAGCTTGCTACACACAGAACAGAGCTCTCATTAATAAGAGACATGAGAAGACACCTTATGAAATTTGGAATGGAAGAAAACCAAATGTTTCATACTTTCATGCTTTTGGAAGCAAGTGTTCATACACAATAATGGAAAAGATCAACTTCATGTTTTTCAGCCCAAAGATGATGAAGGAATATTTTTGGGATATTCAAGTGTCAGCAAAGCATTAAGGGTACTGAACAAGAGGACACTCAAGCATGAAGAATCCATACACGTAGTATTTGATGAACCAAACTTTCCTGGTGAAGAAACTGAAATCAGACCAGAACCAGTTTCTCAGCCTTAGTTACCCGTTTTACCAGAATCAGTTTATGTTGACATTGGAAGATTAAGGATCTCAGAATCATCAGATCAAGATCAACCTCCGTTTCCAACAACTGAACCTGCTACAGGTGAACAACATGATTCTGACCCAGTTCAAGACAATCAAGATGAAGAAAATCATGAACAAATTCCTAAAGAACCATTTCAACCGAATGTAGATCCCTTCATGCAACCTCCAGTACACCAATGGATGAGAGATCACCCAGAAGAACAGGTGATTGGCGATACTCAAGCTGGTGTTCGAACTAGACATCAAATAGATGCAATGATAGCATGTTTCCTATCTCATTCTGAACCCAAAGAGATAGAAGAAGCTTTAAAAGATCCATAATGTATTAGCTATGCAAGAAGAACTGAATGGGTTCGAAAGAAATCAAGTATGGGAGTTGGTAGACAAACCAGATCATGTAAACATCATTGGCACTAAATGGGTTTACATAAACAAACTTGATGAAGATGGGAATATCATCATAAACAAAGCCAAACTTGTAGCTAAAGGATATTCTCAATCTAAAGGCATAGATTTTGATGAAACTTATGCACCAGTTGCAAGACTAGAAGCAATCAGACTATTTCTTGCCTTTGCAGCTCACAAGAAATTCAAAGTGTACCAAACGGATGTCAAAAGTGCATTTTTGAATGGAATTCTAGAAGAAGAAGTCATTGGTCAACAACCACCTGGATTTGAAATTAAAGATCAAGCTGATAAAGTCTTTAGACTGAGAAAAGCTCTATATGGACTGAAGTAAGCACCAAGAGCTTGGTACAAAACACTATCTCAGTTTTTGGTAGATAATGGATTTACCAAAGGAACTATCGACAAGACTTTTTTTAGGATGAAAGTTGAAGAAAGCACTCTATTTGTTCAGATCTATGTTGATGATATTATCTTTGGATCTGAAAATGAGCAACTCTGTGAGAAATTTGCAAGTTTAATGAAGAGAAAATTTCAAATGTGTATGATGGGAGAACTGAATTATTTTCTCGGTTTACAAGTTAAACAACTGGATAATGGGATTTTCATTCACCAAACTAAATATACAAGAGAATTGATCAAGAAGTTTGGAATGGAGAAATCAGCTGGCATTTCAACACCACTTGGGACTAACTTCAGATTAGATGAAGACAAAGATGGCAAGGATGTGGATCAAACTCTCTACAGAAGAATTGGAAGTCTACTTTATCTCACAGCTAGTAGACCAGACATATCCTTTGTTGTTGGTGTTTGTGCTAGATTTCAAACAAGATCTAAATGGAGCCATCTCACAGTTGTAAAAAGAATCTTGAAGTATTTGAAGGATACAGAAGGAGTTGGGATATGGTATTCAAGAGAAGGATAATTCAAACTGATATCCTACTCAGACTCTGACAATGTTGGATGCAAAGTGGATAGAAAAAGTACTTCAGGCACATGTCAGTTATTGGGAAATAGACTTGTGTCATGGTTCAGCAAGAAGCAAAACTCAATCTCTACTTCAACAGCTGAAGCTGAGTATATCGGAATTGGAAGCTATTGTGCTCATGTTTTATGCATCAGACAACAACTGAGAGATTATGGGATAGAAGAAGGAATGATTCCTATAATGTGTGATAATACAAGTGCAATTGCAATAACGGACAATCTAGTCTTGCACTCAAGGATGAAATACATTGATGTGAGACATCACTTTATAAGGGATCATGTGGAAAAGAAGGATATAACAGTTCTCTATGTTCCAACAGAATATCAGTTTGCGGACATTTTTACCAAACCACTACACAAAGAAAGGGTTGCTAAACTATGAACTGAATTAGGGATTATCAAAGTCAGTTAAGTCAGTTCAAGCTTAGAGATTCGTCAAAGGGATTGATCTTTGTCATTCTGGGTGTGCTCACTTGACTGATCAGTCATTGACATCAACAATCTCAAACTGACTAACTGAGTTGAAGATTTGACGGAAACCAAATTTTGTAAAACTGAAATCAGCTTCAGTTTTACTCTGTCAAACAATGTCAATGAAGCAATGGATAAAACCAACAATAGTTATATCACATTTAATTACCGCCGTTTTTCTGTCTGAATTTGTAGCATGTATACCTCCATTATGTCTAATAGTACACATCGGTTACTGATGACGGTTAAAATAGTCTATCTTACGGCATCAATATTCTATCTATTATGAGCTAAAAGTAGTTGTTTCGTCCTATAAATATGAACCATTTACGTTGAATATCATATGTCGGGTTCATGAGTCGAGAAATCTGCACTTCACGTTTATTTTCCCTATTTCGATATTATTTCGTGTATTATTTGATGATTTCAGGATATGGAATATTTGTTTGAGCATGATGGACGAATCTGGACTGGACTGAGTGAAAAGAATGGGCCTAGGGTATTCTAGAAGCATCCAAGCTAATTCGGTTGAAGAAAAAAGACAAAATTACCCTCGGTAACCCGATGATGACCGCCGACTTACTGAGGTCCCAGAAGCTTCCGAAGCGCGTTTTCTTCAACGAGGGGTCGAACTAGTTGTTCCTAAGTTGGTTTAGATAGCTATAAATAAGAGGCTTCGCCACAGAACACAAGTGTACAATTTTCAAGACAAGCATTATGCAATAAAAAGTTCTTTGTTCTTTATTTTATTTATTTTATAAGTCTGGTCGGAGAGACGACGGAGTCGCCGCCTAAGGAGAGATCCGAAGGAGATCTATGCTCGACTTCGAGGGTATGATTTTCTGTATTTTCCAAGATGTAGATCTATCGTGGTTATATTCGACTAGTATGTTTTAATTGCTTATTTAGTTTAATTATGTAGTAGTTAGTTTATTTTACCCTATGTGTTATTGATCTGATTCGTTGGTGAAGAAATCATGAGACAGTAGTTACGTTCTTCAGATCTGCGACGGTCTATATCATTAGATCTGAATAGCTAGTAAATTACTAATTCATGATAATCGGCGCCAGCTACGTTGATCGATAGATTTAATTTGCATGTTAGTAGCCTGATCAACTATTTGCATGTCATCGTAAATTAACATGAAGGACAGCAAGTAAAGTGTTAATTAGGACATTATCTTGATGGACCCTGGGAACATGCTGGTCAATGTCGACAGCTGTGTAGGCGGGTTTGCGTTATGAGTTTACGCTCATTATCGACAGCTCTAGTTCTTTATGCGTATGGGCTATTACGGACCAATTAAGGATGGTAGCTTGCGTATAGATTGTCTACTGCCATTGTCGGAGTAGATAGGGTTAGGAGTTGTACCCGTAGCTGAACAATGAATAAATACAACAATAGGATTGTTGCATGTGTGAGGGAGTAACTAATTACTCATAATTGAAGTAATACCTTAGAAACTCTAGTTTGCTGCGTTGAACTTGCATAATCTTGCTTGTTGATTGTTACCAATTTTACTACTGTCGATATTATAGTTGGTCGTACACCGTTATCTTGACAGCTCAATCTTGATAATTAGACGTTCTTATGAGTCTCTGTGGGATTCAACCTTGACTCGCCAGTACTCTACTACGATAGACATAGTCCTATTGCTATTAAGTTCCTTGCACGCGATCAAGATTTTTCATGCCGTTGCCGGGGACTCGTGTCAAGAATACTTTTTAATTTAAGATTGAGTTTGTTGTATATATTTGAGACTATTTAATTGCGTCTTTTTCATAGTCTGTTTATACTAGAGTCGTACAGAGTCAATTTTGTGAATTCTGGAAGAAAATTGCCACCGGTTTACTGAGGGTCCACCCCGATAAACCGAGGATCCTGATTTTCCAGAATCGTTTCTATTAGTTCAGAGTCGAGTCAGTAGTCAGAGTCTTTATTTTTGAGTCTGCCAGGTGTGTGTAACAGCTGCCGAGGCAAGTCACTAGCTCTTTATTTTCTTTTTGTGTCTTGTAGTACGTTACACGATGTTCAGCAGCCAAACTCAAGAGATTCATACCTGAGATTGAAAAGTTCGCTAAACAAAAGAGAAAGGAAACTCGAGAGAGATCTGTTAGGCTGGCGGACGACGTGGTTTTGAACGAAGGAGATAACAGCGAGAGGGAAGAAGAGATTCCACCTTTGGAAGATACAGAAACCAACATGGCACAGAATGGACAGAACGGACAAAATGGAGCAGGAGTTGTGGTACAAGCAGATAGGAGAACTCTACATAGTTATGCAATGCCGATGATCAAGCAATTCGTGCCAGAAATTGTTCAGCATGAGCATGCAGCTGAGGTATTTCACCCTAAACCGAATGTGATACAAATGGTGACTAATTACACTACTTTTCACGGAGTAATGAACGAAGATCCTAGTGTACACGTCACCAACTTTCTAGAGATAGTCAGCACAGTTAAGCCAGCAGGAGTACCAGGAGACAACATCTAGTTGAAATTGTTTCCATTCACTCTGAAAGACAAAGAGAAAATATGGTTATTTTCTCTAGCACCGGGATCGATCTAAACTTGGACCGTCCTGCTGCAGAAGTTTATGAATAAGTACTACCCACCTGGGAAGTCACTACAGATGAGACAAGACATTATGAATTTCAAACAGAGACCCACTAAAACAATTGAAGAAGCATGGGAATATTTAAGGAAGCACAGAGGAGATGCCCTCATCGTGATATCACTTTGCCCGTACGAATGCATATTTATTATCATGGATTGGGGCCAAGTGAGCAAATGAGAGTTGATGCATCAAACAACAGATGTTTTGCGTTGCTATCACCTGAAGAAGCCGAAGATAAATTGGAGCAAATCGCGCTTACAAGTCAATGGGGAACACACCAAGTTGAAACGGCCAAAGTAGATGAAGGCGTATTTGGAGAAGTTACTTCTCAAAAGATCTTATACCAGCTAACGGCAATGAATGAAAAAATAGATGGCATGCAAGATTGCATAGCCAAGGTTGAGAAAGTTCAAGAGACTGAAGCAACCAACACTGAGGACGTGAACTATATAGGGAGGCAAGGAAATCCTTATGGGGGCGCATATTGCCCAGGTTCTCACAACCACCATGGTTTTAGACTGAGTGACCCTGCTGGGGGTTTTTGACAAAGTGATTCAAATGGTGGAGAGAGACCAAGAAAAACAGGTTGATTCATGCCTCAATTCAAAAAGTCCGGTGGTTGGGAAGCAGCCATGGATAAAATGAGCTCAAATGTGACCGACACGGTCGATCAACTTACGAAATCCATAAATGAGCTAAATACAAATTTCACCAAATATTTTCAGAAGAATGATACAAGATTGACAAATCAAGAAGCCTTAGTGTAGAAACTATCGCACCAATTAGGGCAGATTGCAGAACAAGTGTCCGCCCATCCTCTGGGAGGATTGCCAAGTAATACTGAGAAGAATCTGAAGGACGTGAATGCAATCATGACTAGAAGCGTAAAAGAACTGCCTAGACCTGTTATACCAACTATCCAGATTGAATCAGAAAGCAGTCAGCAGCAGAATCTGGAGAAAAGAGGGCCGTGACCGGGACACTACTCCGTATGGCGGGGTGCGAAAATTCCGAACAAGCAAGCAGAGAGAAGCGCAGCGATCGGCCAGGTAAGTCTTCATGAACTGTAACTAGTAATCCTGCTACTTTACCCTATCCCCCTAGGAAATATAAGACGAATAATGATGATGCGCGTTACAAAAAGTTTATAGAGATGTTTAAAAAGTTGCAAGTGATACCTTTGGTAGAAGCTCTGGCCGGAATGCCAGAGTATGCGAAATTCTTGAAAGAAGCAAGTTCTACCAAAAGGAAATAGTTAGACCTTAAGACTATATGCCTTAACGAGGAATGCTCAGCAGTTTTGCAACGCAAACTGTCTCCTAAGTGTAAAGATCCTGGGAGCTTCATCATACCATGTACAATTGGAGGAGTATGCCTAAATAAAGCATTACATGATCTTGGAGCCAGTGTCAATCTAGTGCCACTTTCCATCTTTCATAAATTAGGCATGAAGGAGTTAAATGAAACATCTATAACCCTTCAATTAGCAGATAGGTCTATAAAGCAACCCTGTGGAGTGGTTGAGGATGTTTTGGAGAAAGTTGATAAGTTTGTATTCCCCGTAGACTTTGTGGTTCTAGACATGGAGGCTAACCACGATGTTCCATTGATCATAGGAATACCTTTCCTAGCTACGAGCAAAATATTGATAGATGTTCATAAGGGAGAGCTGATTATGAGAGTGAATGAGGACAAAGTATTATTCAATGTGATGAATTCGATGAGATATGCTCAAGATGAAGGAGAAGCATGCTACATGCTAGATGCCATAGACGAGCTTGTTTTGGAATTATATCAACAAGTGGCAGTAGACCCTGAAGTAGTAGAGACTTTACTCCAGAAGGATGAAGAAAGTTATAAGGAAACTTGGCCTGGTGTAGTGAAGGTCAAGTGTGAGAAATAGAGCCTATATCTTCTGTGGATTTAGGAGGAACCATTCATAGACCTTCCTGGCACAAGTTCTTTGACTTACAGTTGACTGGTAAGTTGTTAAGATCATCATTAGAAGAGCCAATGTTGGTCCCTTGAAAGGCCTTGGTTAAGTTTATTCACCCCCCCCCCCTAAACTTAACACTTAAAACTTTTGGAGTTAAAAAACTCAGCAAGTTAAGTAGCCTACTGACTGTTGATTTTACTGAATTTGTTGCTACGGAATATATTCAAGTTAAGCCTTATTACTTGTTGTTAAAATATGATACCATGTATTAGATACTCAGTGGTGTAAGTGATGTGATCCGTCCCAAAACATTTTATTTGTTTTGTTTATTTTAGTTTTCAGTGTTTTAATGAATAAAACGGCCTTAAGCCCGTGTCAAAAATTACCCATATGTTAGTATATTGGGTCAGGTGTTTATTTTTTAGCAAATAATAGCCGTTTGGGCTTATTAGGGTTGAGTTAGGATTGTTACAAAATAAAGTGGCGAAAATTACTATGTAATTTATCCCACATTGCTTAGGAGTTGGTTAGTCATTTATTTTGTAGCCTATATAAAGGCATTCCTTGTAATTTTATATGATAACCAATGATGAATCTATTATAATGAAATTGAGAGTTTTCTCTTCTGCCTTGGTCTGTCATTGATCAAGAACATCGCTTGCGAGCGAGTGATCTCTTTGTCGTAGAGATTGCACCCCCTTTCGAGAGCTTATCAGCGTTCTTGAGCAAAGCGTTGAGTTGTTCTTGGCCCTCTTCCTAGACTGCTGCTCAGTTAGGTTAGGGTTTTCCCGCTCTTATTGATCCTTTTGTCGATCTCCTGGGATCGTATCGCATCAGTTGGTAGCAGAGCTCAGCGACGAAGGTATCAAATATCCCCGTTTATTTTCCTTCTTTAATTTTCTTATTCCAAAAAAAAAAAAATTAGTTCCTTGTTTTTTGATCATTAATTTCGTCCACCCTCTCCCAAGAACATCCAAAATCTTCAAATCTTCATCCATCCTACCCGGAAAACTTGAAGATTCTTCAAACCTTCATCCCAAGAACCCTAATTATTTTCTAGATCCCGTTTTTTGTATCAGTTCGTTCCCTAACCAAAGCAACTCGAAAAATTCTGCAATTTTTACCACATATACAACACATCTCGTTCTACAATTTCTATCTTTACACCCAATCCAGATTCAACATAAATCTTGCCTAAAACCGCCGATTACTCCGAACAATCTGTCCAGAAAAACTGCAGCCGTCAAGCGTCGATCATTTTAGGTTTTTGTGCTTTAGACGACTCCAAATTACCTGAAAATTGGTGATAGTATAGGAAATACTCTGATATACAACTTTTATCTTTTTAGTTTTTCCAAATTCTCTGTAGTTTTGTCGTAATTGGCACCGTAAGACACTGCTACCAATCTGAAAATCATTGACAGATTGCACCAGTTTCTGAAAAATGATTGTTTGAGCGACTTACGTATCTCCAAAAAATCTGAAAATTTGACATACTTTAGAAAACTCTCAGTTCTACAACTTTTGTCTTTTGAGTTGTCCCAAATTCGTAGTCGTTTGGTGCTTAAATACGTGGGTTTCACACCCAGGGTGTAAACATTTTCACACCTGTGAAATTCTGTTGTCAAAACAATTATGAAACTAAGGCATCTGGAGGGTATGAATCATTGAAAGGAGAGATGTTTGTGATAAAGAACGCCTTGAGTAGTGTGGTGAACGTGGAGAATGATTTGCACCGAGAAAATAGTTTTCATACGAGGGTTTTGGTTAGTGGGAAGATTTGCTTGATGAAAATTGATGCGGGAAGCTGTGCCAATGTCATAAGTGCTGGTTTTGTCTCCGATTTAGCTATTCCTACGACACCTCATCCTCAACCATATACGTTGCAAGGACTCAGTGATGTTGGTCATGTGCGAGTTACCAAACATGCCTTAATATCTTTTAATCTTGGTAGGCTCGATGATGAAGTTTTATGTGATGTAGCCCCTATGCACCGCTTGTCATATCATACTTGGGAGGCCATGGCAATATGATAGGAGGGTTACGTATGATGGGTATTTGAATAGCTACACCTTGCGCCATAAGAGGATGAGACTTGCACTCCGTTCCTTATCCCTTGAAGATGCCCACAAAGATCAACTCAACCGGCAATGCATATGAGGAAGCTCGTTTGAAAGCGTGAATCGAAAGGAAAAATCCTTGGTTGAAGCAAACAACGAAGAGAGTGTTAACATTCAAGAGGAGGTAGTCCAAGAGTCTATGGTGGCAGATGCAATCACCGAGGAGAATGAGATTGTGGAAGAAGTAGTGGAGAGTCATGTTGACCATGCGGAACCTGAATTTGTGAATGCGCCTGAATTTGTGGATGAGAAATTAGAGAGTGTGCCCAAAGTAGTTAATGATGAGGCGGAAATTGTTGTGGACAAGATAGTGCGCGATCGATGGGGCAGTTGTTGAAGAACCTGTTGAGTGTAGTGATGAGCATACTGAGGTTCTTGATACACCATCCGAGGTTCCCGGTTTATCTTTGAAGGTAGTTTGTGGTGAGAAACCGGTGCATTGTTTTATGGATCCTTTTGATGTGCGTGTTGACGACGCCCTACACCATATTGTTACGATTACATTGCTTCTACACCGAGTGTTCTTGACATCAATCTCAAGCCGTTGGACTTTTCTTTTGTTGCGATGAAGAATGACTCGCGTTCGTTCCACGCACCATTGTTGTGATGTCATCACATCCACTTCATATTTGATCCCGGTATATATTTGCTTCTGCTTGCGGGTTGTTCGGGATTGGTTTCGGATACTGACTTCTATGACGTCCTATTGATTCGAGGACGAATCCTTTCCAACCGGGAGGGAATGATGTGATCCGTCCCGAAACATTTTATTTGTTCTGTTTATTTTAGTTTTCAGTGTTTTAATGAATAAAACGGCCTTAAGCCCGTGTCAAAAATTGCCCATATGTTAGTATATTGGGCCAGGTGTTTATTTTTTAGCAAATAATAGCCGTTTGGGCTTATTAGGGTTGAGTTAGGATTGTTACAAAATAAAGTGGCGAAAATTAGTATGTAATTTATCCCACATTGCTTAGGAGTTGGTTAGTCATTTATTTTGTAGCCTATATAAAGGCATTCCTTGTAATTTTATATGATAACCAATGATGAATCTATTATAATGAAATTGAGAGTTTTCTCTTCTCCCTTGGTCTGTGATTGATCAAGAACATCGTTTGCGAGCGAGTGATCTCTTTGTCGTAGAGATTGCACCCCCTTTGAGAGCTTATCAACATTCTTGAGCAAAGCGTTGAGTTGTTCTTGGCCCTCTTCCTAGACTGCTGCTCAGTTAGGTTAGGGTTTTCCCGCTCTTATTGATCCTTTTGTCGATCTCCTGGGATCGTATCGCATCAGTAAGTGTGTGATTCAGTTGCTATTTTCAGTAGGTTGATGTGCTGATTATACTAAATGCAGAAATTAAAAGCAAAAAGTAAGTAGGCAATTTTATAGTGGTTCCAGGTGGTGTAATCCTGTCAGTCCACTCTTCTCCTATGATGTTGGAGGTAATTCACAAGAGATCTTTGAGGTTGCAGTTACAAAAATCCATAAGTTGTCTATCCTTCACCAATAACTATGGCTTCACAAACTGAACACTTGGAATAGGTAGGATTACTGCTCCAAAGTCTTCCACTGGTCCTTGAAGTGTAGGATTGCCTCTTCACCAGCTCCACCAGAAACAACAGTTCTTGACACCTATGTGCTTCTCTGTCTTCAGCAAGGTTTCTTGTAAAAGAAAGTTTGAATCAAGTAAGTGATTCAGCTTTCAGCAGCTTGATCAGGATGAAATGATCAGCAGTTTGGAATCTTCAAGTGTGTATACTTGATGTAACTTGATGGCAGGTTACACTTGAAGAATTTACTAGATCAGTAGCTTTAAGCTCAGTAGCATCAGCAGGTTGATTTCTTGATAAGAAACTGATAGCTCAGGATTGATAGTTGTTTTTCTCTTCAATTTTCTTCATATGTTTCTGTATCAGGGGTCTTCTATTTATAGGTGAGAATCTTTGTGACTTATGTTTGAAATTAAAAACATAGCCGTTCCAAATTTGTCCCCATCTTGACTTGCTTTCTGTCCCTATACATAGTACTGACACTGTGAGTTTACTTTTTGGTAGTTTTCAGACTATCCACCCTTTGACTTGTATCCATTGGATAAAGCTCTGAATCTTTCCAACGTTCCATTAATCTTAGCCATTGGTTTGTTGACAAAATCAAGACTTGTTATCTGTCATTATCCTTGTAATCTTCCAATGTAACCTTGATTAAATCAAAATATATATTCAGTAGATACTAGTGTGTGTGTGTGTGTGTGTGAGTGTATGTCAGTCAGCTGACTAAAGTTTGTTGTGTTTTAAAACACTTCACTGTCTTTTATCTAACTTTTAATTGTGAGGTTAGATTACACCAATTTGAACATAAATAAGCTCCAATCACCACTTAACTTATGGAACTTAGACCTTGTACACAAGGTATATGTAATCAGTTTAGGTCATCACAGACTTTCCTAAATTATGATTCCATATCCTTGAATTAAAACACTAAGTTTGATCCCTTAGCCTTCAATAACTAAGTTTGAGCCTTCAGCCTTCAGTTTTCAGCAGGTTCCTAAACTAGTCTACTGACTCAGGTACCTTACTGACATAGGCAGGTCTGCAGATGAAAGTCAGCTGACCTTTTACAATGCTTGTTTGATCAAACCTATTCAAAGATAAAACTCTAATAAGCCTATACATTTGATCTAGACATCTTTTTGCCTTTGCCCTATAACAGCTAGTATGGCGCTCATCACTAAAACTTTAAAATATATCCAACAATTTCCCTCTTTTTGGTGATGATGCCAATACCCTCCTTACAGCAAAGCAAAAAGGATAAAAACAAAAATGCAGAACAAATTCAGTCAATTCTCTAGATTTAGAGAAAGATAAAGAATTATGTAAGTCTGCTGAACTAGTTCCTCTTTTCTCTTACTTGTCTCTCTCTTTCTTGTTGCTCTTGATATTCCCTTATGTCTCTGACCATGTCTCTCATCCATTGATTTTCAATAAGGGAAAAATCAATATGAGGATTTACTTCCTTCCACCATTTCCATGCCTTAGGCAGAGTTAGATTGATCTGGTGCATTCTGAATCCTAGATGCATGTACAATTGCTTGAACTCTTCCAATGACTCTCTTACTGATGTAGTTGGTAGTCTTCTTCCACCTCTTCCACCTCTACCACCACTGTGTAAAGCTCTTAAGGATTTGACTCTAGCTTCCCAGAATTTAAGTCCCAAAAAGGAATTTAGTCCCTCATGGAAACCCTTGTCATGATAAGGTCTCATTTTATTGTAATACTGCTTCTTGTATTCTTTGAAGAGGTCATCAGTCAGCTGAAGTCTGCCAGGTGTAGGTTCTCTGAAAGCATTTGTATCAGCCTCCCATTTCTTTTGAGCAAAAATCCTTGTAGCCACTTTTCTACTGCTGTTTGGCTCTCTTCCCCCTTATTGACATCATCAACAAAACGGGAAAGCAGGCCATGAACACTCTCCTATGTGATCACCAAGTTATTTACTTGACCTTCCATAATTTCAGTTCTAGTGTCAACTACAGTTATCCTTCCTTTCATTGTTTGCTCCGGTAGAGTTATCTTCTCAGTGAACTTAGGATCTAATGCAGCAGTTTGAGATGTTCTAGCAGGGTCAGGTACGGCAGACTTGGGTGCCTCAGCAAGTTTGTCCAGCTTCTTGTGAATGGAGGCAAACTGGTCTTTCAAGAACTATTTCTTGAGAGTATTGCCTTGCTTTATACCTCTCACATCTTTGGTTAGGTCAGCAAGAGCAAACTGAGTGGATGTGATATTGGAAGCGACTGTTGCAGTAGTCCTCCCTCTATTTTCCACCAGGTTCATCAAATCTTCAAATCTTTGCTCTTGTCTATCAAGTTGAGTTCTTAACTGTGTAATGTCATGTCTGACTGTCCTCAACTCATCCAAAACATGTGATGGTACTGCACCAGCCACACCTCCAGCCAGATGTCCAGCAGCATCTTCAGCAGGCTCTTCAACATTGTATTGTGCCCTCTGTCTACAGACAACCATGGCCCAACTCCTATCCCTCCCAGCAGGGTCAGGACCTCCTTCAACCATAGCACCAAAAATATCTTCCAAAGTGGGATATTGTGCTAGTTGAGGTTCCAAGATAGGGTCTTCTTCAAACAATGGTACATATGCCTGTTGAGGTTCAGCAACAATAGATTATTCCTTAGGCACTTGGAACTCCTTATCACTGAAGTCATAGTCCAGCAGCTGTTCATCCTCATCAACAGCAGTCTACTGACTATCCTTTCCTTCGGTGTTAGATGTAGTGCCTGAAAGACAATTTTGTAATTATTTTAAATTAATAAATGACTGATTTTTTTATTCATCTTATTTTCTTTGTGCTTATATAGTATACACTGCTGCAAACCCTAAATATATCTGTATGTAACCACTTAACTCAGTGTATGGATTACACGTGAGGATTGAGTTAGTGGAGATATACTTAAACTGTTAGTCCATGGTGAACTTAATCAGAGTTTAGGGTCTCTTGATTAAAACACCAATAATGCGCTCAGAACACCTTAGGGTGTGATAGTCTTATCCGGACTGTCGGTAGAGGGTACATACGTGGGGCATTTATATTTGATGGCATTCATATAGGACTGGACCGATTTAATCTGTGTTTCTCGATATAATTTCCGTAATCGAGGAATCTTACTAAATTATTAGATGATCATGTATGGATCAACCTTAATCTTGAGGTGATCACAGGGTGCTACTTGTCTTGGGGTAGTGTTTGATGTGTTAGTTACGGGTCGCTTGAATATGTGTTCCAAGCCACTTCGTTGGCTCTATCCACGATGAGTGAGTAGTTACGATTTTCTGGACATGGAATCCATTCCTTCCTACGGGAAGTAGAAAGACAGTCCTCTTATTTGTTAGCCCTAAGAAAGTGATCGATCCCGGGAGTTCACATTGGACTAATTAGGTACTAGTCAGATATGTGTACTAATCGGTCATCAGGGGGTTAATGGTAAATAAGATAAGATATTTTGTGTCGGGTTTACGGAGACATCCCACACAGAGTGGACAGTCTATGGAGGGTTAATCCATATGGTGTGATTATATCAATGGACGCTTATTCACTCTATAGGTTGAGTATAAGTATATATCTATAATGGGTAGAGTTCAGTTTCAGGTTTATGGTGGCGTAATCCCGGAATTAATAATTTAATATATTTATTGTGTTCGATGAATAATATATTTAATTATTGGAGCTACTGGTTATAGGTCCATGGTCCCCAATGTGGCTTCTATAATTCGGGCTAATTCTTGTTTATTTGGGCCTCAGAAATAAATTGGTTGAGCCAATTAATTGATATACATGGATATTATTTAGTTGAGCTAAATGATATAATGCACATAAAAGGCATTTTATGTGGGCTGAAACCCTAGGGAGGTGGCGCCATTTTGGTTCACTTTTAGCACAAGAATTGATTTTCTTGTGTTATGGAAAATTAAAGATATTCTTTTTATGTGATTGGTTGTATGACATGTTATTTGGTTTCCTATTGGTCAATGACATGTCACAATTATTCATTAAGGAAAATATCTTTTTATTTTATTTAGTTATTTATTTATTTAATTAATTATAAGTTGGAGACCAAGGATTTACTCTACTATAAAAGGAGAGTTATTCCAAGTGTAAAAAGACTTAAGAATTTTCGGCCACCACCAAAGGAGAGAGAGAAAATATTAGTTTTCTTGTCTTGGGTTTTAGACGAAGAAAAACTACAAGTTTTTCTTGGTGTTGCATATCAAGGAGGTTCCCATATCTAGAAGGGTGTCCACCAACCACTGATTAGAGAACACATTGGAAGATCAAAGCTTCTCATCCTAAGATTAAAGCTTCTCTTCCTTACTATTGGTATGATTTTCTTAACCCCCTTGTAGTAATTAAATCCATTGCTTATGTCTTATAATATATGAATCGTGATCCATCCGCTGTGCATAGATCTAATTTATTTAGATCTAAGCTCCTACTTCCTACATTCAGTACCTTTTTCCAAAGTAGGTTGTACTACAGCAGCCTATTCTTCAACAATTGCAGTGGTTTCCTCCAAACCTATTGTGAGTTCCAACCTTTGTCCAGGTGCTGTCTGATCCTCAGCAACATGTACCTCCAGTTCCGACCTTTGTTCAGGTGTTGTTTGTTCCTCAGCAGCCTGAACCTCCTCAAGAAGTAGTGGTGATCCTTCAAAGCCCATCACCATGTCCAATCTCTGTCCTATCACTGTTTGTTCCTCAGTAAGTAGGACCCTCTCTGCCACAAAAATAAAAGGAATAATAGCCATATTTTCCTCTAGAAATCCTCTAGCATCTGTAATTTGTTGTAGAGCATCAGCAGTTTTGGATAAGGTGTTCTGAGTATCAATCCATTCCTGGTACAGAGCTGAATATTCAAAACAGATATCAGGCTCACTGTGTTCAATAACCTTCTCCTCATCCAAATTTTCAGTCTGCTGATCATCAGGATTTACATCAGACTCCACAACCAAGAATGTATTAGATGTACCAACCAACCTGTTATCTCCAAAATTGATTCCATCATTGATTAGAGCCTCCAAGTCATCTATAGTAAGATCTTCCAGATCTTCATCTATTTGATCAGTTTGCTAGCCCTCAGCAGACATGCCAGCACAAGTAGATTATTCTACTCTTGGTTTAGTTGATAATGCAATTCCACTGGCTTCTCCTTGATGTGTAGGATGATCATCATCAGAATTAGATGATGATGAATCATCACTATCTGGTGCATCCCTAGTATCCTTAAACATGATTACTTCTTCTTTCTTTCCTTCTTCAATGAGTTCCATTAACCTTATTTCCAGCAAGGAAGTATTAACCAGGTCAAGTAGGTTTTCCACCTCTAACTTTTCAAAAGTCCATTCTTCAAAATCTATCATTGGCTCAGTAAATAATTTTTGTCTCTTATAGTAGCCAAACTTCCATTGAAAGAAATCAGCAACTAGCTTGAGTTTGGGATCAACATATCCTTCTTTTGTTTTCTTCTGCTTCCTCTCAAAAGGCATTGAAGGCTTTGTAGGTGATGTTTGTTCAACTTGTTGTCCTCCAAAGGTCTCAACAAGCAGATTCAATGTTTCCTCAGTAGATGCAACTATGTCAGTAGGTGCCTCAGATTATACATTTGTACCTACCACTTCCAATTATTCCACACTTGGTTCCCCCAGACTTGTATGTGTAATAGCAGGGTCAACAACCATGTGTTCTTCCCCCTGAGTTGTAGTATGCACAGCAGGGTCAGGAATCAGTTCACCAATTTCTTCAGCAGGCTTAGGTATAGTAGTCTGATGTGGTTCTTCACTGTGCTTCTCAACAACAACACCAGCATCAGCAGTAAGCTCAACATCCTCTACTTCTACTTCCCTTTGAGCCTCTAGAATCCTCAATTCTTTCCCTTTTTCCATGTTTCTTTTGCTTTACAAGTTCCTTCATTCTCTTTGAAGGTTGTTATGATTCACTCTTAGGAGCTTTCCTTTTTCTTTTGTCTTTCTTCTGTTGCTCTTTCAAGATTTCAGCAGCAGACTTCTTCAACATCAGTAGGGTCAGTGACTTCAAATTCAACTGGACCCTCAGTAGACTTAGCAGTCTCTACTGATTGTTGTCTTGTTTTCTTCGTCTTTAGCATTTCTATTATTTTCCTAGTGTCAGCAGCCTTTCTCTTCTCAGCAACTTTCTTAGGTGCAGCAGATTTAGCAACTTGTTTAACCTTCTCACCACCAACATCATCATCTCCATCATTGTCACTCTCAGTCCTTTCCGTATCCAACTCTTCATAATCATCCAAACCAGGGATGAGATAGCTGATCTCCTTCTTATATCTGGACTTGTTGAGTTTCTCAGGTGCAACATCAGCAACCCTCTGATTAGTCAGCAATGCCTGAATCATTAAACCCAATGGCAAAGTCTTGGACTTCCTGTCCCTTCTCTTTCCTCAGTTATTACTGTTTTCATGTATTGGACAAAGAATCCAGCCCAATCAAACTCCATGCTCTTGCAGATGATGATCAGTAGATCAATTTTGGGTCTTGATAGAGTGTCAAGGCTTCCACTGAATCCTAATATGTTCTTTGCTATAATCTTACTCAGCAGATCATACTCCATCCCAATATGCTTCAAATTGATTCTTAGTGACGATTGGATAGCATTGGTGATCTTTATTTTATCAACAAACTCCAATCTTGTTAGCCCTATATCTTCAGGATTGGTTGGAGCAGTGTTTCCATGTCCAAAACAAAATTCTTCCCTCAGTAGGTTTGAGCAAATTTCAATCTCCTGGCCATTAACTGTTGTAGTAAATGCCTCTCTATTTTCTCTTATCACAATGTTTCACCAGATCCCCGAGTCCACCCAAACCAATTAAGGTACCATGTTGTGTAACGTCTCAAGGCAAGATGAGCGAGTGTATGCGCAAGCACACTTTTGTTGGAAGGATTTTGCATCATTAAACAAAAGAAAATTTATAAACCCTAACTACCATGCAAAACTAACTCCTAACCGGCCGAATACCGGGTAATTGATAGTAGAGCGAAGTGAGTAAGGGGTCGATCCACAGGGAATTGGGATGTTGAATCTAATTTCACTAATTCCTTTCAATTGTTACTCTTAAACGAAATAAACGAAAGAAAGAGACATAAAAAAACACAGAACAAATCAAATAAATCTAACCTAGAAAACAAAATAAAACAATCTAAACTAAAGACATGGGATCAAACAACCAATATACAAACCTATGTGATCTCAATCCTAGTTAATCTCATGATTCTAATTCGATTTGTGGTTTCACCTTTTCACGAGACATAAACCCCTAATTCCTTAGTGAATTTAATCTAAAGCTATGGATTCCTAATTCCTTAGTGAGTCCAATTCATCAATCTCTACTCTCTCGTAAGTTGAAACTGATTTTCAATACAAAACTCGGTGTAGATTCAGGTTAACTCTCATATTTTAGAATCTAACAACCTAGATAATTAATCGATTAATTTGTCATCATTAATGATTAAAAATCCTATCTTTCTATGGTGATCTAACGTTTATGCAACTTCCGTATTATAAACATCAATAGAAAACAAATCTTCCAATCTATTCTCATGGCATCATAAACACATAGAAAAGATACAAAACGAAATCAAATCATGAAGAGAAACTGGAATTGAATTAATCGAAGAGAACTCACATAGTTTCATACAAGGATTGATCCAAGAACGGAAAAGAAAACATCTAATCTACTCCTAATCTAACCTCGGTTCACCCGAGCACAAGGCTCGGGTGACGGCCTTCAAATCTCAACGCGGTCTTGGCCTCTCTTTTGATATGAAGAAATTTGGAATGAATTAGGGTTTGGGGCTGCTTTGTGCTTTAAATAGAAAAATCGAGGCGGTTGCATTAATAACCTAAGTCGGTTTCAGAAAAAACGGCGGCGGACGCCCGTCTGTCAAATTGGACGCCCGTCGAGAATGCTTGGTCGGTCACGGACGTTCGTTTAGTGCCGTCAACTCTCGTTCGATTTTATGCCTTTGAACGCTCATTCAGATTTTTAAACGCCTTGATTCGATCCGACGCCTTTCGTCGCTTTATTTGGACGCCATCCATCGCCGAAATCTTGATATTTCCATCTTTATCTTCATTGATTTCTTTCCTTATCTCTTTTATTCTTCCATATCTTTGATTGATCCTCTCTCATCTCAAAATTAGCTCTTTAGGATCATCTTTTCCATCATCAATGAGTATCTACAAGAGGATCAAAACATACCAAAGTGTAACATATTTCCAAAATAACATAAAATCATCAAATAAAGACTAAAATTGATACGTTTTCATATTTAACTATTAAAACCTCATTTACTCAATATTTACATATATAGCTCAAAATCTATGAAAATCATACGAATGTAGGGGAAATTGATATAGAAAATATATGTAAAAATCACTATAAATTAGCCCTTAACAACACCCCCACACTTATCTTTTTGCTCGTCCCGAGCAAAACAAAACAAAGTCAAGCTCGAGACAAATAAACACTTATGCAAATATAAAACATATTCAAGTAGTTTAGAGGTTCACCCAAGTGAGTGTGTGCATAGCCATAATAAATTTCCACCAAATCCACACTTGAAATTAATTCAAGCAAAACTAGCCAACATCCCATTTAAATTAGACATATAAAAACGATTATAACATGCACTTCTCAAAACATACAAACCCCGAAAAATAATAATAGGGAGCATTTAAAATATTTCCGACATACTTAGAGGATAATCCCTACAATATATCTTTCGATTTATCTTTGGGGATAAGATCGACGATAACTAAGTCTTTCGTTTAATTCATATCACTATTCTCATAAGTTGATTTAATTATTTCACTTAAACACACATCAGAATGAGCTATTGCCCTCATAGCAGAATAGGACTTTTCAAGATAATCCCTACCTTACTCCAATCATAAGGCGACTATAAACCGATCGTCGTGAGCTTTTGGTCATCATAGTGGAATAGGACATACGTGGTACACCCTACCTCACCCAAATCATAAACCACTTCCGACACACACAATTACAATTATGTTTACTTAGAGATTTACAATTTGGCAAGTGGAAAAGATTATTTTCTAGTAGCACAGACCATCGAGCATAACACCTCAAGTAAACAATTTATTACTATTGCAAAGACTTAATCACGTTTCACTTATCACATTCAAACTTGAGATATTCACAGTATGTCATACTTTAACTCTAAATACAAACTATTAAACTTTTCAAGAATTGTACATAAGCAAAGAAACATGCTATAATCATCAAAAATCTCCAACTAAAATGGGGTAGGCTTTCAACATTTAGCTCATCATTTACTATGGCATGTGAAAAGAGTGTCGGGTGAAACAACTAAAATTACTAAATATACAAGATAATAGCAAAAATGATATAAACTCAAGCAAAGATATGCCTTTGTCTACTCGGGATATAACAAAAAATTTGAAAATTAAGCACTTTTCATAGAAATACTAAAAATATGAGCAAACGAAAGTAGACACATAAATCATCTATCCCTTCCCCCACACTTAGATTGCAACTTGTCCTCAAGTTGTATAGAAATAATAAATTAGAGAACTTAGCTGATTGGATGCTGGCAATTCCGGAAAAATCGGTAAAAACCAAAATTGCTGCATAGCTCAGTAGACTGTGGAGCATCACAGGTAAACTGAATTCATCGTGAAAGTGCACAATAGCTATCAAAAATATCCTGCAGACTTGATCAGTGCAAAAAGAGTCTACGGGGAAAAAGAAAAGATATCATATATAAAGCACATGGAAAAGGAGATATAGAGATATTTCAAATTTAAGCTCATATAAAGATGGAATACATATACATAAAATATTACACAACAGTAGGCTAGGTGCAACTACATGAAAATATACTACAATGCAACCTACATGATATGCAATCCTAAAAATAAAATAAATAAAAATAAATTTCGACAGCTCAGTGAAGCGAGTTGGGAGGACAACCCCTAAAGTGACTACGGCCTATGCGAGAAACTAAAAGTAAAGAAAACGAGGTAGTATTACGGAAACCGGCGATTAACTACGCTCAAGAAAAATAAAAGAAAAATAGAAAAACAATGCAACTAGATGACATGCAACTAAATGATATGCATCTGAATGATATGCAAAAATAAAAGAAAATAAAAGAAAGAAAACTAGCCCACTCATTTGCAACATGACATGTATATAATAAACGTCTACCACTGATAATGACAAAGTTACGATAAACGATATAGTAATTGTTTCATTACATGCGGTGTGCAGACGCGCTTAAGACTCGTAAAAAGTGATAGCATTATGGAAAACCAACAGTTAGCTATTCTAAACAGATATAACTCATATGGACTGGACGTAGCATACGGAAAACCGACAGTAGCTACCCATATGAGTTACAAAAACAACAAGGAAGCACATACGTCTCAAAGCTTAAAAGATTCATCACAGCGGTATGTAGCATACGGAAACCGACATTAGCTACTAATTAACACGAAGACCGGTTATAGCATACGAGAACCGGCAAGAATTATAACTTGCATAGATGAATCATGTATAAGGAATAAGATCATTTACTTAGCATGAATTCATAGATGGAAAGGTATAACATTCATATTCGGGACATCTATGTAAAAATAAATAGGCCACAGATGCTCGAATGTAAGCAATCCATACTAAATAAAAGCATTAGGAATGAGATCAAGAAAAACTGGACTACGAACTGGCGTTCAAAGACAAATGACAGGCGTTCACCTCAAAATACAGCTTTGGACGAGCGTCAAAGCAAAACAAACGCTCGCTTGACTTGAAAACCAACCGGACGGACGTTCAAAAGCATAGACGCTCGTCTCGGTCTTTAAAACGAGCAGTCGAAAATATTTGAACGGACGAGCGCCCAATACTTTCAAACGCTCGTTTACTGCAGCTTAAAGAATCGGACAAAGCGTTCACTAACTTGAACGCTCGTCCAAACAAACGAATACACAAGCAGAGAGCAGGAAAACGCAGACAAACCCTAAAAACTTAAAACACATATTAACACAGATCACAAAGAGCTACTTTCAATTAAAGCACAAAGAGGTTAGATCAGAAAACACATAAACACATACTTCACGTTTAAACAAATCGAGTAAAAACTTTTGCACATTCTTAACCTTATGGTCATCGAAACACAAACAAAATAAAAACTCTCGATTTGGTAAACGCTACTTTTATTAAAACGAAAAATAAACGTAACAAAATCGAGAAATAACAAGATCAGATTCAACATGACACCTATTCCCCGGCAACGGCGCCACTTTTGTTGGGAAGATTTTGCATCATTAAAACAAAAGAAAATTTATAAACCCTAACTACCATGCAAAACTAACTCCTAACCGGCCGAATACCGGGTAATTGATAGTAGAGCGAAGTGAGTAAGGGGTCGATCCACAGGGAATTGGGATGTTGAATCTAATTTCACTAATTCCTTTCAATTGTTACTCTTAAACGAAATAAACGAAAGAAAGAGACATAAAAAAACACAGAACAAATCAAATAAATCTAACCTAGAAAACAAAATAAAACAATCTAAACTAAAGACATGGGATCAAACAACCAATATACAAACCTATGTGATCTCAATCCTAGTTAATCTCATGATTCTAATTCGATTTGGGGTTTCACCTTTTCACGAGACATAAACCCCTAATTCCTTAGTGAATTTAATCTCAAGCTACGGATTCCTAATTCCTTAGTGAGTCCAATTCATCAATCTCTACTCTCTCGTAAGTTGAAACTGATTTTCAATACAAAACTCGGTGTAGATTCAGGTTAACTCTCATATTTTAGAATCTAACAACCCAGATAATTAATCGATTAATTTGTCATCATTAATGATTAAAAATCCTATCTTTCTATGGTGATCTAACGTTTATGCAACTTCCGTATTATAAACATCAATAGAAAACAAATCTTCCAATCTATTCTCATGGCATCATAAACACATAGAAAAGATACAAAACGAAATCAAATCATGAAGAGAAACTGGAATTGAATTAATCGAAGAGAACTCACATAGTTTCATACAAGGATTGATCCAAGAACGGAAAAGAAAACATCTAATCTACTCCTAATCTAACCTCGGTTCACCCGAGCACAAGGCTCGGGTGACCGGCCTTCAAATCTCCAAGGTGCGGCTGCTGGCCTCTCTTTTGATGTGAAGAAATTTGGAATGAATTAGGGTTTGGGGCTGCTGTGCTTTAAATAGAAAACTGAGGCGGTTGCTACAGTAACCTAAGTCGGTTTCAAGAAAACGCGGCGGACGCCCGTCTGTCAATTGGACGCCCGCCGAGAATGCTTGGACGGGTATGGACGCTCGCTTAGCCGGCGTCGAACTCTCTCGTTTTGATTTTATGCCTTTGAACGCTCGTTCAGATTTTTAAACGCCGATTCGATCGGGACCTTCGTCCGCCTTATTTGGACGCCTTGATCCCATCGTCGAAAATCTTGATATTTCCATCTTTATCATCATTGATTTCTTTCCTTATCTCTTTTATTCTTCCATATCTTTGATTGATCCTCTCTCATCTCGAAATTAGCTCTTTAGGATCATCTTTTCCATCATCAATGAGTATCTACAAGAGGATCAAAACATACCAAAGTGTAACATATTTTTCCAAAATAACATAAAATCATCAAATAAAGACTAAAATTGATACGTTTTCATATTTAACTATTAAAACCTCATTTACTCAATATTTACATATATATCTCAAAATCTATGAAAATCATACGAATGTAGGGGAAATTGATATAGAAAATATATGTAAAAATCACTATAAATTAGCCCTTAACACAAGTTAAGATTGTGTGGTTAATACAACTTGATTCTTCTCACGAACGCACTATCACAACTGATTCATCACAAGACACATTGATGCGTGATAAGTAGTGATTAATGGGGAGCTTATGGATTGTGGCTTGATGTATGCTTCTGCCGTAAATCTTTATTGAATATGTGGTAGTTGATGGGGGTTGTGCTTGGAGGTACATTCCGCCTTGATACTCTGCTCACGGACGAGCAGAAGGCTAGTGAGGGGTAGTTGATGACGGTTAAAATAGTCTATCCTACGGCACCAATATTCTATCCATTATGAGCTAAAAGTTGTTGTTTTGACCTATAAATATGAACCATTTACGTTGAATATCATATGTCGGGTTTGTGAGTCGAGAAATCTACACTTAGTGTTTATTTTCCCTATTTTGATATTATTTCATGTATTATTTGATGATTTTCAGGATACGGAATATTGGGCTGAGCATGATGGACGAATCTGGAGTGGACGGAGCGAAAAGAATGGGCCTAGGGTATTATAGAAACATCCTAGCTAAGTCGGTTGAAGAAAAAAGACAAAATTACCCTCGGTAACCCGAGGATGGCCGCCGACTTACCGAGGTCCCGGAAGCTTCCAAAACATGTTTTCTTGGACGAGGGGTCGAACTAGTTGTTCCTAAGTCGGTTTAGATAGCTATAAATAAGAGGCTTTGCCTCAGAACACAAGTGTACAATTTTCAAGACAAGCATTATGCAATCAAAAGTTCTTTGTTCTTTATTTTATGAGTTCTGGTCGGAGAGACGACGGAGTCACCGCCTAGGGAGAGATCCGAAGGAGATCTACGCTCAAATTTGAGGGTATGATTTTCTGTCTTTTCCAAGATGTAGATCTATCGTTGTTCTATTCGACTAGTATGTTTTAATTGCTTATTTAGTTTAATTATGTAGTAGTTAGTTTATTTTACCCCATGTGTTCTAGATCTAATTCGTTGGTGAAGAAATCATGAGATAGTAGTTGCGTTCTACAAATCTGCAACGGTCTATATCGCTAGATCTGAATACCTAGTAAATTACTAATTCATAATAATCGGCACTAGCTACGTTGATCGATGGATTTAATTTGCATGTTAGTAGCCTGATCACCTATTTGCATGTCATCGTAAATTAACATGAAGGATCGAAAGTGAAGTGTTAATTAGGACAATATCCTGATGGACCCTAGGAACGTGTTGGTCAATGTCGACAGCTGTCTAGGTGGGTTTGCGGTATGAGTTAATGCTCAATATCAACAGCTCTAGTTCTTTATATGTATGGGCTATTACATACCAATTAAGGAGGGTAGCTTGCGTATAGATTGTCTACTACCATTGTCGGAGTAGATAGGGTTAGGAGTTGTACCCGTAGCTGAACAATGAATAAATTCACCATTGGGGAGGACTATTGCATGTGTGGGGGGAATAACTAATTACTCATAATTTAACTAATACCTTAGAAACTCTAGTTTGCATCGTTGAACTTGCATAATCTTGCTAGTTGATTGTTACAAATTTTACTACTGTCTATATTATAGTTGGTCGTAGACCGTTATCGTGACAGCTCAATCTTGATAATTGGACATTCTTACGAGTCTCTGTGGGATTCGACCAAGACTCGCCAGTACTCTACCATGATAGACCTAGTCCTATTGCTAGTAAGTGCCTTGCACACGATCAGTTACACAAACCATGATGGAATTTGAAAAGATTGTACAAATCCATCAGAAGATCGTGGATCTCCTCAACTACCTACCTCTTTATATACTACAATTTTCACACCTTCTCTTACCAAAAACAAAATATCAAATCTTCTACTCTCTAAATCACCTAGAAATTTTTAATGGCTGCCTCAAAGAAAACTCAAGAAGAACAGATGATAACCGCACCTGATACTTTCACACTTATTGAATTCAAAGAAATGTGTGGTAATACCCTTCTCTCCAGTCATATATCTGAAAAGATTGGAAGATTACCGGGTTTACAAAATCTTTTGGAAGCAAAATTGCAACAAGAAATGGACTTGGAAGGTCTATTGCAATTTTTGGAGATATGAAGTTACTGAAGAACTCTCTACTCACAAGAGTTCAAGGACAGCAGATTTTTGTCAATGAAGATATCATCAGACAGATTTTTGGCTTCCAAGATCCTCTGGTGAAATCTATTGATCCAGCATGCTTACCACATCAACGCAGTGCTTTTCTTAGACAAATTTCATCTTCAAAGGAACCAGCAGTAGTCGATACACACATTCAGTTTCTCAAAACTGAATTTGCTATTCTCAGCAGATGGATCAGCACAAAGGGCAAAGTAAGTTAACTGAAGATGGTATCTACCTAATGAATGTCATCTGGGATGGATTTGAGTTCAACTGGGCTGGATATATCTTCAATCAGATTAAGCAGCAACACTTGGCTGAACTAGCAAGTGTCAGCAGAGCCCAAGCTGAAGGAAGACAAACTGATGGAAGATTTCGAATGAAAAAATCACATAGCTTAGTGATTCAGTATTATTTGGAAAGAATCAGTAGTGGGAATAAGAATGCACAAGCTGCTACTAGAAAAGCTGCAACAGTTGCAAGTTCAACAAAAGGAACTTCCCATTCTAAAACAATTAGGCAAACTGTGTCCCAGCAAATCGCTCAGCAAAAAGGAATTAAAAGGAAAGCTGAAACACAAAGAGAAAAATCAGTTGTACGTTGTTTGTACCCAAGTACTTCAAGTCAGTTAGCATCAACTGAGGGGGAACAACCACTGACAACTGACAGCAGCAAGCTGAAAGCCTTAGTTCCTGGAATTGTTTCTCAACTTCAATAGAGAATATCCGAGAAACAAGTTTCCATTATGAATATTGAGCAACAAAAACAGGAATCTCAGCAACCAAATGAGTATCTCTTTGATGCTGAGAGGATCATCCAACTGATATAGATGAAGCTCAAAATTGAAGATTCTGAAGAAGCTACTCCTCTTGATGAAGAAATACTATTGTTGGAGAAACTGGAAATACCAAGTATATACGTATTATTTCCTATGGAAGAATTTCTCAACAACTGCTATAACAGATTTCGAGAGATAGACAAGAGAACTAAATCAACCACATCATCCACACCTAAAGAAATTCAAAGAAGAAAGATGATGGTAAGGATGATGATTCACAGAATGAAGTTCAAAAGAGTACAGTTTTGCAGTCAATCACTCAGCCTGAACAACCAGAGCAAACTGATACTAAGGAAGAAGAATTGCCAATTGAAACTCAGACAACTGACAATAAAGAAGAAGGACCAAGAAATGATGTTAATCAACAACTATTGTTAATTGAAGATGCCAATCAGTCTCGTTTCCAAGAAACAGAAGAAGAAGACACATCTAAGAAGCTTACAATAGAAGATTATGCTTAACCAGAAGGATGATGTAAGTGGTCTTCTATCACATGTTTCCAGTTACCTGGATTATAGGAAGAAAACTGATGTCTCAACACAAACTAAGTTGGACATTATCAAGAAATCCATATCAGATTCAGTTTCGGATATTCTCAGTCTGAAGGAAAAAACTTGAACAAGAAACTTTGGTAGATCGACAAACTCATGCTCAAGCTGAATGGCACCTCAACCAATAGATTTATGTGCTAGAAACTCAACTCAGAGATGTCCTCACCTCTCAGAAAGAGATGTCAATGAATCAGAAGGCAACACACCAACTAATCAATAAGTTGTAAGATTCCAAAAAGGGGGAAGTGGAAAAGAAAAGATGAAGTTATGTGAAGAAAAACTAGAGCTTGAAATTGAGTTGACAGAACTGAAGAAAGCAAAATCAGCTACAGAATCCTACATCAGACAAGTTGAAGAACTAACTGATGAGCAGTTCATTCTCAAATGCAGTCAACCTGGTGACAGAAGAGCAACTCTCACTGAAGATCTTTGGATGAAGTTTGTTGATGACTACAGTCATGTCAAAGCCAAGTACAGATACAAGAATTATGAAGAATCACTCAACTACTTTTTGTGTGATCTTTATAGTAAACAAAAAATGGAAAACTACAAGAAGATCAAAAGGATTGAAGAAATATTGCAAATCAGAGAAAAAACTGAATAGATGAAAGCAGATGTCAATGAGTTTGAAACTTATAACAAAGATGAAAGTCATTTGCCAAAGTTAGCTATGTGGAGAAAATGGAAGCTAACAAGCCAAGTGGACTACCTCAAGACCTTCAATAATGAAGACACAGAGATTGAAGGAGAATATCGCCTTCATGACGAAAAAAGGAAGTATGTCTTAGCTAAATAGAAAGCTGCTTAAGTTTCATCTCAGTTTATATAATGTGTAACTCGATCCAATTTTTGCAAATATTAATGAAATTCAGTTCTCAGTTTTACTTTATTTTGTATTTTTTTTATCTATAACCTTTTCTTTTAAGTAGGGTTTTGGCATCATAAAAAAGGGGGATATTGCTGGGAATAAAATTTAGTTTTGATGATGATTCATCCTATTCAAGAACATACTTGTTTACACCCCATTGATGAAGTGCTGAAACTAGCTATTATAGTGAAAGGCTAAAAGATGTCTAGAACTGAATGTATAAGTTTTACTAGAGTCTGATAATTGTATAGGTTATATCAGGACAAATCGTAATAGATAGAAGTGTCGTAAATCAAAACCGGAAATCACCTAAGAAACCGGAAAGACAAGTCATCTAAAACAGACTCAGACTACACCAAGAACTGACGTTCACTCGGAACTGAAGAAGGTAAGTTTACTGAGGGACACAGAGTCAGTTGGCTTATCTAGAAGATAGAAGAACTGATGATTCAAACTCAGTTATTGAAGACTGAAGAACTGAGGGTTCAAACTCAGTTTATGAAAACAAAGTCGAGACTATAAAGTTAGACTTCAGGTAAGTTTGTGGTGACCTGAACTGACTTTATGGATCTTGTATGAAGACCTAAGAATTATAAGGACAATGAACTCTCAGATGATATCTGCTTATGGTGTACTCTGATTAAGTCAATAATAATCAGATGAAGAACTGGAGTACTGATATTTGAAGAAGAGTAAAATCTCAGTTAATGCTCCAAGTCAGTCAAGAAATTGACAACTGATGAACTCAGTATAAAACTGATCAGGAAACTCAGTTTTATAAGTCAGTCATCCAACCAAGTGATAGTACAGTCAAACGTTGTAAAGGAAGCAATTCCATTGGATGAAATACTGACAAATCAGAATGGTCTGAAAATATAGCCGTTGCAAGATAGACGTTGATACAATTCAAATTTAAGCGAAATGAACGTTGGAATTACCCTATAAATAGAGGACTTTGCACCCAACCAAAATAAACAGAGTTACAAAGATCACAAGCATTTTCGTGCAAGAGTCTAGTTCATTCGATTTATCGTCTATATCTGCGCTAACAAGATCAATCAAGAATTTCTTCAAGTGTTCAAGCTACATAGACTTTATTCAGAATTTGACACTTTGAAGAACCATAACCGAGAATCAATATTGATTCTCAGCCCAACTTTGATTCTTAATCAAAGATTCAGACTGTGAAGCAATCCGGTGAAGGATTTGCCAAGGACAGTTGTATCAGCAGTCGGGTAGACTGTGTTTGTGGTGGTAGCTGGTGAAGAGGCATATGTAACCCTTCAAGGACCAGTGGTTCAAGCACTTGTAGAGCAGTAATTCAACCTGTTCTTTAACTGTTTAGATAGTAAAGCTACGATTAGCCAAGGACTATTGTTTAGGACTTTTTGTAACAGCTCACCTCAAGTGGAATTTTCCTCCTACACCACAGGGGAAGAGAGGACTGACAGAATTACACCACCTGGAACCTCTATAGCTCTTGTTTTATTTACTTTACGCACTTACATTCTTTTACAGCATTCAATTATGTTCATACAGCATACTGAAGAACTGATTGTTATACTAACTCACAGATGTAACGCCCCACTCCCGGATACCGAGCCCTTATTTGGAAGAGAAACATCCGACGTGTATAGCATTAAATAAATCTAATATCATATGCAAACCTCTATGTCATCGTATCAAATTAAAGCAAACGGAAGCCCAAAAGACTCGGGCAAAATCATAAATGCTACTAAAAATAGAAAGTAACCATACTAACGATGGATAGTTAAATTATGACGATGAAAAACCCAAAGACTTGTACAATACGAGATCCTAAAAGTACAAACCAAACTTACAAAGGTCTTAGAAATAGAAGTACAACAAGTGTAAGAAAAATAATACAACTAGTCTAGTACAACATTTACAAGGAAATAAACTAAAGCTCCATCAAGTCATCAATGTCCTCAAAAGTCATCATCTACGCTTGGTCAACCTGTTCGTCTTCTCACCCCACAATTCATACAAAAGAAAATGCAAAGGAGGTAAGTACAAAGTACTTATTAAAGGTGAAAAACTAATGAATAACTTAGTTCCCCAATGAAAAGGTTCATGTTATTAATTATTAGGTTATCTTTATAAGACCGACTCAATCTAGGGTTCACTTCATGCCCATCAACATGTCATGACTATAGCTTAACTTATCTTGGTTACATCATTACTCAAGGACACTGTGCATGATGAAAATTCAACCATGAGATATACTTGCCAACTACGGTGATTAGCACTGATTGTCCCGGGATCTCCCCGGAATGCATATATGTTCGATGAATTTCCTCCACTATCCTTCAGCCTTTTGAGCCAGTAGCGTTGTTCACCTTTTATGAACATATCACATCGCCGATATGAAGTAGTGTCTACCAAGAATAAATGACGTTTTAGCTTTTACTACCACGTATGTAACTTTATTGTGTATTAACTAGCCACCTAAGTGTTTTCAAGTAAGCTCCCTCACATCTCCTACTCTCGTACTTAGACCACTAGACACAGACAAGGCCTAGCACATACACAGACATTGATTAATACTATTTCATCAAAGCACAAGCCATTTCATGCCTTTCCGACGGTCCCGAACTTCAACTCCCTTTAAGAGTACGTCCGGTGCCGGAACCAAACCCATCAGAAACTCAATCAAGGCTGTTTACGTTTAATTAATGTTACTGAATCAAAAATAGAAATTTCAAACTCAACACAAATATACCAAAACATATCACATATCATTAATTACAACTTAGCATGAATTCTATCACCAAACAACACCAAAACTCAACCTATCATTATAAAACTGTAATTACTCATTTGGAAGAGCCTCTTACCTTACTTGCAATCAATAATCAAAGCAAAATTCCAAGTGACTTCTACAACTCTTGATCCTCAAACCCAAAACCTACTTTATCAACAAGTAAGCCCTAAAATCCTATGTTTTTGTCAAAAACCGAACTGCAAAAGTTTGTAAACCTGAAGATTACGTGGATTATTTTCTGTGAAACTATTTTTAGAATGATCTACACTCCAATATGATCATTTTGACTACTCATGGCTGAAAAACAGAGCTACGGATTAAAAGATATAAATTTTTGAAGAAACGAACTCGACGATTACGAAAAACTGGGGCTAAACTGAAAATTTACGGAATTATGGATATTTTATTTTCCAAATTTGCGTCTCGACGTGGTGATCACTTTTCTCTCCTACGGCATCTTGAACAGATGAACGGATTAGCCGCACGGTTGAAGATTTCGTTCCAGGCATATCTGCGTTGCTAACTCTATCTGCCGTCGTTCTCCTCTTCTTCTTTTTTCAGAATATGCGTGTCTAATTATGAGGGAATTTTGGGGATTATTTCCTTTTTATAGCCATTAATTAAATAACTAAATCCCTTTTTAATTAAATCCTTTTTAATTATTTAAATAGGATAAATAATAATTAGGTCGTAATGTGTATGCCCAATTACTATTTTACCCTTTCTGAAAAGTAGGGATGTTACATTCCTCCCCCTTTAAGAGGAGTTTCGTCCTCAAAACTCGAATGTAACTGAGAGGTACTTGAACCCTGGACTTGCAAAACGTCTCGTCTTCTAACTCTCATGTCATCTTTGACATTGTGTGTCTGCTTTATTGAACCAAGTCTAGTTGTACGTCTTCTTCCTTGACTTTCTTTATCCACCACTCCAAATTGCACTTGTTTCTTCTACATACATGAAGATCTCTCAATTACTACGAGGTCCACGCTTGCTTCCACATCAATATTGGTTAAGCATTAGTTCATCATTGGCATAAAAGGGACGTCTTTAGATACACTTTATCTTCACTTCAGACCCGAACCGTCTTCTTCTTCCATCTTCACAACTATTCTGCTCGTCTTCAGCCATCTTGAGGTTGCGACGATCCACTTCAATCTTTTTGTTGGCTTGTTGTATCACTCTGGTCTTGTATTATTTCAATGCCCCACTTCATCCTAGAAAATAGGCATTCTACGCTTTCTTCCATGCATAGCTTCAAATGTTAACATCTAGATGTTAACGTGGTAACCATTGTTGTAGACAACACTTCTATCTCTATCATCATGAAAGATCATCAGTGGTACTGTTCCAACTCTCTGTGCATCTTGGTTTGTCCGGATGATTGCAACTGCTATCTTGCGGCTTCATTCATCACTTTGACATAAATTTGTTGTAGAACCACAATGATCCCAGCTAAAGGACTTCAGAGTCTCGTTGGGATGGAGAACATGCATTTTCCATACTTTCTCTCTGACGATCTGATCCAATCCTTAAGACAATAAGGGTTAGCTTGGAAAAACAAACAGAGTTTGAAGGTGAAAGGTTGAGGACCAGGAAGACTAAACCATTTAGAAATCAAAAGAGGGAAGAATCTCAACATGCATGAGCTTTAGAGACAAAACGAGTACACCGAAAGGTCTCAGAATGAAATAAAAGGGAACTTGTCAAGGAAAAATCAAAGTCTGCATTATCCAAATAGAGGTTATTTCAAAATTGAAAAAGAGATAGGGTTTCCTCATGACAATGTAAGGGAAAAATCAAAAGTTTGAAAAAGTATGTGATAAACGAGCCTTCAAGTGAAGGGGAAAAGACTTAAGAATTTTTGGATAAAGTTTGGCTTCAAAGAATTAACTCAAACTTTCAAATGAGGTGTGAAAGATCATTGATTATCCAATTCAAAGTTTCAAGGTTGCACTACTCGAGAGGAATTGTACACTGCCGGGGAAATAAGGGCTTAAGGTTATTCCTCATGTGGGAAAAAAAGGTTAAGATAAAATAGACTTTCAACTAGTATGACAAAATTGTAATAGAAACGCAAAAATAGAAGATGGAATATCAAAAAGTGTATCTGGCGGTTCATGGCTCTAAATGGCCAGAAAGAGAGTTAAAATTGAAGGGTACAAGGTACATTAATCTGAATTGGAAATCAGAAGTTTAGGAATTCAAAAGTTGATTGACTAAGTAGGTTCGGAAGGCACCTTGGCAAAGACTACCTTCTGCTTGAAACTGGTTTAGCATAAATTGCTAGAAGGTTAAATATAGGTAACTGGAGATGGATGTCAAGGTAGGATTAAAGATCCAACTGGTAAGAAGATGAGATGCATACCTTGAAAGAACAAGTAGAATTAGATGGAAAGATTACAAAATCAAGACTCCCCTTAGGAGGGAAGCTGAAAATAAACACAAGTAAAAAGAATGTTCTGACATTAAAATATTCTGTCAAATTTGTACTTTAAAAGAAGAATGGGGGTGCAAAAATGCACAGTTAGAGGGAACTTGTTCCTTGATTTGACAAGTAAGGAAGCTTAGATTTGTTCAAAAGAAAGGCTTACGGAGATATGTTTCTTAGGTAATTCATGAAAACATGTGAAGAGGATTTATTGAGCTTAAAGATCTCAAATGAGGGATTACATGAGAAATAAAATACCAAATAAGGAATAATTACAAAATGGCATGAAAAGGGTCTGAACATCAAACATGACATGTTGGAGGATAGCATCTTCGATCTTGTTTACAACTGCAAAAGAACTATAATGTTAGCTTTACAAGCATCCTACAAAAGGTTTAACGCAGAAGGAGATCAGACTCGGGGAACTCCTAAACATAACAATAGTAACTTACTACCCTCTTAGCCCCAACCCTAAGTCAAAGAGGTGAGGATTCCTTTTAGGCTGCTGTGTAAGATTTTTACATCCAGACCTGTCGTTATCGACTTGTGTAGCCCAATCGAAAAGGATTTTGAGCATGATCAAAAGAGAAAAGATTTATATAATGGAGTTTCCCAGGTGACAGAAAAATATTGGAATTTTTTAATGAGATAAAGTTGGTCAAAAATAGTTATTTCTGACGATTGCACAAGCTGTCGGAATTTCCAGATTAATAAACACTGAGTTGAATCGCAAATCGAGATCAAACAAAAAATAATATGAACTTAATTCCAAAAGGAAAATTGTAGATAAAAGTTTTTTCTGCAACAAATCAAAAATTCAGGTCATTTGAGGGTGTTTAACCTATTCAAAATAGAAGAAGAAGTGAAGGTGCTGCTGCAGATTTTCTGGATAGAGTGTCCAGCATAAACATGAATTTTCTGAACAGACCATAACAATTATCGATTTGGTGTAAAAAGAAAAATTGTAGAAAAGACTTGGGTCTATATTGTGGAAAATTTCCAGAGTGTTTAGAGCACGGTATGTGGTTTAACTGAAAGGAAAACAAGGAAACAAAAGAATTCACTCATGTTGGATAAAGTAAAACACGAGGATATGAAGAGTACTTGGAAAGGATAAAATTATCATAAGGAGTTCGTGTGGAACCCATCTCGAGCAAATCAAGGCCAAAGAATTTTGGTAAACATAAACCAAGCGATAGCGAAAAGAGAAAACGTAGAATTTGTAGAGTCGAGTCTTTAAACAAAAATTTGTATGTACTAAAACATCTTGTAGGAGATGCATTAAGGGTAATCACTAGGATGCAAAGGTGTGTTGCCCCGAAATAGCTAAACATGACATTGTTGGAAGGATATGCAATTGTCAGTTCAAATAGTCCGAATGATGAGAAACTTATTTTCCTTAAATTAAGCATTTGACGCGATGAAAATATCTAAAAGAAATAAGGCACATCAAAGAATGTACACACTTGGAAAACAAAACTTCACAATAAGGGAACTTTTCCCGAGTTTCAGAAGTTTGAGAAGTTTCAAATGGAGGATTTAACTAGAGCATGGGTTACAATTTGTATGGATGGGGAAACATTTGAAATCGGGATAACCAAGTAGGAAACTAGATGATTATAAAAGATTAAAGACAAGATTGGAAGACCACCACGCAATCATTTCTTGCCATCGAGGAGCACTATATTGACAACACCTCCTCTCTACCAACCAAAATTCTTATCGTGAGTAACAACTAGCTTAAGAATTAGATAAATAAAAGTATTCTCTTCTCCTATAACCTACTACACCATAATTTACAGGGTGAAGGAAAGACATCTATCATTTCATGACCAGAGGACTTAAATGGTTTTGAGAAATTCAGGTGCATACATAAAACATTGAAATAATTGATTTGCACAAAACAAACTGAGCTGATTTTAAACATGAGGCCAAGAGAAAATCTGTGAGTATATAAGTTTTATGTATGACGCTCAAAAATCAAAAAAATTGGGAAGCCATAGGTCGGTCAAAATAATTCTTTTCATCTACTGCTATAAGTTGTCAAAACTTTTCAGGACTTCATCAACTGTCGTGTGTTGCAGATTGTGCTCAGACCAAAATGAATTTGCACATGGTTCCAAAACAAAAATTATAGTGTAGGATGTTTTCTACAACACATTAAAAATCCAAGTCATTTGGAGGTGTTTAGCTTATTCAAAACAGAATGATAAGTAAGAGTACCGCTGAAAAAATTTCTGAATAGAGTACCCCTCCTTGTTAAACAATTTTTGTACAATCCATATTGAAAACTAAATTGATGTAAAGAGAAAAATTGTAGATAAGACAACTTTCTAAGTGGCTGAAAATTTACAGAATTCTTGGAACAAAAAAAAATGATATAACATGACATGTAGAAACGTGAACAAAATCGTTCACTCGTTTTGCATAACACCAAGTTACAAGGAAGTGATTTGAACCAAATGTAGCATTACGAAAGCATTGAAACGTCAAAAAAAATGAAATTTAGAGAAAGATTTGAAGATTCTAAAAGGAAAGAGGGATCCTAATAAGGGTTCTCGAAAAGAACAATACTTAAGAGGATCACATAAGAGATGTGAGCTTAAAACTCAACCTTTGCCTAAGGAGACTTTTCACTTGGTCCCTAGTGCAACTTAACCACGTTCTAAGGATTCCTAATCCTACGAGAATTTACCATCAAGGTGAAGAGAGATCAGAAGGGTTCAAAAAGGTCAAAAGAAATCCCATCTTAGAGGGAAGAAGCCTAGGAAAGAAAGGACGCTTCTCTCTGATACCAACTGTAACGCCCCACTCCCGGATACCGAGCCCTTATCCAGAAGAGAAATGTTTGGCGCATATAGCATTAAATAAATCTATTATTATATGCAAGCCTCTACGTCGTAGTATCAAATTAAAGCAAACGGAAGCCCAAAAGACTCGGGTGAAATCATAAATGCTACTAAAATTAGAAAGTAACCATACTAAAGATGGATAGTTTAATTACGACGACGAAAAACCCAACGACTTGTACAATGCAAGATCCTAAAAGTACAAACCAAACTTACAAAGGTCTTATAAATAGAAGTACAACAAGTCTAAGAAAAAGAATATAACTAGTCTAGTACAACCTTTACAAGGAAATAAACTAAAGCTTCATCAAGTCATCAATGTCCACAAAAGTCGTCATCTACGCTTGGTCAACATGTTCACCTTCTCACCCCACAATGCATACAAAATAAAATGCAAAGGAGGTAAGTACAAAGTACTTAGTAAAAGTGAGAAGCTAATGAATAACTAAGTTGTACAATGAAAAGGTTCCTGTTATTAATTATTAGGTTATCTTTATAAGACCGACTCAATCTAGGGTTCACTTCATGCCCATCGACATGTCATGACTATACGTTTCTAGCTTAACTTATCTTGGTTACATCATTACTCAAGGACTCTGTGAATGATGAAAATTCCACCACGAGATATACTTGCCAACTACGGAGATTAGCACCCATAGTCCCGGGATCTCCCCAGTATGCATATATACGTTCGATGAATTTCCTCCACTACCCTTCAGCCTTTTGAGCCAGTAGCGTTGTTCACCTTTTATGAACGTATCACCTCGCCGATATGAAGTAATGTTTAACCGAGAATAAATGACATTTTAGCTTTTACTACCACGTATGTAACTTTATTGTGTATTAACAAGCCACCTAAGTGTTTTCAAGTAAGCTCCCTCACATCTCCTACTCTCGTACTTAGACCACTAGACACGGACAAGGCCTAGCACATACACATACATTGATGAATACTATTTCATCAAAGCACAGACCCTTTCATGCCTTTCTGACGGTCCCGAACTTCAACTCCCTTTAAGAGTACGTCCGGTGCCGGAACCAAACGCATCAGAAACTCAATCAAGACTTGTTTTTGTGTAATTAATGTTATTTAATCAAAAATAGAAATTTAAAAATCAACACAAATATACCAAAACATATCACATCTCATTAATTACAACTTAGCATGAATTCTATCACCAAACAACACCAAAACTCAACATATCATTATAAAACAATAATTACTCATTACGAAGAGCCTCTTACCTTAATTGCAAACAATCTTCAAAGAAAAATTCCTAGTGACTGCTAAAACTCTTGATCCTCAAACCCAAAACCTACTTGATCAACAAGTAAGCCCTAAAATCCTATGTTTTTGTCAAAAACCGAACTGCAAAAGTGGGTAAAACTGAAGATTAACTGGATTATTTTCCGTGAAACTAATTTTAGAATGATCTACGCTCCAAGATGATCGTTTTGACTACTCATGGCTGAAAAACAGAGCTACGGATTAAAAGATATGAATTTTGGAAGAAACGAACTCGACGATTACGAAAAACTAGGGCTAATCTGAAAACTTACGGAATATGGATATTTTATTTTCCAAAGTTGTGTCTCGACGCGGTGATCACTTTTCTCTCCTGCGGCATCTTGAACAGATGAATAGATTGGCCGCACGGTTGAAGATTTTGTTCCAGGCATCACTGCGTTGCTAACTCTATCTGCCGTCCTTCTCCTCTTCTTTTTTTTTCAGAATATGTGTGTCTATTTATAAGGGAATTTTGGGGATTATTTCCTTTTTATAGCCATTAATTAATAACTAAATCCATTTTAATTAAATCCTTTTTAATTAATTAAATAGGATAAATAATAATTAGGTCGTAATGTTTATGCCCAATTACAATTTTACCCTTTCTGAAAAGTCGGGATGCTACAACAGCTCACAAACTGACATTCATCAGAATTAAGTTTAGCACACTCAGCATTCAAGAAGAATAACAAGATCAAGAAAAAGGCTAAAATTATATCCGCTGCCGGTTGACTCAGTTTGTTATAAGTCAGTTTGACTTAGACTCAGTTCAGTCAGCTTAACTCCACACAAGTTTTTGATTGAACCTAATTTGCTTAAAATCTAGCTTGTGTCAGCCTTTCCATGGGACCAACAGATTTAATTTTTCGGTTGGTTTAAAAATTGCCCTAGGCCGTTTTGAAGAACGTGACATAGTTTATTTTCTACATTTATCCCATTCCCGTTAGCTCCCCTCGTACGCCAGGTGTATTAATTTTATTAAATAGAATTAAATGTAACAACAATGGAGCAGAAGATGGAGACCAAAGAAGGAAAATAAAGATCCCATTGGAGAATGGAGCATTAAAGATCCTATTGGTGGTTGCAGCTACCCTTAGATTGTGACCTGCGGTTTCGTCAGTTTGTATTCGAACCGCACATAGGAAAAGTTAATGATCATACTGATTACTTTACGCATTTATTTATTTTGTGCTTGTATTTATTTTATATGATACGATAGATGCATGACTAGGCACGATCTAGATGAATGTGTAGGATGTATGTCTATAGAGATAGATATACTTGATGAGACTGTAATAAAATTAATTAAGTGAATTAATTTACATAAATACTTCCACCTCAAAAAAATCAAGTCGCAATTGCCTCCCCATATTATGATGACGGTGAAGAGCCCTTGTTCGGATCCAACTCATCAGCCAAAGCAGGGGGTTGGCCTACCTCGGGTATATCGTCATTATCGAGATATGATCGTATGAGATCTCACGAATATTGGGGTCATGACTTGACTATTAATTCTCTCGGCCACCAGCCAAAACGAGGTCGTTTGGATTTTAGAGGCAAGGGTTTGACTACTTCATAAGATGAAAATTGTCAAGGAGTTGACTAGTCAAATAACAAGAGTCGTATAAGATACGATTGACAAAGAGTTGTCTACCTATTAGACTATTTTCGGCCCACCATCCAAAGCGGGGGTCGCAGTTGTTTAGTGGGATCTTGTCCACAAAAGAAATTAATAATTCTTGAAAGCCAATTGGGAGTAGTTGGCTAATGGGAGCAAAATCATAAACCAAAAGACCATTTTTTATTCTGTGTGTATAAACAACAACACTCTTTTATTTTAATTTGTTTGTTGTAGTTTTAGAAAACTTTATATTTATGTTTTATTCTCGATTAGTAAATCCAAATTATGATTGTTAACTTTTGAGAAACGTTCTCAAGTATAGTTAAGTAATTTTAATCCTTTTAAAATATGCAATGACGTGAGCAACCCCGTTATAGTAGTTAGAGACACAGAGACTACATATTCAATGCAATGCTCCAAGACTTTAATGATCAATGAAAAGAGGAAGCTCGTGATATTGGATATGATCCAATGTGATCATTTTGTCATACGATGACAATTAATTCAAACATTGAATAAGAATGACCACTTAGAATTTTGGAAAGGTTGTTTTCAAAATTGTATGTATTAAGTATTGACATAATTCTATAATCATTGCTTAAAGGTTAATTAAATATTCAATATTTTGAATACGATTCAAAAGGTTATGTTGGAAATAAAATTTATGTTTTGATGATGATTCATCACTTATTTAATTATTGTTTTTAGACCCCATTAATGAAGTGACATAACTAGATATTATAGTGCGAAACAAAAAGATGTCTAGAAATTAATGTATATGATTCAATAGAGTCTGATATTTGTATAAGTTAATCAGACAAGCACTATAATACTTCTAGGTTTAGAACTGAGAAACTGGGTAATCAACTGAAGGAAACTGAGATCCTAGAGATACTGGAAAACTGACATAAGAGCACACCTACAGAAACTGAAGAAGGTAAGTTCGCTGAGGGACATAGACTCAGTTGACTTATCTAAGAGTTAGAAGAACTGAGGGTTCAAACTCAGTTATTGAAGACTGAGGGTTCCAACTCAGTTTATGAAAACTAAAGTCGAGACTATAAAGTTAGACTTCAGGCAAGATTGTGATGACCTGAACTGACTTTATGGATCTTATATCAAGGCCTAAGAATCATAAGGACAATTATCTTAGATGATCAATTGGATGGTGTACTCTGATTTAGTCAATTAAAATCAAATGAAGAAAAAAGTTCTCAGATTTTGAAGAAGAGTAAAAACTAAGTTATTGCTCTTAAAAATCAGAAACTGACTACGTCATGTTTGAATCAATTTTTAACTGAAGAAAGGAGAAACTGAAGATAAATCGGACCGTTGTAAGATAAGCAATCCAATTGGATACACAGAAATGTCAGAACGGACACTGACATACAAAAGGAAAGCATGACCATTAACGGCTATAAGGATTCAAATTGAAATGATCTAACCGTTAGAGAAACCCCTATAAATAGATCACTTCTACTACAAGAAGACAGGCGGAATTCTAAGATTTAATTGAATCAAGAAAGTTCATATTGAGGGGGAAAGCAAATTAAAAGAATTCATGCTAAGCACTTAATTGCAAGATCAAAAAATATCTTCAAGTGATCTTAAGCATTCAAAGAAGATCAAGATCAATCATTTGAAGAAAAACAGAGCTGTGCATAACTTATTTATCTAGAAGAGATAGCTCAAATCACAAGTTGAATCTATTGATTCAAGTCTCAACTTTGATCTTATCAAAGGTACTAGACTATGAAACACAAAGAAGGTGTGAAGGACAATTGAGCTGCAGTCAAGGAGACTGTGTTTGTGATGAGCTGGTGAAGAGGTAATTCAACCCTCTAAGGACCAGTGTAGCCAGCATAGTTCAAACAGAAATTCTACCTGTTGAAGACTGAAGCTGGAAGATTGTGAAGCTAGGGATTAGTTAATGACAATCAAGTGTCTAGAATTTACTTTGTGTCTTGTAACTGTAAACCTTAAGAACATAGTGGATTTGACCTCCGCATCACAGGGGAAGAGAGGACTGACAGGATTACACCACCTAGAACCTCTATAACTCTTGTCTATTTACTTTACGCATTTATTTACGGCATCTTAGTTATATTCATCCAGTTCACATACTCAGCAAACATTAGAAACTGAGTCAGCATATTAACTGATAACTCATATTTTAGAAAGGCTTAACTTAATCCGCTGCCGGTTAACTCAGTTAAGGATAAGTCAGTCTTGACTTATACTCGGGTAAGATAGCTTAACTCTGCACAAGTTTGAGTTGAACTTAATCTACTTTAAGATTCAGTTTTACTTAGGTTTTTGGTTACAAGTTTATTCACCCCCCCTCTAAACTTCTGTTAGTCTTTTCAAGGGACCAACAATTTGTATCAGAGCAGTGATGAGCGAAAAATTCACCCACTAAAAAATACATTTATAAAGACTCGCAACTGTGGGTAAACCAACTCTCTAACTGGCAGAGTACCAGGTCGATTGCTAGGATAGCTACAGGAGTACGAGGTCGTCCCAAGAGAAATGTGGTTGTGAGTACCAAAGCGAACGTAGAACTTAGTCTAGGCGATCAAAGTTTTAAGTGGAGTGTTTATACTAATGCGAAAAAGTAAAGATTATTCTAACGAGTTTAAATAGGTGATTAAAAAGCATAGCCGAGCCATGATCCAACAGGTTATCTCTCCACAGGAAAAACTTGATAAGGAGTGTGTTTTATCTGATTCAGTTCATATGACATTCACGGGTGTCAACTTTTTATTCTTGCGTTAAAATCTGAACAGCTCTCACTTAACCCCCACACTAGGTTTATTAACCCTCCCTTTAGAGAGCTAACTCGCCTAACATGGTTGACCGGAATAAAAAACCGTTGAAAAACCTCACAAAAACATAATTTTAACGTATCACTTAGGTTGCCAATCTAACGATTAAGACTATGGTTTAGTGATTTTAAAACATGTTTCGCACATCTCGTAAAAATAAGAATTTCACTTAGGCATAGTCCAGATCTGTCACTTAGGTTGTCAATCTGACAATCAGGACTATGATTAGTGATATCCATATCTCACATCTCACCGCAAAATACATTTATAAGCTCGATGTAACCGTGAACAAAGTTGTCAATTTTATTCAAAGTTAGGAAAATGATCAAAACGGGTTTTAAAACATGAGTTTATCATACGAACGTTTAATTACGCACACACAACTCCCATCTCGTCTCCCGAGGGTCAATTTTACCCGTTTTCACATAATTCGCTATGTATATATTTAGCTACCCATATAAACGGATTCATCAACATGTCATGGATTAAAATGAAGGAAATTTTACATAATAGCCTTTCATCAATTATGGCAGAATTCTATTAAAACCAAATTAAAACCGAAATCCAATCATTTGTCAGATTCTCCTTTATACGGATACTACTACAAATACATATATATATATAACGAGAATGAAAGGAACAAGAAACAACAAGAAAGAAATAGCTAGATATAGATATAACAATAATGAGAGAAAACAAAAGCAAACTTACTATTATAACGGAGATATCAAAAGCTTGATATTACAACTATTTCAGCAACACCGAACTTCCACTAATTTCCCGAGCATTAAAGACGATTCTAATATTACTAAATTTATTTCGGCATAAGGCCTTATTTACAACCTAAAAACTAAAGAAAATAAGAAGGATAGATATATATATATATATAGTGTGTATATATTGTATATCCCCTCTCGATCTGCTTCTGAATGCCCATTATATAGCAAAGTCCAGGGGGCGGTCTCCACGCCGGTAGGGGCGGTCTAGACCGGGTGCAATGATTACATTCATCCCCCCTAATTTATATTTTTCGGATAAAAATTATATATTTTGGAATAAAACTTCTAAAATTCATATCTTGAGTTGTAGGCCTCCAAAAATCATGATTTAAACGTCATTAGAAAGCTCTCGGAAAACTCTACAACTTTCATGAAGGACACTTCTTCAGAAAACGCCTTTTTGATGGGTCATTCCCATTACGTGTCGTTTTCGGGATTTTCATTGATATGAATCGATTAGCCACTTGACCATCATTTGAGTTGTACATGTCCTATTGACTTGATTCAAAATGCGTTGGAAAGATTATTTGAAGATCTACAACTTTTATTAAGGCCACTTCTTCATAAAATGCCGTTTTGAAGGGCCATTTGTTCGTCGAAGATATAAATCGTTAGTGGTACCACTAACCACTGATCCACTTGACCACTTAAGTTAGTGGCACACTCTTTTATCCCTAAAAACACCTCTTTTAGGCCTCGAAACGTGTCGTTACTCGGGATTTTGGTCAACCTATAATTACGCAATAAACCACCAAAATACCAAACGTAAATCCGACCACGACATTCGGTTACTAAACCGTACAAAAACTAGGAAAAACACATAAAAACACGATATTTTATAAAATAGTCACGACTTATACATTTTTATGAAACTAAGGAATTAATGACTTAAAATGATATAAAAATGCTCAAAATGATATTAGAAACGGGGTAAATTGTTATCAAAATAACAGTGAATTTTTCCGTCATCACAACCCCCCACTTAGCTTTTGGTCGTCCTCGAACAAAATAAGCGATAAAATAAAATGAATGAGGAAAAATTCATGAAGATAAAAGGTATAAAGGACAACCAGATGATGCAACCATTCGAATCATAACCACACGTTAACCTTAATATAAATGTATAACAGAGTGTGTGTGTGACAAGCCTTTTCAATTTTCACTATCCTCTCTTGAATAATTCAAGCAAACGCACAAATATCCATTCAGACAGTCCTAATGATTTTCCTAGGTATAGGCAGTAACAGTTCCATACATCATCCTCCTGTGTACTTATTAGGATAATCCCTAAAGCATATCATTCAGTTTATACTGGGGATAGTAAGAAGATAACTAGGTTGTTGTTGTTGTTTTTTTTTTTTTTTTTTTTTTTTTTTAGGACACTAACATATCCGAACTCATTGTCAAAATCGACTATCTTTCAAGCGTCATGAGGTGAGATCGAATACATCAATACTTATCTAACTTTTCACTTAATTTCACATGTGTAGCATATGCCCTCATTCCCAGCAATAGGATGTTTCGTGATAACACCCTAGCTGGACTACTATCATCAGGCAGTCGGGAGCTTTTAAACCTCATAGTGATATAGGACGTTTCGTGATAACGCCCTACTACACTCAAATCATTGGTAGCTACATCCGGCATATAAATAGCTCACTTATTTTGACATTCTTTCTATCACATTCAAACCTTGAGATATTCACGGTACATGTTGAAATTAGGTACTAAGCTCTTTGCTATTTCTAGGATAAACCACTAGAATACTGAATGGGTACAGTTTAAAATTTTCGCTTCAATATCAAAGGCTTATGTGAAGGAATTCATGTTACACAAATAAATTTGAGGTTAAGATGTACTTTCGGTTCACATTGGTTATATACATCCAAATCGATCATTACATCTTCAAATCCATGAAAAATATACCTTATACTGATTCATTTTAATCAACTCAATAATGCTCGAAAGAGAATCAAAAACTAAGGGTTTAAACACTTACGCCATTTCTAAGCCAACCACGTTTCTACCCCCACTTACGATTTTGCATTATTCTCGAGTGTAAATGAGATAGAGAGGAAGACTTAGCTTATAAACCAGGCAGAAAGGTGCTATCGAATCCCGTAACAGCCATGAGAAAGCACGTCCCGAATCCCTGTACCAAAACAAAGCAAACACGGGACATAGTCCTCGTGCCAAAGTATGCAATAGGGATATGGGAATAATAAGAAAATGGCCATGCCACGTCAGAAAATTCGATAAGCAATACATAGCACATCGCATAACAGCTTTAGATGGAAAAATAACCCACACGGGTAAAGCACAGAACATCTAAGCATATACGTATCATATGAGCATATATCATAGTCAAGTCAGCTATTCCTAGATTCATTTTTATTACACACAGTTTTATTAAAGCGGGAATACTCACCACTATACTACAACGACCAGAAATTTGAAACAGACTAGATCATAAAATGAAATGTAGTGAGAGAGTATTGAGTCTTTTATACCCAGATCCTCAAGGGTTCAATAACCTAAGTCCAAGAAATGATACATTTGAATTTTTATCTTTTTTCTCCATCGGGATTTTCGGATAACCACCTAATCATTCCCTCTTAATGACATTCAAACATTCATCCTGAGACTTGGTTGTGTTTTGTGTTCATCTTTCATCTGATTCTACATTTCATTAAGACTAGGCTTATTCAAACTATCTTTATTATTATTATCGGGCTGCCTCCCGGTAGCGCTTTTGTTTAACGTCGTTGGCTCGACAAAGTTGACTCTAAATAGACTCAATCAACCAAAATCTGAACTCAAGAAGATCAATAGCTTAAGAAAAGTGATCAAAGCGAGAACCATCGAAATTAAATTGTCTAGAAAGCGTGCCTTGTTTGGTTCTCGATGTTATCTCCTCAACTAGAGAATCTTCTTTTATCACTGTCGAACCATCTTCTTTTGAAAATCACCATAAAGCTCATCCATTGGGGAGTATATGGGCGAATCATAGAAAATTCATCCTCCTGAGTGGACGAATATAGTAATCCGGGACCGATATATCGCCTATTACCAACTCTCCCCGGTGGCTTTACTAAAGATGGCCAATCAATCTCTCGCTCCTCTAACTCTGTCATCTCCAAATCTTGCACTTTTTCTTCGTGAATCGAATTATCAACCTCATTCTCATCCTCGAACTTTTTCGGTGATAACATTTTCATCCCTAACCACCTCTATTGCACTTTCTCTCGCCTCTTTCACATACCTCACTAATTCAATCAATTGCCCCACCTTGTCTTGAAGATTTCTTATAGCGGAGTCAGTACTTACCTTGAACTCCTGCATGTCCAACAGTCGCTCTTCCAAGATCTGGTTCAATCGTTCTAGTTGCTCTATTTGTCTGTCGGTGAATTCTTCTTGTGGCATGGAGGCGCACTGATCATATTGACTTTGATTCATCGGAGGTGAGTAGTAGTCCTCTTGCCATTCCAGACACTCGATCAGATGGCTGAATATGGTTAAAGCTATCAACGTCTTTGAGTATGAACACCGTAATCTGATAAGCATTAGGGTTCGGGTAACCTCGTAATGTTGTGGCTCATAACTCGAATAACCATAATTACGGTCCTGGTATGCACTAGGGCAATCGATAATTCCATGAACCTTGGTTATTCTGGCCGTTGATATTGAGGCTCGCATACTGAACCGTTGTTGATAAGGTTGGTAGGGGTATTGTTGTTCAAATTTGAGTAGTTTTGATTGAAAAATCCATCCATTTAAGCTCAATCTGCAAGATCTCAGAAAACAACAATAAAACAATAAAAATTTCTCTTTTTTTCGTTTTTTTTTTTTTTTTTTTCAGAAACACACGATATTTAGACCCTCAAAAAGTTATGGTTGCCGAAGGCCCTAATCCCCGATTTTAGCCGGACTTACAAGATATCACCCTCCGAAGAGGCTAAGTACCAAAGTCGTATTCAAACCGAGTTCAGGACAATATCACTTCAGCATCCATAGCTCTTTGTCGACATCTAAATAAAACAAGAAAATAAAAACCTAGGCCCAAGCCTTCGGTTCACTTACAAGATATCACAACAATATCACACATTTCCCCGGCAACGGCGCCAATTTTTGATGAGCGAAAAATTCACCCACTAAAAAATACATTTATAAAGACTCGCAACTGTGGGTAAACCAACTCTCTAACTGGCAGAGTACCAGGTCGATTGCTAGGATAGCTACAGGAGTACGAGGTCGTCCCAAGAGAAATGTGGTTGTGAGTACCAAAGCGAACGTAGAACTTAGTCTAGGCGATCAAAGTTTTAAGTGGAGTGTTTATACTAATGCGAAAAAGTAAAGATTATTCTAACGAGTTTAAATAGGTGATTAAAAAGCATAGCGAGCCATGATCCAACAAAGTTATCTCTCCACAGGAAAAACTTGATAAGGAGTGTGTTTTATCTGATTCAGTTCATATGACATTCACGGGTGTCAACTTTTTATTCTTGCGTTAAAATCTGAACAGCTCTCACTTAACCCCCACACTAGGTTTATTAACCCTCCCTTTAGAGAGCTAACTCGCCTAACATGGTTGACCGGAATAAAAAACCGTTGAAAAACCTCACAAAAACATAATTTTAACGTATCACTTAGGTTGCCAATCTAACGATTAAGACTATGGTTTAGTGATTTTAAAACATGTTTCGCACATCTCGTAAAAATAAGAATTTCACTTAGGCATAGTCCAGATCTGTCACTTAGGTTGTCAATCTGACAATCAGGACTATGATTAGTGATATCCATATCTCACATCTCACCGCAAAATACATTTATAAGCTCGATGTAACCGTGAACAAAGTTGTCAATTTTATTCAAAGTTAGGAAAATGATCAAAACGGGTTTTAAAACATGAGTTTATCATACTTAACGTTTAATTACGCACACACAACTCCCATCTCGTCTCCCGAGGGTCAATTTTACCCGTTTTCACATAATTCGGCTATGTATATATTTAGCTACCCATATAAACGGATTCTGTCAACATGTCATGGATTAAAATGAAGGGAAATTTTACATAATAGCCTTCTGTCAATTATGGCAGAATTCTATTAAAACCAAATTAAAACCGAAATCCAATCATTTGTCAGATTCTCCTTTATACGGATACTACTACAAATACATATATATATATAACGAGAATGAAAGGAACAAGAAACAACAAGAAAGAAATAGCTAGATATAGATATAACAATAATGAGAGAAAACAAAAGCAAACTTACTATTATAACGGAGATATCAAAAGCTTGATATTACAACTATTTCAAAGAACAACCGAACTTCCACTAATTTCCGAGCATTAAAGACGATTCTAATATTACTAAATTTATTTTGGCATAAGGCCTTATTTATAACTAAAAACTAAAGAAAATAAGAAGGATAGATATATATATATATATATATATAGTGTGTATATATTGTATATCCCCTCTCGATCTGCTTCTGAATGCCCATTATATAGCAAAGTCCAGGGGCCGGTCTACGCCGGGTAGGGGCCGGTCTAGACCGGGTGCAATGATTACATTCATCCCCCCTAATTTATATTTTTCGGATAAAAATTATATATTTTGGAATAAAACTTTAAAATTCATATCTTGAGTTGTAGGCTCCAAAATCATGATTTAAACGTCATTAGAAAGCTCTCGGAAAACTCTACAACTTTCATGAAGGACACTTCTTCAGAAAACGCCTTTTTGATAGGCCATTCCCATTACGTGTCGTTTTCGGGATTTTCATTGATATGAATCGATTAGCCACTTGACCATCATTTGAGTTGTACAAGTCCGATTGACTTGATTCAAAATGCGTTGGAAAGATTATTTGAAGATCTACAACTTTTATTAAGGCCACTTCTTCATAAAATGCCGTTTTGAAGGGCCATTTGTTCGTCGAAGATATAAATCGTTAGTGGTACCACTAACCATCGATCCACTTGACCACTTAAGTTAGTGGCACACTCTCTTTATCCCTAAAAACACCTCTTTTAGGCCTCAAAGCGTGTCGTTACTCGGGATTTTGGTCAACCTATAATTCGCAATAAACCACCAAAATACCAAACGTAAATCCGACACGACATTCCGGTTACTAAACCGGTACAAAAACTAGGAAAAACACATAAAAACACGATATTTTATAAAATAGTCACGACTTATACATTTTTATGAAACTAAGGAATTAATGACTTAAAATGATATAAAAATGCTCAAAATGATATTAGAAACGGGGTAAATTGTTATCAAAATAACAGTGAATTTTTCCGTCATCAAGCAGTTCTTCCATTTGGAGGTGATCCAAATAGATTACAGCTCCGGGCATCAATTTGGTTGCTTATGTCTTTAAAAGTTTTTCAAAACTGCATCATGGATACACAACACCACTTTATAAAATTGATAAACTGTTCATTCTTAAGATTTGATGATTACAAAAACAAATTGTAGGTTCTGGTGGCTGAAACTCAAGAAAAGCTGATTGAAACATTCGCTGATGAACCTTCCCCCACAAACAATGAAGATAATACTGAAACTTTACCCATAAGCTTTGGTGGAAATGATCATTGTGAAAGTGATGAAGAAATCATACTTCTTGGAACTGAACTGGTAAACAACAATGATGGATTAGAGATAGGAAAGCAAATAATAGAAGATGAAGAAACCAGAACTGAAGACTCATCTATCAAATATCTTAAGGCAAGTACTTCCACTTTTGACAGTCACACTACCATGAACAATCATAGAAATAAAGATTTCAATGAGACCTTGGACATACTCATAAAGAAATTAGTGGTAATTCAAAAGAATTATGAGAATGTCAAAAAGGAAAAAGATCTATTGAAAACTGAAGTTCTAAGATTGACTGCTGAGATCAATCTTATCATGGCTAATAATGGAACTAAGGAAATTCGTTCAACTGATGAACAAACAGAGGTAATAAAAATTATAGAATCATCAGTTGATCCAACTCCAAACGTTCAGTTCAAACCTGGAAAACCATTTGGAGACAGAACTGGTTTAGGGTTTGACAGTCAGCAAAATTCTAAGTTTGTAGCTGCACAAAAGTCAAAAACTCAGAAAACTGAAAATATTATTAGAACTGATAATTACTCAGCATAACCTTGAACTAAAACTGAAAAAACTACAAAATCAGTTAGTGGTAAACAGCAAACTGAAAGATTTTGTAGAAAGTATCAGAGGACTGAAAAAGGTAGAACTAATCAGAGATCAGTTAAAAGAACATTCAAGTCATATTCACCAAAGAATGAAAATCATTCGTGGAATAATAGATTCAGAGGAAAAGGAAGACTCTTTCATACTGATGAAGACTGGAATGCACCAATAATCTCTAAAAGATTATATCAGTATCACGAAACAGATGAACAAAAGGCATCCGATCAAAAACAAAGAAAGTTCGTGAAAATCGCCATACTCAGTGAGAAAAATCGAGAGAGGTATAAAATTAATAAGACTTACAAGAATACAAAAACTAATCTAAAAGGACCCAAACAGGCATGGGTACCAAAAATCTCTCATTCTGTTTTGTAGGAAAAGATCAAAAACTGAAAACTGAGAAGTTGCAATTCGTAAAACTGAGTTGCACTTACATCTGACATTTTAAATTTACTACGAGTTCTGGATAAGGACAAAACCGGACATTCACAGATGGAGATACACTGCACCTACCATATTTACTGATACATGCTACAAATGTGACCTACCTTAATCTCAACCGTCCATGTTTTCCACTCATCATCCGTTTAGCAATCTCAACATTTCCTGATAAGACATTTTGAATCCCACTCAGATCTATTAACCGCTTTTTCTACCACTTATAAATACCATTGTATTTTTCCATTAAATTTTTACATTCAGCTTTTATTCTAATCATTCTTTGAAGTTCTTTCTCTCAAGAATCATGATCCAATTCATTTTCTGGAAATAATGGCCTTCGTCCGAGTTGAACCTGGAATGATCATATCACTTGATAAATTCAGTACTAAATACAGTGATCAGATCCTAGCCAAGGAAGTCGCTGCTAAAATTCGAGAAATCAAGGGTTTGGAGCAAGTGTTCAACATTAATCTACAAAGCGTTTGTCTAGATAGCATTGGAGATTTTTATGAATTTGGAAAGACATCTATTGAAGGAGAAGATGTTCATACTCTCATGACCACTGTTAATGGAAAGGAAATACAAGTTACTAAAGATCTGTTAGCAGATATATTTGGCTTCGTCAAATCTGGAGGCTTAGCAGCTTTAAAATTAAGCAAAGAACAGTAAGAAAAATTATGGAAAATTATCGCCATAAATTCAGATTCCCCTGTATTGCCGAATAGAAGCACAAGCCTACTCAAAGCTGAATTTAATTATCTCACCAAGATATTGGAAAATTGCGTGCGGGAAATGCAGGGAACTTTAGCAATCAGCCTGGCACCAAACTGGATCTACTGTATGTCATTTGGTTTAAAGAAGATTTCAACTGGAAAAGATACATTCTGGATCAACTAATGGCACAATATTTTGATGTACCCAAGAAGAAGACAGATGTAAAGAAAGGCAGATTTTATCATAAGAAGACTCTGGAAATTTTAGTTCAAAGAATTCTTGACCACTTCAAAATTGCAAAGAAGAAGGAAACTACAATTGTAGACGGTAAAATTGTAATCACAAAAGAAAAATCGGGAAAAGGGAAAGCAGAGGGTTCTGAAATATAACCAAAGAAATAGAGCAAAAGATTAAAGAAACCACCAACCAGAACTGAAGTTTTTGAACAAGTTGAAAATTTGTTTAAAATGAAGAGGAAGCTGGATGCTTCAACCCAATCAAAGGTTACTGAATCTACAAGGAAGGTTTTGGAGCGTTCTCCAACAAATCCGCTACTTCAATTGCTGAGGGCTCAGCAAAGAAACTGAGAACTGAAGAAACCCCCCACCGAAACAATCCGAACTATGAAAGTTGTTACTGAGAAAGAAACCTCAGTTAGAGAAGAAATTGTTCCTTCACTACCTGTAACTGAAATTCAGAGAGAAGCTGACACTCAGGGGGAACAGACCCTAAGAGATGAGTTTGATTAAGAAGAAACAGACAGTGAAGAAAGGCTGATTGACTTAGAGATAATGGCCATGCTCAAGCTACTCTCCAATCCACACATCAAAAATCAGCATCTAGGATTGAGTATGAGGAATCATTCAAGAACATTGAATCATCTCAACCTGATGGAAAAGATCTCACTGAAGTTGAATCAAGACCTGTACAAGTCATCATCCTGGATGAGCTTGTCAGTGAAACCGAAATTGTTCCGGAAAATAAGATAGAAGGATATGTTGCTGAAGAAGATGTAGAACCGGCAAAAGATCAGGCTGATGAACCAACACCTATAGAAGAACCAGTTGCAGAATTGGAACTTGAGCAAAAGATCAAGTTACTCAGAATGTAGAAGAACTTGTTGTTGCTGAAGAGAATTTGGAAACTGAGCCCACCATCTCAGTTCCCATAATTGAAACTGAAACTAGCTTAATCCCAGTTGTTGCTGAAGGGGATACCAGCAAAACTGATCTTGAAGAAATTGAATGAATTGAGGCTCCTGAGAATCTAATATGGAGATTCCAAGAGAAGGTGAAGCAATCACAACTCCAACTGAATTATCTTTTAAAGTCGGAGAACAGATAGTAGCTGACTGCAAGAGACTACATGATTATCAAAGCTGGAAACTGAGCTATATATCAAATCAGAGAAGTCAGTTGCAAAAATGGAAATCATAGAGAAATGGGTGTTTAATCTTTTCCACATCACTCATTTGTCCGAACTGATCTACACTGATGAATTTTTTAGCAATGGATATGCATTGATCAGAGACAGTCGTTGGAATAAAATTGCAGCAGGAGAAGATTCTAAGAAAGATGACAATGATGACGATGATGATGATTCACAAGGAGACCCTAATTTGCAAAAAGGAATTCTCGCATCATTTCAAGAAATGAAAACTGAAGAGGATAGGAAAGTTGATGATAAAGATAAATCTGAAGAGAGTAGTGAAGACTCGGACTCTGAAACTCAGTCAAAATCTGAAAATGAAGAAAAAGAAGGTGACCAGTTCCCAACTGGCTATCAGTCTTCAACTGACCAAACAGCACGTGAGATAGCAAAAACTGAGGCTGATAAATTTGGTGAAGAATTTGATAATGATTTCAATGTTGAATTATCACCAGTCAGAGAAATCGATCAGTCAAATCTAGAAGAAGTAAGAAGAAAATCTGAGGAGAGGAGAAAATCTGTAGAATACAAAGAGGCACTCAAGAAGGTTGTTCCCACTCCTATCAAAGAAACAAAAGTGAGTAAAGTTGGAGCAGATAAAACGGAAGTGCAAAAAGCGGAAACTGGAAAAGACATTCCTACACAAGTTGACATTATCAAGTTTTATCACAATGAACTGATCCATATTCAGAAAGATGATATCAGTTTATTTGGAAAGGTGTTAAAGTCCATGGAAGTAAGAAAAACTAAGAGGACTAACATGGAAAAGAGACTGGATAAAGTCAAAACCGATTGTCATGACACATTGATTGAAATTCGAAAAACAACCATTGAGAATGATGCACGGAAAGCTGAAACTACAGAAAGATGGGAGCGCATTCTCAATAACTTGGTTGACAGAATGGTGTTAATGGAGAATGGAATTAAGGACACAGTTGTAGCTCAAAAAATATTGGCATCAAACCAGCAACATCTCCACTCCTACATCAAGAGTTTGATCGATAAGAATGATTTCAATAAGGGGGAAGTTTAGATATGTTAAAAGTCAATGCGTTAGATATGCAAAAAGTTCTGGAGAACATTGATGAAAAACTGGAATGAGGGGGAAACCAAATTAAAAGAATTCATGCTAAGCACTTAATTGCAAGATATATAAATATCATCAAGTGATCTTAAGCAGTCAAAGAAGATCAAGATCAATCATTTGAAGAAAAACAGAGATGTGCATAAATTATTTATCTAGTAGAGATAGCTCAAATCACAAGTTGTATCAGAGTTATTGATTCAAGTCTCAACTTTGATCTTATCAAAGGTACTAGACTGTGAAACACCATGAAGGTGTGGAGGACAGTTGAGCTGCAGTCAGGGAGACTGTGTTTCTGATGAGCTGGTGAAGAGTCAATTCAACCCTCTAAGGACCAGTGTAGCGAGCTTAGTTCAAACAGCAATTCTACCTGAGGGAGGTATAAAATTAATAAGACTTACAAGAATACAAAAACTAATCTAAAAGGACCCAAACAGGCATGGGTACCAAAAATCTATCATTCTGTTTTGTAGGAAAAGATCAAAAGCGGCGAGAAGTTGCAATTCAGTAAAAGGCGAGTTGCACTTACATCTGACATTTTAAATTTACTACGAGTTCTGGATAAGGACAAACTGGACATTCACAGATGGAGATACACTGCACCTACCGTATTTACTGATACATGCTACAATTGTGACCTACCTTAATCTCAACCGTCCATCTTTTCCACTCATCATGCGTTTAGCAATCTCAACATGTCCTGATAAGACATTTTGAATCCCACTCAGATCTATTAACCATTTTTTCTACCACTTATAAATACCATTGTATTTTTCCATTAAATTTTTACATTCAGCTTTTATTCTAATCATTCTTTGAAGTTCTTTCTCTCAAGAATCATGATCCAATTCATTTTCTGGAAATAATGGCCTTCGTCCGAGTTGAACCTGGAATGATCATATCACTTGATCAATTCATTACTAAATACAGTGATCAGACCCTAGCCAAGGAAGTCGCTGCTAAAATTCGAGAAATCAAGGGTTTTGAGCAAGTGTTCAACATTAATCTGCAAAGCGTTTGTCTAGATAGCATTGGAGATTTTTATGAATTCGGAAAGACATCTATTGATGGAGAAGATGTTCATACTCTCATGACCACTGTTAATGGAAAGGAAATACAAGTTACTGAAGATCTGTTAGCAGATATATTTGGCTTCGTCAAATCTGGAGGCTTAGCAGCTATAAAATTAAGCAAAGAACAGAAAGAAAAATTATGGAAAATTTGTTAGGAAATCACTAGTTTAACGCAGCGGAATTTAAAATTTGATTTCATTTTTCTAGATCGTTATTCGTTTAATGCAATAAACACGTTAATTAGTTTGACGGTTATACCATAATGATCTATAAGATCGTCACTTTGACCATCAACGGAGAGTAGTACAGTGTCCAAACGTCCACGCGTCCTGCCTCTATCGCTAATCCACACAAACTCCTACCCAAAATCCTCCTTGGATTGCTTTTGGAAAACTCCAGTTGCTAGACCGGCCTTTTTCCCCTCTCTGTAACTCACTATAAGATGCTCTCTATTTTACACAAGAACTATGAGCTCTTGCAATTGTGATGTACAAAAGAGCTTGACACCAACCTCTTATTTATAGCTAGAGGCGGTGCCCCATATGTGTGTAGGAGAAGAAAACATTTTCCCAGTAAAATAATGAAAATCAATTAGATTGATTTATCTATTTAATTATAATTAATTTTGCCAATATCTTATATTGAATATAATTTTCTTCTTACCATAAATCTATTTTTCCAAAATTAATTAATATCTTGTATTAATACTATGGTATTCTTATTAATTAAAGTGCACAATCCAAGTGTATCTTCATACCCTAGATGTGGCGCCCCAAATGCCAATTAATTGGCTTCCGGAATATTCTTTAATTAATATAATTAGTATATAATTAATATCTTGTATTTTATTTATTCATAATAAATAAATACCACCATATTAATTTACCACTATAACCTTTATAGTCTAGAGATAAACTTTCCTTTTTTGGTTATCAACTATAACCGCATTTTAATCCGACTCGAAGTTCATATGTGTGTGACCCGATAGGCTTCCGAATATGTTGGCCGTAGACACAAAGTGTAATTTACTAAAATTCCCTTCATTCCTAACGATTCACGGGATAGCATCTAGCAACACACCGTGACCCCAATCATCAAAAGAATCAAAAGCAATGAGTACTACCTTTCATGTGATGCAGTTACCATGTAAATTACTATCCTATCGCTCTAATAATACCATATGATCGTATCTCGAGTGTCAATACATTAACAATCGTATCTTATAATATGGATATCATGCTCTCTCGGAATAACACATTTACTCCCACTTTGCCAAGATTCTAGAGAGCTAGACATTCCTTATAAGAAGGCCATTTTGGATATTCGATCTCAATCATAGGATACGCGATTATCGGACGACCAATCATGTATACTCCGCATGCTTCAATATCATACCCAATCACTACCGCATGATTGCCCCATGGCTAGGGGAAATCTCAATAGTGTCAAAGAATGACAATCCACACCGTGATGCCATGAAGACTCCGGTCAAAAGGATAATTACACAACCGCCACATAGTGTGACACTTAATGTATGTGGGTCAGTCTAACGTACGCATTCTCTAATACACATCCACATACAATCCAAGTGTCTCTACACTTCGATAGACGAGATATATCCCTACTTCAATAAGATAGAAGACATCCAATATGTGCTAGGCTGGTTATACTATCAATGTCCCATTTGATAGTACATAAGACTAGAGACATTTAAGTACCAAACTTGTTATAGTGATTAGAGATCTCATTAACCATAATAACTATCATGGTTTCTCTATCACAATTTGATACTAGGGACGTTACAATATATGTACAACAAATAACATGAAGATAAACGATATATAATAACATAAGTGCTTTTCTTAATCATAATAAAGTTATTACATGAACTAAATAGACTGCAAACGACCCCCCGGTCAGATCCAGTCCAACCCGATTGGGTTTAGGACATCTTTCCAACAATCTCCCACATGGCCTAAAGCCAATCACCCATATGCCTAAGCCCATGCAAGTGAACATATTTCGCAGGCTTTGCTTGACACAATGCCTTGGTTAACGGATCAGCTATGTTATCATCCATGTGGACTTTTTCAATCTTTACATCTCCTCTATCTACTATCTCTCTAATCAAGCGATAGCTCTGAAGCAAATGTTTGGACTTCTGATGAGACCTTGCTCCCTTGACTGAGATATCGCTCCATTATTATCACAGTATAGAGGCATTGTACCTTCAATGGAGGGAACCACACCAAGTTCAGTAATGAACTTCTTCATCCAAACTGCTTTCTTTGCCGCCTCCGAGGCTGCTATGTATTCGGCTTTCGTTGTAGAGTCTGAAGTAGTCTCTTGCTTGGAACTCTTCCAGCTCACTGCTCCGCCGTTAAGCGTGAAAACAAATCCAGATTAAAACTTGAAGTCATCTTTGTCAGTTTGGAAACTGGCATCTGTGTAACCTCATAAAACTAAATCATCGTTCCTGAGAGTAGGTCGTTGGCAGCTAATAGAAGACTTCTAAGTAAGGGACTATTGAAAACAGACTTCTCAATAAGAAAAGAACGATCAAGACCTAATTCAATCTCTGAATCAATATCTCGTTTAGGCCTGGTGGGGGGATGATGGTAAAGGAGCTGGGAGAGCGTTGTGACAAAGTTTCCATAAAAATTGATTCCCACGCCAAGAACATATCCCTAGTACGTCTCATGTACTTGAGGATATTGTTGACAGCAATCCAGTGACCATCACCTAGATTGGATTGGTACCTACTAGTCATACTAAGAGGGTATGAGACATCTGGTCTTGTGTACAAAATGGCATACATGATAGACCTGATTGCCGACGCATAAAGGATCTTACTCATTTGTGCCCTTTCCTCATCTGTCTTACGACTCATTCCCTTTGACAGGTAGACCCCATGTGACATGGGCAGCAATCCTTTCTTGGACTGCTCCATGCTAAATATCTTCAGTATCTTGTCTATATAGGTGGATTGTGACAGACCAAGCAACCTTTTAAATATATCTCTATAGATCTTTATTCCTAGAATATAGGCTGCATCACCCAAGTCCTTCATTGAGAAGCTCTTGGATAACCAAGATTTGACTGACTGTAACATAGGCACATCATTCCCTATGAGCAATATGTTGTCTACATAAAGCACTGAGAACACAATGGCACTCCCACTAACCTTCTTCTAAACACAGGGCTCATCTTCATTCTTGATGAAATCAAACTATTTGATTATCTCATCAATATGAAGATTCCAACTCCGAGAGGCTCGCTTTAATCCATAAATGGGTCTTTGAAGCTTACACACCATCCTGGCGTCATCGGTTGTGAAACCCTCAGGTTGTGTCATATACACCTCCTCAGACAGGTTCCCGTTCAGGAAAGATATTTTCACATTCATCTGCCAGATTTTGTAATCATGGTATGCTGCAATAGCAAGCAAAATTCGAATGGATTTTAACATGGCAACAGGCAAAATGGTTTCGTCATAGTCAACTCCTTGTATTTGCTTATATCATTTTTCCACTAACCTAGCCTTGTAGGTAGTCACATTACCGTCCATGTTGGTCTTTCTCTTAAAGCCCATTTACACCCTATAGGAGCTATTCCTTCAGGTGGATCAACTAAGTTCCAAACTTGGTTGTCTTTCATGGATTCCATTTCAGAATTCATGGCTTTCAGCCATTTCTCTTTGTCATGCCTTAATAGCACTTTCTCATAAGTTCTAGGGTCCTCATCTTCCATGAGATACATGCCAGTGTACCTTTCAGCTTCACAGCGTTCCTTGGTGGATCTTCGAGGTGCTAGTGTGTCCACGGTAGAGGCTGGCATCACATCTGTGTGCGGCAAGTCCTCTACTTCCATCAACTATCCGTTATCCGTAAGTGGTTCTTGAATTCTTCAAGATCAATCTTACTCCCACTGACCCTATCCAGAATAAAATCTTTCTCTAGAAAGTGGCCAGTCCTGGCAACAAACACCTTTTATTCCTCAGGATGGTATAATCGGTATCCTCTAGTTTCTCTAGGATAACCCACAAATAGACATTTGTCAGATCTAGCTTCTAATTTGTCGGGCATCATCAACTTCAAGTAAGACGGACAACCCCAAAGTTTATGATATGCTAGACTCGTTTTTCTCTTATGCCATACCTTGTATAGTGTGGATTCAACCATCTTTGATGGAACTCGGTTCAGTGTATAGGATGCGGTTTCTAGAGCATACCCCCAAAATGATTTTGAGAGAACTGCGTAGCTCATCATGGATCGCACCTAACAAGGTGTGGTTCCTCCTCTCAGATACGCCATTCATCTGTGGCTTACCGGGAGGGGTCCATTCAGGTACAATCCCATTCTTCTTCAAATAATCTTGAAACTCTCCATCTAGGTATTCTCCATCTCGATCAGATCGAAGTGTTTTGATTTCTTTACAAAGTTTCTTCTCCACTTCATTTCTGAACTCCTTGAACTATTCGAAGGCTTCAGACTTATACTTCATTAAGTATATATAACCATAACGGGAATGGTCATCAGTGAATGTGATAAAATAAGAGTATCCTCTTTTGGCTTGAATTGACATTGGGCCACATACATCAGTATGTATTAGCTCAAGCAATTGATTGGATCTTATCCCTTTTCCACTAAAAGGTGACTTTGTCATCTTGCCAAGTAAACAAGCTTCGCACGTATCAAACGATTTATAATCGAATTGATCCAACATTCCATCTTTATGGAGTTTGGAAATGCAATTCTTATTTATATGGCCAAGTCTACAATGCCGTAAGTATGATTCATTCAAGTCATTTGTCTTGGCCTTCTTGTTATTTATATTAAGTATGTCATCATTCATATCTAATATGTAGAGACCATTGATAAGTATGCCAGTACCATAAAAAATTCCATCACGTGAAAAAGGACAACATTTATTCTCAAACGTAAATGAAAAACCATCAACATCTAATGCGGAAATGGAAATAATGCTCTTCGTAAGAGCATGAACAAAATAACAATTATTAAGTTCAAGTACTAGCCCATGGGGCAATGAAAGAAAATAAACTCCAACGGCTAGTGCAGCAACACTTGATCCATTCCCAATGCGTAGGTCGACCTCTCCTTTCTTAAGATATCTAGTTCTTCTTAGTGCCTGCATATTCGTACAAATATGAGAACCACAACCAGTATCTAATACCCAGTGGTTCGACTTAGAAGAAGTAATGTTGATCTCAATCATAAATGTACCTGAAGTCGAAGCATCAGAATGCTTTTTCTTGGTACTCAAGAAGCCTTTGCAGTTTCTCCTCCAATGTCTGGTCTCACCGCAATGGAAGCAAGCATCCTTGGATTTGTCTTTTGCTATCTTAGGCATTGGCTAAGGTGCAGCCTTCGCCTTCTTGGACTACTTTTGGGCTTTTGCCTTGCCCTTGCTAGAAGTGACCAGCAACACTTGCTTTTCCTTCCCCACAGTGCCCTCAGCAGTTTTCAACATGTTCAATAACTCTGCAAGGGAGAAATCTATCTTGTTCATGTGATAATTCATCACGAACTTTGAGAATGAATCAGGTAGAGATTGTAGAATCAAGTCAATACTCAATTCTCGTTCCAACTTGTGGCCTAGCTTCCCAAGCCTCTCTATGAACCCGATCATTTTAAGCACGTGTGACCCCACAGTAGTACTAGATGTCATCTTACAACTAAACAGGGCCTTCGAGACCTCGTATCTCTCAGTGCGAGACTGAGAAGCATAGAGTCCCTTTAGGTGGACCATGATTGTGTAAGCGTCCATAGACTCATGCTCTTTTTGCAGTTTAGGTGTCATCGAAGCAAGCATGATACATGTAGCATCAGTACTGCTAGAACAGTGCTTGTTATACTTCTGAGACAGCATCTGCAGCCGAACCCTCAGCGGGCTTCTCCGGCAGGGCCTTGTCCAAGACATAGCCAATCTTCTCGTGACTCAAAATGATTTTGAGGTTTCTTTCCCAATCGAGAAAATTAGTTTCGTCAAGCTTATTGTCGATGATAAAATGAAGGTTCGATTTGTTTGACATTTTCTACAACAATAAAAAAGATAGAATAAGTAAAAGCTCATGTAATAAAACCCTAAATCAGCACTTAAATTTTTATAAAGTTTTTACTCCCACTAGCCAACTATTCCCAATTGGATTTCAAGAATTTAATTAATTCTTTAGTGGCTGGGATCCCTTCTAGTTATCTCGATTCCCGACGAGGGCTGATCAACCAAGATAATTTCGAAAGGTAGGTACTCCTACCAGTCACATCATATGCAACTTCCAGTGGCTGACTAGTCAACTCCTTGACGTTTCACATCTCTATGTGACAGTCAACCCCTTGTCTCTAAAATCAGACGGTCTTGACGAGGGCCAATCACCGCAAGATTTTAGTCGAGTCATAACCCAAATATTCATGAGATATTGTGACGATCATATCTCGTTAATAACGATATACCCGTGGTAGGTCAACTCCCGATGAGGGCCGATCAGTTGGATCCGAACAAGGGCTCTTCACCGTCATTATAATATTGGGAGACAATTTTGGCTCGATTTTTGTCGTGGGAATAATTTTAAATTAATTCACTTAATTAATTTTGTTTGATTATGGTCTCATCTACAATGTGCATATTACTACGATATCATATAAAGTAAAACATACACAACATTCCGTGCACAAAATAACCAGTATGATCATGGACTTTTCCTAGGTGCGGTTTCGAATACAAACTGACGAAACTGCGGGTCACAAACTAAGGGTGTCTGCAACCGCCATTAGGATCTTTATTGCTATACGCGAATGGGTTCTTTATCTCTCTTTGGTCTTCATCTTCTTGCTCCATTCTTGTTACATAATAATCTATCTAATAAATAATTACACCGGCCACACACGGGGGGGGCCTAACGGGAATGGGATAAATGTAAAAAGTAAACTAGGTCACGTTCTTCATAACGGCCTAGGAAAATTTCAAAAACCAACATAAAGAAAACATTCACATCTATCATATTGGTCGAGTACGTGATCAATCGGGGTCCATATAATCACATTATATCTACACATCTAATCCTTACAATTTTATCTTATGAAAAAAATTAAATTCTAATTTTAACTACTTATGCGTCTTATTTTATCACATCAAATAATTAAATAACTTTTAAATAATTATATGACTTAATCGAAAATTAAAATTAACATTTAATTTTAAATCGATTTTAATTTCAAGTTTATTAAATTTGAACTATTCAAAATAAAATTAAAATTATAAAGTCTCCAATTTGTTTCTTTTCCTTTTGGTTCTTAACCAAAAGGTTTGCCTTTGGTTTCCTAAACCAAAATGCACCTTTCAAACCAAATTTGGTTTGGGCCTGGCCAATTTCCAAAATCAAAATTTAGAAAGTGGTCTAGGCCCAGGCCTTTTACAATGGGCCTAGGCTAATTCCAAATCAAATATTTGGAAAGGCCAAATAATTTTGGTTTAGGCCTGGCTACTTTCCAAAATAAAAATTTTGGAAGTGGTTTAGGCCTAGGAATTTTACAAATCAAATATTTGAAAATGGCCTAGGCCTATTCCAAATCAAAATTTGGAAAGGCCAATATTTTGGTTAATATGCCAGTATGGTTTCCCAATGGCCTAAACTATTGGAACCATTGGTTGGCCATATGACACAACTAAACGAACGAGGTATCTATGCACAATAAATATCACAAAACAAAAAGGGTCGATCTCCCCGTTGGAAGAGGACAGTCGACGACGGCTGACCTAGAGCCGCCTCCGCCGCCACCGCTGCCGTAGAGGAGGGGGCTGCCGCCAGTCGGCCGAGCCCCAAATCTTTTCCTTTTTTTATGTCTCGTGATTTAAATCTTGCATCTATTGATTAATTACTACACAATTAAATTGTGCTTAATGCTTAAATTCGAAGTCTGGCTCTGATACCACTGTTAGGAAATCACTGGTTTAACGCAGCGGAATTTGAAATTTGATTTCTTTTTTCTAGATCATTCTTCGTTTAATGCAATAAACACGTTAAGTAGTTTGACGGTTATACCTCAATGATCTATAAGATCGTCGCTTTGACCGTCAACGGAGAGTAGTATAGCGCGCAATCCGTCCATGCGTCCGGCCTCTATCGCTAATCCATACGAACTCCTCACCGGAATCCTCCTTGGATTGCTAATGGAAAACTTCGGTTGCTAGACCGGCCTTTTTCCCCTCTCTCTAACTCAGTATAGGATGCTCTCTATTTTACACAAGAACTATGAGCTCTTACAATCTTGATGTACAAAAGAGCTTGAAACCCATCATTTATTTATAGCTAGAGGTGGCTCCCCATATGTGTGTAGGAGAAGAAAACATTTTCCCAATAAAATAAGGAAAATCAATTAGATTGATTTATCTCTTTAATTATAATTTATTTTGCCAATATCTTATATTGAATATAATTATCTTCTTACCATAAATCTAATTTTCCAAAATCAATTAATATCTTATATTAATACTCTGGTAATCTTATTAATTAAAGTGCACAATCCAAGTGTATCTTCATACCCTAGATGTGTCTTCCCAAAGGACAATAAATTGGCTTCCGAAATATTCTTTAATTTATATAATTTGTATATAATTTGTATCTTGTATTTTATTTATTCATAATAAATAAATACCACCATATTAATTTACCACTATAACCTTTATAGTTTAGAGATAAACTTTCCTTGTTTGGTTATCAACTATAACCACATTTTAATCTGACTCGAAGTTCATATGTGTGTGACCCGATAGGCTTCAGAATGTGTTGGCCGTAGACAGAAAGTGCAATTTACTAAAATGCCCTTCATGTCTAACGATCACGGGATAGCGTCTAGCAACACACCGTGACCCCATTCATCGGAAGAGTCAAAAGCAATGACTACTACCTTTCATGTGAAGTAGTTACCGTGTAACTTACAATCCTATCGCTGTTATAATATCCATACGATCGTATCTCGAGTGTCAATACATTAACGATCGTTTCTTATAATCTGGATATCATGCTCTCTCGGGATAACATATTTACTCCCACTTTGCAATGATTCTCGAGAGCTAGACATTCCTTATAAGAAGGCCATTTCAAATATTCGATCCCAATCATAGGATACACGATTCCCAGATGACAAATCATGTATACTACACATGCTTCAATATCATACCCAATCACTACCTCATGATCGCCCCGTGGCTAGGGGAAATCTCAATAGTGTCAAAGCATGACACTCCACACCGTTATGCCATGAAGACTCCGGTCAAAAGGATAATTACAGAACCGCCACATAGTGTGACACTTAATGTAAGTGGGTCAGTCTAACGTATGCATTCTCTAATACAAGTCCACGTACAGTCCAAGTGTCTCTACATTTCGATAGATGAGATCTATCCCTACCTTCTATAGGATAGAAGACATCCAATATGTGCTAGTCTGGTTATACTATCAATCTCCCAATTGATAGTACATAATACTAGAGACATTTAAGTACCAAACTTGTTATAGTGATTAGAGATCTCATCAACCATAATCACTATCATGGTTTCTCTATCATAGTTTGATACTAGGGACGTTACTATATATGTACAACAAATAACATGAAGATAAACGATATATAATAACATAAGTGCTTTTATTAATCATAATAAAGTTATTACATGAACTAAATAGTAAATGACCCGACCCGGTCGGATCCGGTCCAACCCGATTGGGTTTAGGACACCTTTCCAACAAAATTATCGCCATAATTCAGATTCCCCAGTATTGCAGACTAGAAGCACAAGCCTACTCAAACCTGAATTTAATTTTCTCACCAAGATATTGGCAAATTGCGTGATTGGAAACACAGGGAACTTCAGCATTCTGTCAGGCACCAAACTGGATCTACTATATGCCATTTGGTTTAAAGAAGATTTCAACTAGCAAAGATACATTCTGGATCAACAAATGGCACAATCTTTTGATGTACTCAAGAAGAAGACAGATGTAAACAAAGGCAGATTTTATCATAAGAAAACTCTAGCAATTTTAGTTCAAAGAATGCTTAACCACTTCAAATTGCAAAGAAGAAGGAAACAACAATTGTAGATAGGAAAATTGCAATCACAAAGGAAAAATCTGTAAAAAGGATAGCAGAGGGTTCTGAAATTGAACCAAAGAAAAAGAGCAAAATATCAAAGAAACCACCAACCAGTACTGAAGTTTTTGAACAAGTTGATAAATTGTTAGAAAAGAATAGGAAGCTGGATGCTTCAATCCAATAAAAGGTTACTGAATCAGCAAAGAAGGTTTTGGAGCCTTCTCCGACAAAATCTGCTAGTTCAATTGTAGAGGGCTCAGCAAAGAAACTGAGAACTGAAGAAAGCCTCACCGAAACAATCCAAACTGAGAAAGTCGTTACTGAGAAAGAAACCACAGTTAGAGAAGAAATTGTTCCTTCACTGCCTGTAACTGAAATTCAGAAGGAAGCTGACACTCAAGGGGAACAGACCCTGAGAGATGAGTTTGATGATGAGGAAACTGACAGTGAAGAAAGGCTGATTGACTTAGAGACAATGGCCATGCTCAAGCTACCCTCCAAGTCTAAATCCACACCTCAAAAATCAGCATCTAGGATTGAGTATGAGGAATCATTCAAGAACATTGAATCGTCTCAACCTGATGGAAAAGATCTCACTGAAGTTGAATCAAGACATGTACAAGTCATCACCCTGGATGAGCTTGTTAGTGAAACAGAAATTGTTCTGGAAAATAAGAAGATAGAAGGATCTGTTGCTGAAGAAGATGTAGAACCGGCAAAAGATCAGGCTGATGAACCAACACCTATAGAAGAACCAGTTGCAGAATTGGAACTTGAGTCAGCAAAAGAACAAGTTACAGAGAATGTAGAAGAACTTGTTGTTGCTGAAGAGAATTTGGAAACTGAGCCTACCATCTCAGTTCCCATAATTGAAACTGAAACAAGCTTAGTCCCAGTTGTTGCTGAAGGGGATACCCGTAAAACTGGTCTTGAAGAAATGGAAAGAATTGAGGCTCCTGAGAAATCTAATCTGGAGATTACAAGAGAAGGTGAAGCAATCACAACTCCACCTGAATTATCTTTTAAAGTCGGAGAACAGATAGTAGCTGACTGCAAGAGACTGGACGATTATCAAAGCTGGAAATTGAGCTATATATCAAATCAGAGGAGTCAATTAGCAGAAATGGAAATCACAGAGAAAGGGGTGTTTAATCTTTTCAACATCACTCATTTGTCCGAACTGATAAACACTGATGAATTTCTGAGCAATGGATATGCATTGATCAGAGACAGTCATTGGAATAAAATTGTAGTAGGAGAAGATTCTAAGAAAGATGACAATGATGACGATGATGATGATTCACAAGGAGGCCCTAATTTGCTAAAAAGAATTCTCGCATCATTTCAATAAATGAAAACTGGACATGATAAGAAAGCTGATGATGAAGATAACTTTGAAGAGAGTAGTGAAGACTCAGACTCTGAAACTCAGTCAGAATCTGAAAACGAAGAAAAAGAAGGTGATCAGTCCCCAACTGGCTATCAGTCTCCATGTAATATTCCGATTTTCGGGAAAGGGCAGACGTGTCATTTTGCGAAAACGAAATATTGGGTTTGGTTCCTTTTATTTGGAGTTTAATTATCTGGATATTTATATATATATTTTCGAGATATATGTATATTTATTTAAGGGAAAGAAAATCTGATTGTTTTAGAAAAAGGGTGATTAAGGAAAATCAGTGAAATTAGGTAATTTTGGGATTTTTCCTATTTAAGGAAAAATTATCTTAATCAATCCCTTAATCTTTTAATCAGACTTTCAGTCCCCAAAAATTCATCTCCTGCGTGTGTGTGTGCAAGAATTAGGGCTGAGGGATTGTTGTCATTGGTTCTAAGTCAATTCAAAATGGTTTTCAGATCAGAGTAGAGCACCGGGATCGTTGTGAAGAGTGCTTCATTTTGAAATCAGAAAGTTGAAGCTTTGTAAAGGTATGTTCGAGCCCTAATTCTGTTCTCCTTCGAGTTTGATGGACTCAAACTCATCAACTCATAGTTTTTATTGTTTAGAAGCGTGTGATTGAATCTAACCAAAGTTTGGATATATCACACATGTTTTCTACAGAAAAGATCAGTAACGGCTGCGGTTTTTTTCTGAGTTCTTGGAGTTGGAATAAGCTTGCTAAAGGTAAGAAGCTCTTCCTACAATCTATTTATGGCTGAGAGTAGTTAGATCATGATTTGATGTGTTTTGTATCAGGTCTTAAGCTTAGATGAGGATTAAAGAGTAGGGTTGGATTTGGATCTTAAAAGTTAAATTTTTTTCTACTATTTTTCTGCTATCTTTAGTGTACAAGATGTTTATAATCGAGTAGAGATCGTTAAGGAATGAAAAATAGGTTTCAGGGCTTTTCTGCGTAGGATGCGTACGCATTGCCCAGCAATGCGCACGCATTCTTGTTAGATGATTGCTTAGGATAGTTGCAGCGGGTTCAATGCGTATGCATTCAGGGAATGCGCACGCATTATTGGCTCAGAGTTATGCAGGATGCTCACTGTTTGATTAATGCGTACGTAATGTTTGAGCAGTGTCATTCAGCTTAGTTTTGGTCAGAGAATGCATATGCATTGGGCTCAATGCGCACGCATTGTTTGAACAGAGAGGTTTCAGCAGGTTTTTAAGCAAGGAATGCGTACGCTTTCATAGGGATGTGCACGCAATGCCCCAGATTTCTAATAGATGTTGTTTTAAGCTATGTTTTGAATTTTATACCTTGATACATGATCAAATAACACTAATTAAATATGAACAAGCCCGATTGATTTTCTAATTCATTCAGTTAAAACACCGAATGTACTCTTAAAGGGAGTTGAAGTTCGGATCCGTCGGAAGGGCACGGAAGGGCTTGTGCATTGATGAACTAGAGTTCATCAATGTCTGTGTAATTGAAAGGATGTGATGTCTAGATGTCTAAGTGATGGAGTAAAGTTGATAAGGTGAGTGTTATTCTAAAAACACTTAGGTGGCTAGTTAATTCACAATAATAATTACATAAGTGTAGTAAAAGATAAAACGTCATTTATTCTCGTTTAAGCACTCTTTCATATCGGCGATGTGATACGTTCATAAAAGGTGAACAACGCTGTTGGCCTGAAACGGCTGAAGGGTAGTGGAAGAAATTCATCGGGCGTATACGCATACCGGGGAGACCCCGGAGCTAATCGGTGCTAATCACCGTTAGTTAGCAAGTATATCTTCTGGCTGATGAACTCCATGCATAGTGTCCTAGAGTAATGATGTAACAAAGATAAGCTAAGCTAGAAACGTCTAGTCATGACGTGTCGATGGGCATGGAATGAACCCTAAATTGAGTCGGTCTCATTAAGACAATTTTTTTAAAAATAAACCTTAATTCAATTGTAGCTTCTACTTCTTACTTTGTACAATGTACTTACCTCAAATGCATGTTATTTATGTGTTTGGGGGAGAGAAGACGAACAGGTAGACTTGGGGTTCGAGGAGGACTTTGATGATTACGTTTGAGGACGCCGTAGTTGAAGACCTTGATTATTTATTATTCATTTATTTCATAGACTTGGATTATTATTAGATGTTGTAGTTTACTTTTAGTACTTCGGAATTCGTACATTTTGGTTTCATTTTCCTATGTAATAATATTACATTTCCTCTTTAGTTCTTGATTTCTATTCTTGGTTATTTGAAAAAATTACCCGAGTCTTTTTAGCTTCCATTGGCTTTTATTTGATACGACGTAATAGAGGCTTACGTGTAATATTATTTATTTCATATTATGCGTGCCGAACGTTTCGATTTCCGGATAAGGACTCGGTGTCCGGGAACGGGGCGTTACAGTTGGTATCAGAGAAAAGCATCTTTTAGGCGTCCTTTCTGTTAAGATAAGTATTCTTTAGACCTCTTAGTAATGTTTTGGTTTTCTTTTATCATCAGGATGGTATTCACTAGAACCGGAGCGGGTGCAGAAGCGTCAGAAGTACGTAGTGAAAGTCCGACACCAGTCGTAAGAGGCCGTTTTGTGAGGCAGAATCCTTCACCTCATCCGAGCCCCACTCCACTCCCTCATACTGTGACCCCTACACCACAAACTCAGCGGAGTTTGTCACCGCGATCTCATCAGGAGCAACACCCACAATGGCATGTGGGAATTTATGTTCAGTTTTCGTTGGTAAGTGACGTTTCAGCGGGTTTAGTACCGCCACCAGTAAGTTTCCCTCCTCACCAAAAAACCTTCTACCCTCCACCAAGGTACACCTACATTTATGGAGAACCAGGAGAAGCACCTATACGAGTCACTGTAGTAGGAGACCTTCCACCAGTCAGTGTACTTCCTCCAGTAAGCATTTACCCACCACCAGTCAGTGTTTACCCTCCACCGGTGAGCCACCCCTCACCACCAGTTTTTCATCATCAACAGCATCAGACCTTTTACCCTCATCCAGTTGGTCACACTCCTCGGCCTACTATACCACCTTCACCCCATTTTGATCACCAACAAGGTTTTGGTTACCCACCCTACGGTTTCCACCAACCCCAGTTTCAGCAGCAAGAAAGACTCTATGGATACCCTCCAATTTATCCACAAGCTCCACCAGTTAGACCGGTTTTTGAGCAAGCATCACCAATTAACTGGCATACGAGGTTGAGAAGAAACAGAGTTCAAGACTTCTTTGGGAATGTCGAGCATTCAAAAGCTGAAGATTGGTTGAGAAGCTTTGAGAAATCTTGTAGGAACATCAATGTTCCCGAGTGAGATGGCACAGTTGGTAGTTGGATTTCTTATGGGCGCAGCTGAAGCTTGGATTGATGCTCTACAGAGTAGCAGTGGGAAAGTGACAGACTAGGAAGGCTTTAAGGCCATGTTTTATAAGGAGTATTTTCCAGCAACCGTGCAAGCGGACATGGCAAGTCAGTTTTTAAAGCTTAAGCAGGGTACTTTTATGACAGTATCATAGTACACCAACAAGTTTAACGAGTTGGGAAGATTCTACCCTGAGCTGATGAAGGTCAAAGAGAGAGAGATGGCTCTTTACAAGGAAGGCTTAGCCTATCGATCTGATCTGGTATGTTAGGTTCCTGACCAAGAATATAATGTGAGTTGTTAAATAAAGCCTTGGAAGTTGAGACCTTCAGGAAGAAGGCCACAGTTGTTATTAGGAACAAGAGAAACTTTGGAACAAGCCAAGGTAACAACCGGGGAGCACCGCAACAGAATTTCATGAAGACAACAGCCCATGCAGTGAGTAAACCTCCAACCGGAGCACCACTTTGCCCTAAGTGCAATAGGAATCACTTGGGTGAGTGCTGAGTTCATACAAACGATTGTTATCTTTGCGGAGAAACGGGAAATTTGGCTACGAACTGTCCGACAAAGGGGCCTACATGTGGACAGAGGCAAGGGAATGGTAGGGGTGGCCTAAGTCGTCCAGTTCGAGTGTTTGCAGTGGATGCTGAGATGGCTGAACCAGACGATAATGTTATTTCAGGTACCTTTTTGTTTAGTTTAATTTATTAGAGTACTTTTATAGCATGATTTAAATCATGTTGTATTGTATTTAAATAAATGAATTCACATCCTAGGTACAATAATATTAGACAACTTAACAGTTACGGCATTGTTTGATTCGGGAGTGTCTAACACTTTTGTGTCAACTAAGGTAGCTAAGAAGCTTAAATTACAAATGGAACCTTTAAGAAACACTTTGGAGATAACAACACCTTTAGGAAAAGTGACTAAGGTAACCAAGTTGATGCCTCAAGTAGATGTTCGAGTTGGAACGTATCGTTGCAAGAGTGACTTTATGGTTTTGGACTTTTCAGATTTTGATGTGATTCTTGGAATAGATTGGCTATGCGAGAATTTTGTCCACTTGGATAATAGAGAAAAGAGAGTGACCTTTAAGATACTCGGGAAATCAAATAAGACATATCAGGGTAACATTTACAAGCCTAGTAAGAAGTATCACCCTATAATTTCAGCGGTTAAGGCTATAAGAGCCTGTCAGAAAGGTTGTGAAGGCTACTTGTTGTACGCAGTTGATGTGGAGCAAGTAAATCCGGAATTAGGAGAGACACCTATGGTAAAGGAATACCCTGAAGTGTTTCCAGAGGAGTTACCGGGAAACATGCCAGATTGAGAGATAGAGTTCGAAATCAAGTTGATACCGGGAGCGGCACCAGTTGCTAAGGCACCCTATAGAATGGCACCGGCTGAATTAAAGGAGTTGAAAGCTCAACTTAAGGATATGCTTGAGAGGAATATAATTCAGCCTAGTACTTCGCCTTGGGGAGCCCCAGTGTTGTTTGTCAAGAAGAAAGATGGTAGCATGAGGATGCATATATTACAGAGCGTTGAACAATCTTACCGTCAAGAATAATTACCCTTTTCCAAGGATTGATGATTTGTTTAATCAGTTGCAAGGCAAGAAAGTGTTCTCTAAGATTGATCTTAGGTCCGGATATCATCAGTTGAAGATCAAGGTAGCAGATATACCGAAGACGGCTTTCAGTACAAGGTATGGACAATATGAGTTCTTAGTCATGCCTTTTGGACTCACTAATTCTCCTTCAACATTTATGGATTTAATGCAACGTGTTTTCATGCCATACTTGGACAAGTTTGTGATAGTATTCATAGATGACATCCTCGTATACTCTAAGGATGAGAAGGAACATACAGAGCACTTATGGATAGTGTTGGATACTTTAAAGAAGAAACAGTTGTATGCTAAGTTCTCAAAGTGTGACTTTTGGTTGGATCAAGTTAGTTTCTTGGGTCATGTCATTTCTGGGGATGGCATCAAGGTTGATCCGGCAAAGATTGAAGCAGTTGAGAAATGGTCCAGGCCGACTACAATTTCTGAGGTTAGGAGTTTTCTCGGTTTGCTGGCTATTATAGGAAGTTTGTACAAGACTTCTCAAAGATAGCTACACCACTTATCCGGCTCACTCAAAAGGATGTGAAGTTCGAATGGACCAGTGAGTGTGAAGAGGCTTTTGAAATACTGAAGAAGAAGTTGACTACAGCCACAGTTTTGGCAGTTCCGGAGATCTTTGATAATTACGACGTTTACACGGATGCTTCGGGACAAGGTTTGGGTTGTGTGTTGATGCAAGGAGGGAAAGTGATTGCTTATGCATCTAGACAGTTGAAGGTGCATGAGAAGAATTACCCAACACATGACTTAGAGGTGGCAGCAGTAGTGTTTGCCCTAATGACTTGGAGGCACTACTTGTATGGAGTTAAGGCCAGGATCTTCACCGATCACAAGAGTTTGAAGTATTTCTTTACCCAAAATAATCAGAATATGAGACAAAGAAGATGGTTAGAGTTTGTTAAGGATTATGATTTGGAGATTCAGTACCATCCGGGTAAAGCAAATGTAGTGGCCGATGCTTTGAGCAGAAAACCAGTGTTTGCAGTTTCAAGCGTTGAAGAAATGGCAGAAAGGTTAGATAGGCTGAGAATCCGAAGCTTTGATCAGATTGAAGACCGAAAATTTGTGGCACCATTATTAGCAAGATCAGAGTTGATGGATGATATTCAGGAAAAGCAAGACGAAGACCCAGTTTTGGTTGACTTGAAGCGAGTTGTAAGAGAAAAGCCTACAGTTGGTTATGTGTTAGATAAAAATGGGAATCTTTGGTACCAGGATCGTTTGTGTCTGCCTATTGTTGGTGATTTAAGATAGAGAGTCATGGTAGAGGCACATAGGATTGCTTTTGCAGTTCATCTGGGAGCTACTAAAATGTACAGAGACTTGAAGGAAAGGTTTTGGTGGCCCTCGATGAAACTGGAGATAGCCAAGTTCGTTGCAGAGTGTGATACTTGCTAGAAGGTTAAAGCAGAACATAGAAGACCAGGAGGAATGCTTAAGCCATTGGATATCCCGGAATGGAAATGGGATAAGATCATGATGGATTTCATCACCGGTTTACCTAAGACGAGAGGCGGTCATGATGCGATTTGGGTGATTGTGGATAGATTGACCAAATCCACTCATTTCTTTCCGTATGAGGTTGATATGCCCTTGGAGAAGATGATGACACTATACTTGCATCATATAGTGAAGTTACATGGAGTACCTATCTCAATAGTTTCGGATCGTGATCCGATGTTCGTCAGCCGCTTTTGGAAAAGTTTACAAGTAGCTTTTGGAACCAAGTTGGACTTGAGTACGGCCTTTCATCCTCAGACAGATGGACAGTCAGAGAGGACTATCCAAACATTTGAGGATATGTTGAGAGCTTGTGTTTTGGAAGTAGGTGGATCATGGGACGATCACCTACCTGTACCGGAGTTTGCCTATAACAACAGTTATCATGCAAGTATAGGCATGCCACCATTTGAAGCTTTGTATGGAAAAAGAGGTAGAACACCGTTGTTTAGGGATGAAGTCGGCGAAAAGACGAATCACCGGGCCGGAATTGGTTGAGCAAGCTAAAGAAAGAGTTCAGATGGTTAAGAAGAATCTGAAGGCATTATGGCGAATGCTTTGTAGCTTTTATTTCATCCTTTAATAAAATAAAATAAAGTTGCTTCAAAAAAAAAGAATCTGAAGGCAGCTCAAGATAGGCAGAAGAGTTGGGAAAATGTTAGAAGAAGGCCTTTAGAGTTTGAAGTCGGTGAAAGAGTTTATCTACGAGCTTCACCAATGAAGGGAGTGAAACGCTTTGGACAAAAGAGAAAGCTAAGCCCTAGGTACGTTGGACCTTTTGAGATTTTGGAAAGAGTTGGACCGTTGGCATATAAGCTTAGGTTACCGGAATCAATGTCAAGATTCCACAACGTGTTCCACGTTTCGATGTTTAAGAAGTGTTTGACCAAGACAGACGTTGAGACCACAATTAACCCGGAGATCCTCCAAGATAATTTGGCCTATGATGAGAAACCGATCAGGATTTTGGACCAGAAAGAAAGGATGGTTAAGAGAAGGATGATTCCTTTAGTTTTGGTGCAATGGAGCAATCATTCGCCGGAAGAAGCCAATTGGGTAGTCGAGGACGATATGATCAGCGAGTTTCCAGATTTTATGGACTTGCACGGTGAGTTCTAGTTTCGAGGATGAAACTCCTTTAAGGGGGGAAGAATGTAATATTCCGATTTTCGGGAAAGGGCAGACGTGTCATTTTGCAAAAACGAAATATTGGGTTCGGTTCCTTTTATTCGGAGTTTAATTATCTTGATATTTATATATATTTTTTCGAGACATATGTATATTTATTTAAGGGAAAGAAAATCTGATATTTTTTAGAAAAAGGGTGATTAAGGAAAATCAGTGAGATTGGGTAATTTTGGGATTTTTCCTATTTAAGAAAAAATTATCATAATCAATCCCATAATCTTTTAAACAGACTCTCAATCCCCAAAAATTCATCTCCTGCGTGTGTGTGTGTGTGCAAGAATTAGGGCTGAGGGATTGTTGTCATCGGTTCTAAGTCAATTCATAACGGTTTTCATATCAGAGCAGAGCACCGGGATCGTTGTGAAGAGAGCTTCATTTTGAAATCAGAAAGTTGAAGCTTTGTAAAGGTATGTTCGAGCCCTAATTCTGTTCTCCTTCGAGTTTGATGGACTCAAACTCATCAACTCGTAGTTTTTATCCTTTTGAAGCATGTGATTGAATCTAATCTAAGTTTGGATTTATCACACATGTTTTCTGTAGAAAAGATCAGTAATTACTGCGGGTTTTTTTTTCTGAGTTCTTGGAGTTGGAATAAGCTTGCTAAAGGTAAGAAGCTCTTCCTACAATCTAGTTATGGCTGAGAGCAGTTAGATCATGATTTCATGTGTTTCGTATCAACTCTTAAGCTTAGATGAGTATTAAAGAGTAGGGTTAGATTTGGATCTTAAAATTTATATTTTTTCTTCTGTTTTTATGCTATATTTAGTGTACAAGATGTTTGGAATCGAGTAGAGATCGTTAAGGATTGAAAAATTGGTTTTAGGGATTTTCTACGTAGGATGCGTACGCATTGCCCAGCAATGCGCACGCATTCCTGTTACAGGATTGCTTAGGATAGTTGCAGTAGGTTCAATGCGCACGCATTGTTTGCTTAGAGTTATGCAGGATGCTCACTGTTTGATGAATGCATACGCATTCAGGGCAATGCGTACTCAATATTTGAGCAGTGTCATTCAGTTTAGTTTTGGTCAGGGAATGCGTACGCATTTGTCACAATGCACACGCATTGTTTGAACATAGAGTTTTCAGCAGGTTTTTGAGCAAGGAATGCGTACGCATTCATAGGCATTTGCACGCATTGCCCTAGATTTCTAAAAGATGTTGTTTTAAGCTATGTTTTGAATTTTAAACCTTGATACATGATCAAATAACACTAATTAAATTTGAACAAGCCCCGATTGAGTTTCTGATTCATTCAGTTAAAACACCGAATGTACTCTTAAAGGGAGTTGAAGTTCGGATCCGTTGGAAGGGCATGAAAGGGCTTGTGCTTTGATGAACTAGAGTTCATCAATGTCTGTGTCATTGATAGGATGTGATGTCTAGATTTCAAGTGAGGGAGTAGAGTTGATAAGGTGAGTGTTATTCTGAAAACACTTAGGTGGCTACTTAATTCACAATAATAATTACATAAGTGTAGTAAAAGCTAAAACGTCATTTATTCTCGCTTAGGCACTCTTTCATATCGGCGATGTTATACGTTCATAAAAGGTGAACAACGCTGCTGGCCTTAAATGGCTGAAGGCTAGTGGGGGAAATTCATCGGACGTATACGCATACCGGGGAGACCCCGGAGCTAATCGGTGCTAATCACCGTTAGTTAGCAAGTATATCTTCGGTCTGATGAACGCCATGCACAATGTCCTTAAGTAATGAAGTAACAAAGATATGCTAAGCTAGAAACGTATACTCATAACGTGTCGATGGGCATGGAATGAACCTTAAATTGAGTCAGTCTCATTAAGACAAATTTTTTAATAATAAACCCTAATTAAATTGTAGCTTCTACTTCTTACTTTGTATAATGTACTTACCTCAAATGCATGTTTATTTATGTGTTTGGGGGAGAGAAGACGAACAGGTAGACATGGAATTCGAGGAGGACTTTGATGACGATGTTTGAGGACGCCGGAGTTGAAGACCTTGCAAAGTTATATTTCATTTCTTTCATTTATTTCATAGACTTGGATTATTATTGGATGTTGTAGTTTACTTTTAGTACTTCGGAATTCGTACAGTTTGGTTTCATTTTCCTATGTAATAATATTACATTTCCTCTTTAGTTCTTGATTTATGTTCTTGGTTAATTGAAAAAATTACCCGAGTCTTTTTAGCTTCCGTTTGCTTTTATTTGATACGACGTAGTAGAGGCTTACGTGTAATATTATTTATTTAATATTATGTGTGCCGAACGTTTCGATTTCCGGATAAGGACTCGGTGTCCGGGAACGGGGGTTACACTACAACTGACTAAACTGTACGTGAGATAGCAAAAGATGAGGCTGATAAAGTTGGTGAAGAATCTGATAATGATTTCAATGTTGAATTATCACCTGTCAGAGAAATCGATCTGTCAATCTGGAAGAAGTAAGAAGACAATCTGAGGAGAGGAGAAAATCAGTGGAATACAAAGAGGAACTCAAGAAGGTAGTTCCCACTCCTATCAAAGAAACAAAAGTGACTGAAGATGGAGTAGATAAAACTGAAGTCCAAAAAGCTGAAACTGCAAAAGACATTCGACAAGTTGACATTATCAAGTTTTATCATAATGAACTGATCCGCATTCAGAAAGATGATATTAGTTTATTTGAAAATGTGTTAAAGTCCATGGAAGTAAGCAAAACTGAGACGACTAACATGGAAAAGAGACTGGATAAAGTCAAAAACGATTGTCAAGACACACTGATTGAAATTCACAAAACAACCATTGAGAATGATGCACGAAAAGCTGAAACTACAGAAAGATGGGAAGGCATTCTCAATAACTTGGTTGACAGAATGGTGTTAATGGAGAATGGAATGAAGGACTCAGTTGTAGCTCAGACCATATTGGCAACATCTCAACACCTACATCAAGAGTTTGATCGATAAGAATGATGTCAATAAGGGGGAAAGTTTAGATATGTTAAAAGTTAATGCGATAGATATGCCAATAGTTCTGGAGAACATTGATGAAAAACTGGTCGAAATAAATTGAAGAAAGCTAGAGGAGATTTTACAGATGAAGAAATGGAGTTAATTGCAAAATTTGCTGAACCAACTGACAAAAGACTTGGTCTAGATTCTCGTCTTTACAACATTTTCAAAGACATGCCCTTGAAAGAAGGAGAATCCAGAGAACAATCCTTATCAACCTTTCTGAGTATGCAAAAGATCACCATGCATTTCTGGCACAAACTGAGGAAATTGGAGAGAAATGGCACTTTGGAGAAAGTATCAGCAAAAGTTGATAAAGAAGAACCTGAATTTGTCTTAGAACTACTGAAAACTGGCACAAGTGAAAAACTGAGACAAATCATGTTTGTGTTTGGTGTACTCTTCAAAAGCAAATTTTTCAGTAAACACAATATGTCCAATTCATGGAACATTTATCCAAACATTCATGGAATTGAAAGATCGGCAACAAATGAAGCCATGAAGAAGTATGCTGAAAATTTTGATAAACTCGGTTTATCTTAAGAGAAAGGAAAACGAGCTGACACTTAGTTTCTTTTCATGTATTTTTTTTTTAATACCCTGCATTGTAACTCAGTCTCTTCAATAAAATATATGTTTCTCAGTTATTGTAATTTTATTTATTTTGTCTTTATCTTTTTGCATTGCTTTTAAGAAGGGTATTGACATCATCAAAAAAGGGGAAATTGTTGGAAATAAAATTTATGTTCTGATGATTATTCATCACTTATTTAATTATTGTTTTTAGACCCCATTGATGAAGTGTCATAACTAGCTGTTATAGTGCAAAGAAAAAAGATGTCTAGAAATTAATGTATAGGATTTAATAGATTCTGATATTTGTATAAGTTAATCAAACAAGCACTGTAATAGTTCTAGGTTTAGAATTGAGAAACTGGGTAATTGACTGAAAGAAACTGAGATCCTAGAGATACTAGAAAACTGACATAAGAGCACACCTACAGAAACTGAAGAAGGTAAGTTCGCTAAAGGACACAGACTCAGTATTGAAGACTGAGGGTTCAAACTCAGTTATTGAAGACTGAAGTCGAAACAATAAAGTTAGACTTCAACTGACTTTATGGATCTTATATCAAGGCCTAAGAATCATAAGGACAATGATATCTTAGATGATCAATTGGATGGTGTACTCTGATTTAGTCAATTATAATCAGATGAAGAAAAGAGTACTGAGATTTTGAAGAAGAGTAAGAACTCAGTTAATGCTCTTAAAAACCGGAAACTGACTACGTCATGTTTGAATCAGTTTTTAATTGAAGAAAGGAGAAAATAAAGATAAATTGGACCGTTGTAAGATAAGCAATCCTATTGGATACACAGAAATGTCAGAAAGGAAACTAACATACAAAAGGAAAGAAGGACCACTAACTGCTATAAGGATTCAAATGGAAATGATCTAACTGTTAGAGAAACCCCTATAAATAGATCACTTCTACTACAAGAAGACATGCGGAATACTAAGATTTAATCGAATCAAGAAAGTTCATATTGAGAGGGAAAGCAAATTAAAAGAATTCCTGCTAAGCACTTAATTGCCAGAGCAATAAATATCTTCAAGTGATCTTAAGCATGTTAGGTGTAGTGCCCGAAAGACAATTTGTGTAATTGTTTTTGAAGGATGTAGGATCTTAGATCTAAACGAGTTAGATCTACGTGCATCGGATAGATCACGACTTATACATCACAATACATAATTAAAGGACTTAAACTACTACAAGAGGGTTAAGATCATGTTACCAATATCGGGAAGAGACGCCTTGATCTTAGGATGAGAAGCCTTGATCTTCCAATGTGTTCTCCAAATGGTGGTTGGTGGACACCCTTCTTGATATGAGAACCTCCTTGATATGCTTCCAAGAAAAACTCCAAGTTTTTCTCCAACCGGGTGGAGCTAAGGATCGAACTCCTTAGCCTTTTTCTCTATAAATTTCGTGGCCTCTCTTCACTAGTGGGCTCGGGAGAACTCTCTTTTATAGGCAAAATCCAAGAGAGAAAACCTATACCCAATCGGTTTAACAAAACAAAAGAGATAATTCTAATTATTATTATCCAATAAAAATAAGAGATAATTACAATCTTATAATAAGAAAATATAATTATCCTTATAGTTAAGAGATAAATAATAAATAAATTATTTTCTTTTATTTATCCAATTAATTATTTAACAAATAAATAACTAATTACACAATATGTCATTATCCAGGAAAACTAATTTCTTGGAAAATCCAAGACATATTGGCGCCACACTAAGCCCACCAGGCCCACAAAAAATGTATTTTCTGTGTATTATATTATTTAGCTCAACTAAATAATATTCATACATATCAATTAATTGGCCCAACCAATTAATTATTTCAGAGGCCCAAATAAACAAGAATATTAGCCCGAATTATAGAAGGCACATTCGGGACCATGGACCTATAACCAGTAGCTCCAATAATTAAATATAATATTCATCGAACAGAATAAATATATATAATTATTAATTCCGGGATTACGCCATCATAAACCCGAAACTGAACTCTACCAATTATAGATATATACTTATACTCAACCCATAGAGTGAATAAGCGTCCATTGATATAATCACTACATATGGATTAACCTCCATAGATCGTCCATTCTCGAAAGGGAAGGCTCCGTGAACCCGACTCTGAATATCTTATCCTTATTTACCATTAACCCCCTGATGATCAATTAGTGCACATATCTGACTAGTAGCTAATTAGTTAAATGTGAACTCCTGGGATCGATCACTTTCTTAGGGCTAACAAATAAGGGGACTGTCTCTCTACTTCCCGCCGGAAGGAATGGATTCCATGTCTGTGAAAATCAGAACTACTCACTCATCAGGAGATAGTGCCAATGAGAAGTGGCTTGGAACACATATCTAAGTGAACCGTAATTAACACATCAAACACTACCCCGAGACAAGCAAAGACTCGTGATCACATCAGATTAAGGTTGATCCATATATGATCATCTAATGATTTAATAAGATTCCTCGATTACGGAATTATATCGAGAAATTCAGATTAAATCGTCCGACCCTATATGAATGCCATCATATATAAATGCCCCACGTAGGTACCCTCACCGACAGTCGGATAAGACTATCACACCCTAAGGTGTTTAGGCGCATTATTGGTGTTTTAATCAAGAGACCCTAAACTCGATTAAGTTCACCACGGACTAACAGTTTAAGTATATCACCACTAACTCAATCCTCACGTGTAATCCATACACTGAGTTAAGTGGTTACATACAGATATACTTAGGGTTTGCAGCAGTGTATTACTTTACAAGCACAAAGCAAGTAATAAGGTGAGATAAATTCTATCATTTATTATTAAAAACAATTACACAAATTGTCTTTCGGGCACTACACCTAACAATCTCCCACTTGCACGAAATGACAAGCAACGATTGTTTTTAGAGCACACCCTTTCTCATCTTATTCACAACACTCTCCCACTTGCTCTAAAAGCAGATGAGACATATCCATCAATGCCATACCCTTCAAGCACTCGACTTGGTACACTGATTAGTTAGGTTGTCGACTCGAGACGATCTTTAGGATTGAAACGTTGCCGGTCCTTCCAATCAGGCGGTACTCTCTCTCAATATGCTTTTGACCTCTAGTGACTGAGAAGATCCTTCTAAGCTATCTCTTCACTGTTTTCACAATGAAGTGATATCGGCTTATCAGACCTGGAATTACTCCCAGACCAAAAAGGAAATTCTAAGCACTATGAGTAAACATTGAGCCCGAGATCAACATAATGATCATCCTTAATCTGACTACAAGTCAGAATCAGTGTAGTCAACCATATTCAAGTTTGCACTTGAATATACAAGCATATGATTCCTCATTCTCTAAAGATACTTGAGGACGTACTAAACCGCTACTTATTGCTCGAATCCAAGTTTCGATTACTATTGACTTGTGATAACCTGACTTGCCGTTATCCAAGAGAGACTATATCCATTTTCTCTTTATCCGAAGATTTAGAGAATCATTCCTGAGAGGTAGGGTAGGACTACTCTCGATGAATGCTGCAACCGTATATGCATAATCATCTTATTCAATAAGATAGGTGGGATAGCCAATGACTCATTCTTGTAAATTTGACCGAATAAATTTTAGAATATAGTCCAATTCTCTCATCTAGAGAATCTTGGCGTGTCAGTTTCCGACTTCAGATAGCACACCCATGTTGTTTCCAACCGTTTCAGTGTTATCATTCATTAACACTAATACTACTACTTTACCAATATTGATATCCTGTCTACGAAAGACTTATCAATATTCTGGTCAAGTCCACATATTTTAAAACATGTGACTTTAAATGACCGAGAGGTTCTCTTAAATCCACAAAGGATATAAGCCCCGGCAGTCATCCTGCCATTTGTTCTAACCAAGACCCTTCTGTTCCGAATGAATCCAGACTATGTTTTTCGGCAAGAAAGTCTCAGGGAATCACCCCTATTTTCTGCTTTCTAACGAAATCTAGCAAGACTGAGTGGTGAGAGAGTTCAAGGTTTGGTTAACTCTCTACTTGTCAGGGAATCACCCCTATACCACTCGGCTTTGTACTGAAAGTTTAAACTTTCCTATTCATTCGACTCTTTTAGGTGTATATATAATTGCTCCCAAAGAGGGCCGAGACACTCAGGTGGTTCTACGAGAGGTTGAGCGAGTAACAGAGTACCAAAACTCCATCTGGCTGTGGTTAAGGCTTTCAAACCAACCTCTATGATCGTAATCTCTGCACGACCCACCAAGAGCCATAGGTTATCAATCACCCCAGCTGACTGTAAAGTCCATAAAACCACAATGTGTCAATGGTTAAACCATACTCCCACTGCGTCTTGGGTGGATTGACATTCTGATCTAGTAGTATTTATCAGTGTAATCACCAACAACCGATGTTGAACGTGGTCTGATTAAATCAGATAGTAACTTCCTTTGGGTAACCATAATCCAAGGTCTAAGGCTGTTACTTATAGATTCTATCAGAAGAATTGTGACAGTCCAACTGTCACTTTCTGATCTCAAGAATCTTATAACCAACCTTCACTCGTCTCATTAAGGCATTTCACGAACAGTCAAAATCTGAACGTATGCGCAAAATCTTCAGTCCTACCTTCAAGCATTAAGTGCTAAATGCCTAGATTTACGGAAGTGGTGTGAACCAAAGTCACTCCTTATCCATAAATTCACTAGCATCTTCTAGGTAGACTTCTCGGTTTACGTAATAATGTTAACCGTTATTTTGCAACCAATTATCTTAATCGAGTCTAGCAGTGTATTGTACCACATCAATAACTATATAGGGCAAGTCTATGGTTTCTTCCTCAGTGAGAAACATTCCACTAGGAGGCAGGCCGAGCATCAGTCCCAAGACTATGCGATAGCCTATTTCTGAGCATGGAATACTCTATTCTCTGCTAAAATCAGAGACTCCTCCTCGTATTCTTTTGATAAACTAAATCACGTTTCGAGTAGTTATCAGAAAAAATATCACCACTCAAAAAACTCCCACTAGCTTGTGTCTCTCACTAGACCCCGAAGGTCATGATGAACAAGCTATGTTACCCCTTCAAATCTATTACCCTTTCCCGATTGAAATGATACTTAGTCATTGTTCCTTTGAGATAGTGTTCCTAGACTGGGAGATAGGAATCACCCTTAGCCAGTCGTCAGGTCTTATCTCTAGGATATATGCACTAATTAATAGATATTGAAGGGTCGTTTATCTTAATACGGAAACCATTCGCCTATAATAGTTTAAGACGTGTTACATATACCTTTTCAGCATTTCTTAGTGGTTCTGACTTTATCAAACAAAAGTCCGAGTCTCGGATTCGTACTACAAATGTCATTTTCACTTTCTATGAGGTAACAATATATCGAGTTGAAAGTGAATCCATTTGTTTCAACGAATCTGTAAACAGAAAAATAAATTTTTCTGTGATGTTCAAGGATAGAATCCGAAATTCATTTCCTTATATCACTCCCACTATTCTAGCTGAAATTACTGCCCGTTGTCTACTTTATTAATTGTTAATGCATAGCTTCCTTGTTCTTCCAAAGAACTAAGCTACCAAGTCGAGTTACTCGGTTAAAAAAGTCACTAAGGATTCATTGGTTAGTGATCCGAAATCACTTTCCTTATCCTATACTTTCTTTAATTAATATTTCGGTTTAGCCTCAATCTTAGTTTAGATGATTAACACTTGTAGACATTCTTTCCCATTCTTGACTTTCCTTAAAAGGAAATAGTCTTGAACTAGCGATTCGTTTGAGTAGACACTACTCGTGAAGCGTGGGATGTCTAATGAAAGCGTTACCAGTGGGACTAATTTTCTAATAAATTAAAAAACATAAGACAAAAGCTCCCACTAGTTTATCGGTTCCAAATACCGCCTAACTAGCGACACTTTAATTTATGATTCTCCGATTAGAAAATTTCTCGTGCAGGACACTACACAATTAAAATTCACTAGAAGAATTTTATCGTCCCAATCATCTTTCTAATCGACTATGGTTGTCTCTCGTTCAACACGAGTGACAAAGATGACATACTTATTTACGTCACTTAAGTCTTGAAGGCTCAAGAGAAATATCTCTTCCGAAAAATTAATCGCATGTAAGATCAATAAGTACAACGTTCTAGTTACTTACCACTTTTTAACGAAGTCATTACTAGTCAATTTTACACTAGCAGTCTAGCATCCGAGAGAGATATGTATATGATTGTAAATAAAATTGATGAGAAAATAAATCCAAATCACACACTACTAATAAATTTTAGGAACATAAACTAAGTACTTATAGTCTATCCTACTGCTCCAAGGATTTAATCTAATGCCTCAGTGCCGCCTTAGGGTAGGTCAAAGAGGTTTCGATTAATATTGAAGATCGATTGAGAATCGAACATCTCATTTGTGATCGTCAATCACCTTTCCTTTTTCAGCCAAGGTACTACCAAAAATACCTTTATGAGTGTGACCTCATTGTCTCAGATTTTTAGGTAGACCCGAGTGTGCCGCCTTAGGGTCGGTCGGTGACCGACGAGTACCAAAAATCCTATCCTTTCGGAGACCAAGTCTTGAATTTTGATAGCGGTCAAGGCCTTCCTTAGGGGGGCCGAAATCAAAGCCGGCACGAGGCGTCACCATTCTCTCACGTTGCTTGTGTCAACAGTAGAGGCCGTGGGGTCGGCTGTCGCCTCTCCCTCTCTCACTCAATATTTTGAAAAAGTGGTGGGTTTACTGATCACGTTTTTGGACTTGATGTTACATTAAGGAACAATAAATCATAAGCCCGAACGTTGTCGGTTATGTGGGCTAGCCCACCCGACCTATTCGTTAGAACATATGTGGCCGTTGGACGGGTCAAGGCTAGGAGAGCTCCGTTGAGCCGTAGTGGCTCTTCGGATGGCTCAGTATTGCCAGACCCCCGTGCAAACGCCACACGTGGAGGGTGAAGTCGATCGAGCCGTAGCTACTGTTGACCACCCAACCGTGGTTAAACCACTTTCGAACCATGTTTGCCCGTGATTATCCAATCCTTAAAAATCAAACTTTCACGTAGACACTACGGAACAAAAACGTAATATCGTCTAGGTAAGGTGGAATTCACCGAGAATCCAACACCTTAACCACGAGGTTTCGGGATTTTACTCCTTATGCTTTCGCAGAGTGGGATTCACCGAGAATCCATCACCCAACCTCGACGATTGAAAAAACCCGTGTTCCTCGGTTTTTACCCTAATTAGTTTCTAATTAATATCAAACAATTAATTAAAACTAATTGCGTGTTTTATACATGCCTAACTAATTCCTCGAATTAATTTCTACATGTATGCATATGGAGTGGAATTCATGATATGATGCATGTCATGGCAATTTTCCGGTTCTACTCATACAATCTAAACATATATTATAGTGCGTATTATAGTGCGTAAAATAAACACCGAGATGGACCGTTGGTACCCCCGTATCTAACCTATTAGAAAATAAATAACCAAACCCTAACTAGGGTTTACTACTTTCTAACATAATCTGCAGCTGTTCAAAATCTTCGACGATCGGCAAACCAAACAAACTCGGATCGTGACGAAACTTTCCAGATCTGTTCCTCACTCCTTGGGCTTCAATATGGACGGTTAGATCGGAGTTTTGACTTGTCAATTTTCTCCAGTGAGCCGCCCAACTTGCTGCTGAATCTGACTTTTACAGCAGCGCATCAGAGACTTCCCGAGGCCGATCGGGAATCGAGATGAATCCCGATCGACCTAATATTTTTATTCCACGTCAAAAACTCTATATTTATTGATCTGACCGTTTGGATTTGTGTTTCAACGGTCCAAACTCTCCCAGAAATTCAAGGAAGTCACAGGTAGGGTTTCTGTGAATCATGCGTTTTTCTGTTACAGCAGCTTCTTTGCAGCAACGAACCGATATCAAAACGGACTCCGATCGACCCCAAATTTGGATGGCTTGTTCCTCAACGTAAAATCTTGATTCTGACCAGAGGGATCTTCATTTCAACGGCTCGATCAACGGGAAAAACGAAATAACTAAACAGCTACTAAACAGATCTATTTTCTGGAAATTAAAAATGCAATAAAAATAAATTACATAATTTCCTATACTCATATGAACGAATTTTCATCGTTTATATGAGTTTACAATAGATCTAACGGGTAAACAGTTCCAACCCCCAATCCATCTCTTCAACCATAGCAATTTATCATTATCAAAGCATAAAACAATAAATAAAATTTACCTACATGCAATTCCACTCCTTTATATCGTTTAATTATGATTATGACTATATAAATCGTGGAACCTGTCTCTGATACCACATGAAGGATGTATGATCTTAGATCTAAACGAGTTAGATCTACGCGCAGCGGATGGATCACGACTTATACATCACAATACATAATTAAAGGACTTAAACTACTACAAGGGGGTTAAGATCATGTTACCAATATCGGGAAGAGACGCCTTGATCTTAGGATGACAAGCCTTGATCTTCCAATGTGTTCTCCAAACGGTGGTTGGTGGACACCCTCTTTGATATGAGAACCTCCTTGATATGCTTCCAAGAAAAACTCCAAGTTTTTCTCCAACGTGGAGCTAAGGATCGAACTCCTTAGCCTTTTTTCTCTATAAATTTCGTGGGCCTCTCTTCACCAGAGAACCTATAGCTCTCTTTTATAAGCAAAATCCAAGAGAAAAACCTATACCCAATCGGTTTAACAAAACAAAAGAGATAATTCTAATTATTATTATCCAATAAAAATAAGAGATAATTACAATCTTATAATAAGAAAATATAATTATCCTTATAGTTAAGAGATAAATAATAAATAAATTATTTTCTTTTATTTATCCAATTAATTATTTAACAAATAAATAACTAATTACACAATATGTCATTATCCAGGAAAACTAATTTCTTGGAAAATCCAAGACATATTGGCGCCACACTAAGTTTCAGAAGCCCAGAAAAATGCTTTTTCGTGTATTATATTATTTAAATTTCAATTAAATAATATTCATACATATCAATTAATTGGCCCAACCAATTAATTATTTGAGGCCCAAATAAACAAGAATATTAGCCCGAATTATGAAGCGCATTCGGAATGATGATGACTTTAAATGAGTATTTCAAATAATTAAATATAATATTCATCAAGCGAATAAATATATATAATTATTAATTCCGGGATTACGCCATCATAAAACCCAAATCGAACTCTACCAATTATAGATATATACTTATACTCAACTCATAGAGTGAATAAGCGTCCATTGATATAATCACTACATACTGGATTAACCCCTCCATAGATCGTCCATTTCGAGTGGGAAGTCTCCGTGAACTGACTCGAATATCTTATCCTTATTTACCATTAACCCACGATGATCAATTAGTGCACATATCGACTAGTAGCTAATTAGTTAAATGTGAACTCCGGGATCGATCACTTTCTTAGGGCTAACAAATAAGGGGATCGTCTCTCTTCTACTTCCCGCCGGAAGGAATGGATTCCATGTCTCGTGAAAATCGAGAACTACTCACTCATCGGAGATAGTGCCAATGAGAAGTGGCTTGGAACACATATCTAAGTGAACCGTAACTAACACATCAAACACTACCCCGAGACAAGCAAAGCACTCGTGATCACATCGGGATTAAGGTTGATCCATATATGATCATCTAATGATTTAATAAGATTCCTCGATTACGGAATTATATCGAGAAATTCAGATTAAATCGGTCCGATTCTATATGAATGCCATCATATATAAATGCCCCACGTAGGTACCCTCTACCGACAGTCCGGATAAGACTATCACACCCTAAGGTGTTTCAGGCGCATTATTGGTGTTTTAATCAAGAGACCCTAAACTCTGATTAAGTTCACCACGGACTAACAGTTTAAGTATATCACCACTAACTCAATCCTCACGTGTAATCCATACACTGAGTTAAGTAGTTACATACAGATATACTTAGGGTTTGCAGCAGTGTATTACTTTACAAGCACAAAGCAAGTAATAAGGTGAGATAAATTCTATCATTTATTATTATAAACAATTACACAAATTCTCTTTCGGGCACTACACCTAACAGTTTTTAATAATGAATGACAGAATTTATCTCACCTTATTACTTGCTTTGTGCTTGTAAAGTAATACATTGCTGCAAACCCTAAGTATATCTGTATGTAACCACTTAACTCAGTATATGGATTACACGTGAGGATTGAGTTAGTGGAGATATGCTTAAACTGTTAGTCCGTGGTGAACTTAATCAGAGTTTAGGATTAAAACACCAATAATGCGCCCAGAAAACCTTAGGGTGTGATAGTCTTATCCGTACTATCGGAAGAGGGTACCTACGTGGGGCATTTATATATGATGGCATTCATATAGGACTGGACCTATTTAATCTGAATTTCTCGATATAATTCTGTAATCGAGGAATCTTATTAAATCATTAGATAGGTGCTGCTTGTCTCGGGGTAGTGTTTGATGTTTAAGTTACGGTCCACTTGAATATGTGTTCCAAGCCACTTCTCATTGGCACTATCTCTCCGATGAGTGAGTAGTTACGATTTTCACAGACATGGAATCCATTCCTTCCTCTTGGGAAGTAGAGAGGACGATCCCCTTATTTGTTAGCCCTAAGAAAGTGATCGATCCCGGAGTTCGCGATTTGACTAATTAGCTACTAGTCGATATGCATACTAATTGATCATCGCGAAGTTAATGGTAAATAAGGATAAGATATTCGAAGTCGGGTTCACGGAGACTTCCCACCGTAATGGACGATCTATGGAGGGTTAATCCGTATGTAGTGATTATATCAATGGACGCTTATTCACTCTATGGGTTGAGTATAAGTATACATCTATAATCGGTAGAGTTCGGGCCGGGTTTATGGTATGGCGTAATCCCGGAATTAATAATTAATGTACTTATTACATTCGATGAATAATTAATTATTGAGCTCTGCGGTTATAGGTCCATGGTCCCCGATGTGGCTTCGTAATTCGGACTAATAATCTTGTTATTTGGGTCTCAGTGATAATTAATTGGCTGGGCTAATTAATTGATATGCGAAATATTATTTAGTTGGGCTAAATAATATAATACACATAAAAGACATTTTCTGTGGGCCTAAACCCTAGGTGTGTGTGGCGCCTCCTACCTCTTAAAATGCAAGAATTGATTTTCTTGTGTGATTAATTATTTACTTGGTAAGTGATTAATTAATAAAAGATAATTGATTTGTAATTGATTGATTGATTAATCACAATCTTTTATAAATGGAATTATCCTTTATTGTGATTTCTTTTTAATTAATTATTTAATTAATTAGAAACTTGGAGGCCAATGATTTACTCTCCTATATAAAGAGAGTTCTTCCAAGACATATGGCAATGCAAAATTTCGACATACACACTAAAAAGAGAGAAAAAAATTTGTTTCTTGTCTTGGGTTTCTGGTTGAAGAAAAACTTGGAGTTTTTCTTGGTGTTGCATATCAAGGAGGTTCGTGTATCAAGAAGGGTGTCCACCAACCGCCGTTTGGAGAACACATCGGAAGATCTTGGCTTCTCTTCCTACTATTGGTAACATGATCTTAACCCCCTTGTAGTAGTTTAAGTCCTTTAATTATGTATTGTGATATATAAGTCGTGATCCATCTGCTGCGCGTAGATCTAACTCGTTTAGATCTAAGAACCTGCATCCTACAAAGCATTCAAAGAAGATCAAGATCAATAATTTGAAGAAAAACAGAGCTGTGCATAACTTATTTATCTAGAAGAGATAGCTCAAATCACAAGTTGAATCATAGTTATTGATTCTAGTCCCAACTTTGATCTTATCAAAGGTACTAGACTGTGAAACACCAAGAAGGTGTGAAGGACATTTGAGCTGCAATCAGGGAGACTGTGTTTGTGATGAGCTGGTGAAGAGGCTATTCAACCCTCTAAGGACCAGTGTAGCGAGCTTGGTTCAAACAGCAATTCTACATGTTGAAGACTGATGCTGGAAGATTGTGAATCTAGGAATTAGTGAAGGACAATCAAGTGTCTAGAATTTACTTTGTGTCTTGTAACTGTAAACCTCAAGAACATAGTGGATTTGACCTCCATATCACAGGGGAAGAGAGGACTGACAGGATTACATCACCTAGAACCTCTATAACTCTTGTCTATTTACTTTACGCGTTTATTTACTGCATCTTAGTTATATTCATCTAGTTCACATACTCAGCGAACATTAGAAACTGTGTCAGCATATTAACTGATAACTCATATTTTACAAAGGCTTAACCTAATCCACTGTCGGTTAACTCAGTTAAGGATAAGTCAGTCTTGACTTATACTCTGCTAAGTTACCTTAACTCTGCACAAGTTTGAGTTGAACTTAAACTAGTTTGAGATTTAGTTTTACTTAGCTTTTTGGTGACAAGTTTATTCACCCCCCCCCCCCCCCTCGCCTCTAAACTTGTGTTAGCCTTTTCAAGGGACCAACAGGTTAAATAAACTATTTAATAAACTTTAGATTTTCTTTATTAAAGGAGATCAAATACATAACTCTTGTGATCTTTCTTAAGTCTTATGAAGACTACACTAAGAAATATTTTCAAGCGCATAAAGGATTAAAAAGGAAAATTAGGGCATGTGCTTAAATAGAGAGCTTATCGAAGTCTCTATTCTAGGCAAGTGTGGTGAGATAAATCTATCTAAGTTTAAGTCAAGTCTTAGATATATGATATCTTACGAGTGTGATTAAATTAGAAGGATTAAAAACAGATATGGAAGGTGAAGCAAACGTTGTAACACTTACCATATTCTGGATCTAGTAAACTGATAAGGGAACTAAATTAATGCTATTATGTTCCGGTTCTTATGAAGAACATACTTTCAGTTATTTGTTAAGATTTAGCATATTCAATTGTAAGGAATAAATGGTATTCCGATAAAGTTGAAAGGTCACTAAATCTAACATACTGGATTAATGTTAGTATATAGTTGATATAGTTGAAAAATCTCAACTAAATATTTGTATGGCTGTTATCCTTGATTTATGGCTGTTCTAGGCACAGTATCTATGGAACGCAAACGTGTAACCAAACGTCATTCTGATTATGCTGAACCATATGATTATGAATCATGTGGGTTATACGTATCTTATCTAATGATGAGTAAAATACCCTTTTTTGAAAAGGTTATAAAAACTAGAAAAAAAATTTGTCTAAAGCCTAAACATACAGTTGTTTGTTGGCTTATGAAAATTAATGCCACAAGTAGTTGTTTGTTAATCTCTATGACTATTTTTAGAAATAGTCAAGTATACTCAGTGAAGTGCATAATTCGGAAAGCCCAAAAAGTTCGAGCTATCATGGATATGAGATTGATGAACTACTTAGGAATTAATCTTCAATTGGATTGAAGTAATCATTACCTGAAGGGTGTTTCAGAAGTTGTCTGAAAAGGAATAAGATTCCCCTTGAAGGATACCATTTTTGGATACACAATTAGATTGTGTTCCCAAAATGGAAACAACACTTTATATGATAAAGGTGTGACGCAAGCCATGCGAAGTATCCCTTACCCGTTTCGCGATAGTGCCCTTTTGCTTAACCGAGTTCAAAAGAATAAAGGTTGAATAAATTCCATAATAGATATGGAAGGGGATAATGTCAAATCTATCTTAACCGATGATTTGAAGTTGTCATAGGAAAAGTCAAAAAGGCTTGGAGCCTAGTACGACATATGCAACTTTCTGGAATATCTTAGCAAGTAAGCTAGACATTATTTACTTGTACGCGAAGCAAAATGTTTGTCTCCAAACATGTTGTCTTCTAGAGAAAATATTTCTTCCAAAGAAACAATGGCAGTAAAAAAGATCCAAAGGAGTTTGAGAACCACAAAGATATACTCAACCATTTGAACGTGAGCAGAAACCACATAAAGATGAGGTGTAGAACACTGCTCAGTGCACACAAAAGTTCTGTATGTGTGTGGATAACCTGAAGCCTGAAAAAGGCTGCTGGTATGTTCATCTTGAAGAATGAATATTTCACGACTTATGAAGGAATGTTTGAAAAGCAAAATTGAGAGATATGGCCAGGAGCCATAATACTTGAATTAGATTCCATCAGTGACAACTAGGTTGTGAACTAGTCTATCTTACCTAGAGGGAATGTCCCGGAAAGGCTGAAATTGATAGTAATATGATACCATAAGGCTGTAGAGACGGCTGAAGGGTACAGGGTGTAAACCTTGTTATCATCTTTACGCTGCCAGCTGAGCCCCGTTCTATTCAGACTATGCTTCCTATAACTTCGTATCACGGCTATATGGTAGTGTTGAAGACGTTGGGTAGACAGCTCGATGTTCATAGATGATATAACATGATATGTAAGCTCATGAGATCCATTTATGGACTCAAACAAGTTTCTCTAGATCATTTCTTTGTTTGATAATCAAAGGAGTTTGATTTAGTCAAAATAAGGGATATGCCCAATGTGCAAGATAGATAGTGGAAATGTGTTATGATTTTTGAGCAAGGCATTAGATATCTCTCTCAAGAATTATCACCCCTTGTCACAGTCAATTAATGTTTGGTAGTTCAATGTCTTTACAAAAGCACTTGGATTGGCAGTTCGTATTTAAGAAATAAGAATCTATAGCGATAGATTTAATTGCTGTTAGATTATAGTTTACCTATATAGATGTGATGCTAAAAGAGTTTAGCATAGGTCATGATAGGGGATACTGCTAGCCGGTGTTCTCAGTATCTATCTATGTTAGGACGTTAGTCCAAAAGATAAGGTGAAAGATGATGCATGGAGGTTTCCTTTGCTACAACGGTAGGAACCATCATAAAAGTAATGTCAGATGTTCATAGTCCATGAACCGCCATGAGCAAGTATGAAAGTAAGTGTGGTGAATGTCGAGGATATCCTTAATCAAGTTAAGGATGGTTTCCAAGTTTATTGAAACTTGGAAATAAATAAACGTAGATATACATACGTATATCCTAAGTCTTAGGAAGGAGAGTGGGATTTGCAGTCTGGGTTTGCAATCACTTTGATTAAGTGAAACAGTGAGCTGGAAATGTTATTGGCTATGGGTCACTGTAAATTCTTCAACTAGGCCAAAACACAGTAGTTCCTTGGAAGCCTAAATGAGGGAAGAAAGACATGAGTCTATGAGGTTCATTCATGAACCTTGTACGGTTCTTCCACTTTTTATATATAGGCGATATAGTAAGTGGATTCATTGCTTGAAGCAAGGACCGTGGTCTCGTCGAGAGATTCGTGTGTGTGTTGAGGCGGTTCCTTTGACTTGATCATTTGGAGCATGATATGAAGATAGTCTGAGTCCCCACGGATAGCGATCCGTTTACGGCAAAGGCTGGTTGCGAGTATTGCATGAGATTCTTGTGTTTCAACTTGATCTTATGTGTACGAGTGATTGGTTTTAGGCCAAGTGGGAGATTGTTGAAATAGTGTCCTTAACCCAGTCGGGTTGGACCAGATCCAACCGGGTCGGATCATTTATACTATTTCTTTATGTTTGTACATATATTAAATGGCTTTTCTGTTGTCATATACTTGTTCTTTTAAAGAACCAATTATGAATTGTAATATGATAACGTCCTTAGAATGAAACTGTGATAGAGAAACCATGATAGGCGAGTATGGTTGATGAGATCTCTAATCACATTAATGAATTTGATACTTAAATGTCTCTAGGCTAATGTACTATTAAACAGGGCATTGATAGTACAAACAGGCCAGCACGTATTAGATGTCTTCTATTTTTAAGGGCAGGGATAGATCTCGTCTATCTAAGTGTAGAGACACTTGGACTGTACATGGACGTGTATTAGAGAATGCGTACGTTAGATTGATCAACTTACATTAAGTGTCGCACTATGTGGCAGTTGTGTAATTATCCTTAAGACCTGAGTCTTCATGGCATCACGGTGTGGATTGTCATGCTTTGACACTATTGAGGTTTCTCCTAGCCTTGAGGCGATCATACAGTAGAGATTGGGTGTGATACTGAAGCATGCAGAGTATACATGTTAGTTCATCCGGGAATCGCGTATCCTATGATTGGGATTGAATATCCGAAATGGCCTTATTATAAAGAATGTCTAGCTCTCGAGAATCTTTGCAAAGTGAGAGTAAATATGTTATTCTGAGAGAGCATGATATCCAGATTATAAGATACGATCGTTAATGTATTGACACTCGAGATACGATTGTATGGATATTATTACTGCGGTAGGATTATAATTTACATGGTAACTGTTTCACATGAAAGGTAGTAGTCATTGCATTTGACTCTTCTGATGATTGGGGGTCACGGTGTGTTGCTAGATGCTATCCCGTGATCGTTAGGCATGAAGGGAATTTTTGTAATTTGCACTTTGTGTCTACGGCCAACATATTCGGAAGCCTATCGGGTCACACATATATGAACATCTAGCCGGATTAAAATGTGGTTATATATGATAACCAAATAAGGAAATAATTTATCTCATACTATAAAGGTTATAGTGGTAAATTAATATGGTGGTATTTATTTATTATGAATAAATATAATACAAGATATTAATTATGTTGATTAATTAAATATATATATTGATACATATAATTTCAAAAAGTGTGTACATGATATACATGTATTTTGTAAATTAATTAATCATAGTATTATATTAATTAAAGAATATTTCGGATGCCAAATCTTTGGCTAAAGGTGGCGCCATTTCAAATTATATTGGAGACATTTGACTTGTGCATTTTAATTAAGGGTGATTGAGGGAAAATGACAAAAAAAAATTACAAAATAAATAAATAGGACACACTTCTTTTTTTAGTTTCAAAAAGGACAAAAAAATTTGACACGGACAAAATTGACCTCGCCGCGCGTCTCAGGTACTACATCAGCGTTAAAGTTTGATCAATCATGCTTTGTTTTGGTTTTTTTTTTCAAACACCTGTAACTTTTGCTTTATAACTCCGATCATCGAAAAAAATTCACCAAAATTTTATATTTTTTTGCTTTTTAATTTGTGCCCAAATAAGATATACCCTTCCGACGTAAATTTTGAAAGCCGAAAAAAATTTGCATTAACCGGGGCGTTTTTCTTATAAACGACCGTAACTTTTGATTTGGAACACCGATCATCAAAATTGTTTCACCAAAGTTCATATTTTTTTATCTTCATTTTGAGACCTCATTTGATACCTTTTCGACGTAGTATTTGAAAGCCGAATTTAATCGCATCGTTTACACTAACACGATGTCGATTAACTTGATGTCGATGTGATCATTACACATGATGTCGTGGTCATTTAAGGCTTAATTCAAGTGACTACTTCAAGGCACACATAGCTGGCTCATATAAGGCTCATTTAAGGCTTAATTCAAGGGACACAATATCATATCTGGCTCATACTAGCCATACAATATCATATAAGGCATACTGATGCAATGATCCGTGATCGAATAATAGTGTCGATAATGATAAGAGACGATCGATGTCGATGAATGTGACATCAGGCTCATTTAAGGCTTAATTCAAGTGACTACTTCAAGGTACACATATTTGGCTCATATAAGTCTCATTTAAGGCTTAATTCAAGGGACACAATAAGGCTCATTTTCTGGCTGTTGACATTGAGGTACCTAGATTTGGTTCATTAACAGAGCTGCCACTTGGGTTTGGCCAAAAAAAAAGAAGATAAATGAAGTACTAAAATTGCATTTTTGTTTGATATTTTGCTTCATTTTGAAAGAAATCGTCTTGACTTTTAGAAGATGTTTGTTAGTGAAATGCATAGCTCTGATACCTGAATCAACACAATGTTTTCCGAACAATAAGACAACTCTTAGTATGTTCCAAACAATAAGCATATTTAAGTCTTATGTTTTGCTTGATGTATATATCACCCTTGCCCTCTCCAAGAGCACCATTTATTTCATCGATAATCAAACACTTTGTCTTCAAAACAACGATTACAGAGTTGAACTGTATCCACGATTTTGCTCTCAGCCATCACCAGTTTTTCTTTCGATTCCATTTCCTCAAGTACAAACCCTTCAAATCACATAGCAATAAACACAGTACAACCAACATCACCATGCCCCCATGGACTTCTATACTAACAAACAAACAATCAAACAGTTAGTATTTGATTCACATACTCTTTATAGACAATGAATCAACTAAGCACTCAATACCGCATTCAAGCTTCGCATTGTTGAATTGAAGCATAGACATGTAAAGCATGTTGATTTCTCAAAAGTTAATTAGCTAATTAAGATTAGCTTATAATTCAAAGTAAGAAAACTGGAACAAAATTAGCAATACTTAAACAGCAGAAAAAAGAAATGTATACCTTATTCTTTTCCTATTGAGCTTTCTCAAGACAATTTTTAGCAATATGATCGTTACCTTTGCATATAAAACATCTTTCACCAGGCTTCACCATTCTAAGTGGATGCTTTTACTGCTGCCAATCGATTTCTTCATTTGGTTGCATCTTTAGGCGGTGCAGCTAATTTCCTCTTCAATTTAGCTAATTTCTTATTCGTCTTAATCAGATCTTTGCACGGTTTTGGCTCTGGCTTTAGGAGTAGCTTAGGATTCTGACAATATATGAAACCTGTCAAATGTACAGCATTAGCAAATCGGTTGCCTTATCTGTCTAGCAACCACTTCAAACAGCAAACTATCAGTTTCCACTTTATGTACACTACAGGACCTATAAGTTACCTTATGTCCAGGCTCAATGCGTATAACACTGGTGGTTACAACATTGATACAAAGCATGTGAAATTTGGTCAACATACTATTCCATTAATCGCTATCAATTGCAAATTCAGGCAAGTAGGTTTGGGGAAAACAAAGTGCTGCAACTGATATTAGCTTAAAAAATTGATCTTCTAATGCCTTGATTTTTATCTGCTAATGATTGATACGGTCAAGACATTCAAGACTATATATTTTACAAGTCCACAATCTAACTGCATATTCATTGAGTAATTCACCATAAAATTCAGCATTGCATACGACAAGCCCAAAACTGTAGATCTTTCATTCTAATAACTTCACTTATCGGACAATTAATAGCATGACAAAAAGAACAAAAAAATCTCAGTTTTATATAAGAATGAAGCTAAGCAATGAACTCACTTTCCACACTGTTGACAGTATCTCTTATCCTGACCATCAAGAACAAACAGTGCTGGCATGAGCACACTGCAAACAAACCCGGTGCCGTTTATGATAACCTTTAAGCTCGCTAATGTCAGCTTCGCTTTCCGTCACTTGGCACCGAGCTTTGGACCCAGCTGGAGCCTTCATACTCCGAGCCCGATTCTTCCTTGCCATACCACCACGCATCAACTCCTCTTCCTGACAGGCATTCTCTGAAATGTTTCTTCTCGTTGTCGTTTGCTCACCATTTTTACTCCGCGTTCGTAAGCTTTTTGAAAGAATAGAGCGGGGAAGAAGAAACAGCATGTAGATAAGGTTAATTTGGTCTGTCTGAAATTATTTGTCCTTATTGCAACTAAAAAAAGATGTGTGGATTAATGCTTAATTAAGAGGGGAAAAATGGACTTCTTCCTAATTTTTTCTTTAATTAATAAGATTACCATAATAATAATATTAGATATTAATTGATTTTTAGAAAATAGATTTATGGTAATAAGATAAAGATATATTCAATATAAGATATGGTCAATATATATCGTGGAAATATATTAATATAAGATATTGAATATTAATGAGATAAATCAATCAAATATATTTTCCTTATTTTATTAGGAAATGGTTTTCTCTCTCATCAATCTACTAGAAGCTAATCCCATTCAGTTTGGGAATAAGATGGGGCTCCCCAATGCTCTATATATTGGAGGCTTGGCTAGCTCTATTGTATAACACAATTCCAAGAGCTAATAGTTCTTGTGAAAAATAGAGAGCTTCTTAGAGAGATATTTTAGAGGGAGAAATGTCGGTCTAGCAGCCGAGCTTTTCTGGCAGCAATCCATGATGGAATTCTGGTGGGCTGTTCGTGTAGAACACCGGTAGACGCCGAACACTTGGGCGGCTCCGTGCATCGCTACTCTCCTTAGACGGTCAAAGCGTCGATCTTTTAGATCAACCAAGGTAACCACCGTCTACTTCTTTTATGCTTGTTACTTAAACGAAGTCGATCTTGGGTAAAAGGAAATCAAAATTTTGAATTCCGTTGTCTTCCCATGTAGATTTTCAAACAGTCTACTCTACCTCACAACAAGTAGACCGGATATATCCATTGCAGTTGGTATTTGTGCCAGATTTCAAACTAGACCTGAGGAAATTCATCTCACATTTGTCAAGAGAACCTTAAAGTATGTAAAAGACACATAAGGAGTAGGGATATGGTACTCAAGAGAAGGAGAATTCTAGCTGATATCCTATTCAGACTCAGACTTTGCTGGATGCAAAGTGGATAGAAAAAGTACTTCAGGCACATGTCTGTTACTTGGAAATAGACTTGTGTCATTGTTCAGTAAGGAACAAAACTCAATTTCAACATCAACATGTGAAGCTAAGTAAATAGCAGCTGGAAGCTGTTGTGCTCAAGTCTTATGGATAAGACAACATTTGAGAGATTATGGTATAGAAGAAGGACTGATTCCTATAATGTGTAATAATATAAGTGTAATTGCCATAACTAACAATCCAGTTTTGCACTCAAAAACAAATCACATTGATGTGAGACATCACTTTATCAGTAATCATGTAGAGAAAAATGACGTTACAGTTCTCTATGTCCCAACTAAAGACCAGTTGGCTGACATTTTTACCAAACCACTTGACAAAGAATGTTTTGCAAAACTGAGAACTGAATTAGGGATTATCAAAGTCAGTTTAAGCTTAGAGATTCATCAAGGGGATTGATCTTTGTCATGCTGGGTGCGCTCACTTTACAGATCAGTCATTGACATCAACAATCTCAAACTGACTACTGAAACTGAAGGATGACGGAACTAAACTCAACAAGGAACTGATCTCAGCCTCAGTTTTTATCCAGTCAAAGGAAGTCAAGTCAAAAGGATAAAACTGGCAGCGGTTACATCGCATTTAATTTTTGCCGTCTATGTCAGAATTATTGCGTGTACACCCCCACTATTGTCAGATAGTACATGCATCGGTTACACAAATACTCATACAATTTGAAAAGTTGGTACTAAATCCTCAGAAAATCATGGATTCAAATCAGAACCGTCAGCCCTATCTATACACCCCCTATATAATTTCCTATTTTCATTTTTCCTCTTACACAAAATATCAAAATTCTCTTTCAAAAATCCAGAAAATTTTTATCTTTCTTACAATGGCCGCTTCCAAACACACTCTCGTTTCCAGATTAATCGCTATTGCGCAAAGCCTCTCTTTTGAAGATTATGAAAAATTGTGCAACAACACTCTTCTCGCAAATTATATACATGAAAATATCATGAAGACACAAGGTCTGAAAAATCTGTTAAAGGTAAAATTACAAAAAGATCTTGACTTGGAAGGCGTTTTGTAATTATGGGAAAATATGAAGATGGTAAGGAACTCACTAGTGACAAAATTTCTTGGAGAAAAGGTGATTATCAATGAAGAAAATAATCAGGCAGCTATTCGATTTCAAGAAGCCACTTGTGGAATCAATAAACCTAGCCTGTTTGCCGCTCAAACGTGAACCCTATCTCAAACAAATTTCAAACATCAGATCAACCTGATGACCTCAATACGAAGCTCAACAGTCTCAAAACTGAGTTTGCTTTACTCAGAAGATAGATTGGCCAAAATGTCATAGGACATCACAAAGGGTTGGATAATTTATCTGAAGATGGGATTTATCTAATGATCATATGGGATGAAATCGAGTTCAACTGGGCAGGATACATTTTCCACCAGATCAAGAAACAACACATTGCTGAGTTAGCATGTGTTACCAAAACCAAAGCTGCAGGAAGACAGTTAGTTGAAAGATTTTGGTTGAAGAAATCACTCAGTAGAGTAATTCAGCATTATTTGGAAAGACTCAGTCAAAGAAATGAAGTAGAACAAAATGCTGGTGCATCTACACAAGGAGCAGCACTAGTAAGTTCTACGAAAGAAACCTCGAAGACTTCACAACCTGAAGCCAATAAGAGAACTATGTCTCAACAAATTTCTCAACAATAAGGAGTTAAAAGGAAGCTGACTCACAGAAGGTTAAGTCAGTTGGAAGACGTTTCTTCCCAGGTACTTCAAGCAAGATAGCACCAACTGGGGGGGACAACATCTGACAACTGAAGTTAGTCAGTCTGCTGAAGGCGTTTCTCAAAAGAAGCAGAAGATATCAGAGAAACAAGTTTCCGTTATGGACGACAAAAAAGAGCGACAGCAATTTTAGCAGCAGCCAACTCAGCAACAACAATCAGTTTACATTTTTGAAGCTGAAAGAATCATCAAACTAATGCAAATGAAGCTTAAGCCAAAAGATTCTTGTGAAGCTATGTTGCAAAGTGAAGAGAAGCTATTTTTGGACAACCTCAAAATAGAAGACTTATATGCATTATTTCCCATGGATGAATCTCTCACCAAATTCTATAAGAGATTTGAAGAAATAGCTCAGAGAAAAGAATCAGTTACATCATCTATACCAAGGATGTTTTAAAGAAGTCAGATGATGATAAGGATGATGAGTCAGGGAAAGAAGCTGAATAGAGTACAGTTTTACAGCCAGACATACAACCTGTAGGCCAAATTGATACTCAGTAGGAAGGACTGCCAGTTGCAAATTGGACAACTAACAATAAGAAAGAAGAAGGAAAAGAAGCTGAAAATTAGCAACTGATGGTGATTAAGGATAACACTCAGTCGGTAATCAAGGATCATGTAGATCCAACTGAAAAATTGACAGTTGAAGAACTAACTCAACTACAATCATCCTTGGACAGCATGCTCACTTAGAAGGAGGACTATAATGCTCTACTATCAAGGATTTCTGGATATCTAAACTACAGGAAACAGACTGATGCATCTGTTCATACAAAGCTTGATACTATCAAGAAGACAACTTCTAACTCAGTTTCCAAAATTCTTAAACTGAAAGAAAAGTTTGAGATTACAACCAAAGAAGATCGTGAAACTCAAGCTAAGCCAGAATGGCACCTAAATCAGAGGATTTATTGTCTAGAAACTCAGCTTACGGCAATTTTAACTTCTCAAAAAGGCATTGCAGAGGATCAAAAAGCAACTCATCTCTTGATAAATAAAATGTATGATGCCAAAAAGGGGGAAGTAGAGGAAGAAAAGCTGAAGTTACAAGAGGAGAAACTGAAGCTAGAAACATAATTGACCAACTTGAAAGGGAAATCAACATCAGCAACCGAATCCAATATCAGACAGGTTGAAGAAATCAGTGATGAATAGCTTATTTTAAAATACAGCCAACCTAGAGATAAAAGAGCTACCCCTACTCGAGATCTGTGGACGAAGTTTGTAAAAGATTACAATCATACCAAGACCAAGTACAAGTACAAGAATTATGAAGAATCTCTTAATTACTTCTTGTCAGATGAATTTTATAGTCATAAAATTGAAAATTACAAGAAGCTAAATAATATCGAAGAGAGACTTCAAATCAGAGATAATAAAGAACAAATGAAGACAGATGTTGATGAATTTGAAAAATATTACAGAGACAACATTGATCTTCCCAAGTTAGTTCTTTTGAGAAAATGGAAGTTGACAAGCCAAGTGGATTATAACAATTAAAGCATTCACCAAAGAAGACACAAAGTTGGAAGATGAATATCATCTTCATGATAAGCAAAGGAAATTCTTTCTAGTTACACAGAGAGCTACATATCCTTTATTTCAGTTTATATCAAATGTGTAACTTGATCTAGTTTTTGAGATTCCTAATGATATATCCAGTTTCCAGTTTTACCTTGTTTTGCATTGTTTTTATCTTTAAGATTTTCTTTTAAGGAGGGTTTTGGCATCATCAAAAAGGGGGAAATTGTTGGAAATAAAATTTATGTTTTGATGATGATTCATCGTATTTATTTAATTATTTGTTTACACCCCATTGATGAAGTGCTGAAACTTGCTGTTATAGTGAAAAGCTAAAAGATGTCTAGAACTGAATGTATAGGATTTATTAGAGTCTGATGATTGTATAGGTGTTATCAGACAAGCACTATAATAGTTAGAGTGTCGTAAAACTGAAAATTGAAAATCATCTAGAAAATTAGATATTGATCAAAACTGAAGAGTTCACTCAAAACTGAAGTCTTACTCAGAACTGAAGAATGTAAATTCACTGAGGGACACACACTCGGTTGACTTATCCAGAAGATGAAGAACTGAGGGACACAGACTCAGTTATTGAAGAATGAAGAACTGAGGGTACAAACTCAGTTTAAAAGAAGATTAAAGTCTAGACTGTAAAGTTAGAATTCAGGTAAGTCTGTAATGGCCTAAACTGACTTTATGGATCTTTTTTAGGTCTTTATACAATAGGACAATATGACCTAAGAATCATAAGGACAATGATATCTTAGATGATTTATTATCAGATATGGTGTTCTCTTATTAAGTCATATACAATCAGATTAATAGAGTACTAAGTTTTGAAGAAGACTAAACATTCAGTTAATGCTCTAAGTCAGTTAACAAACTGATAACTAACATACATAAAATAAAACTGATCAAGATACTCAATTGTATAATCAGTCATCCAAGGAAATGAAGTAATATATGAACATTACAATACAAGGAATTCTATTGGATGAAGTCTGACAAGTCAGAACGGTCACTGACATCTGACAATATTACCGTTGATAAGCTATATGGATTTAAACGCTGATAGAGTTCGAAATTCAAACAAGATGAATGTTGGATCTCACACTAAAAATAGAGGACTTGGCATCAAGGATCTAACACACTAATTAACAAGAATACAAGTAGTATTGTGCCCAAGTCTTGTTCATCTAAATTGCTATCACTCTTTGCGCTCAAGAAGATCACATCCAGAATTCTTCAAGTGTTCAAGCTACAAAGATTTTATCAAGAATCCAACACTTAGAAGAACCAAAAGCGAGAATCAATGCCCAACTTTGATTTTATCAAAGTTTTAGACTGTGAAGCAATCCGGTTTAGGATTTGCCAAGGACAGTTGTCGTTTTTGCAGTCGGGTAGACTGTGTTTGTGGTGGAGCTAGAGAAGAGGCAATACAACCCTCTAAGGACCAGTGTTTGAAGCAGATGCAGAGCAGCAATCCAACATGTTCTACAGTTGTTTAGATAGTGAAGCAAGGGATTAGTCAAGGACTGTCATTTAGGACTTTTTGTAACCGGCTACCTCAGAAAGTTCTAGTGGAATTTTCCTCCTACATCAGAGGGGAAGAGTGGACTGACAGGATTACACCACCTAGAACCACTATAATTCTTGCCCTATTTACTTTACGCATTTAATTTCTGTTACTTCGCTTACTCAATATTTGTGATTGTTTTTCATACAAGTTTTTCATAAGGCATAACTGAACAAACTGATTGTTACATATACGCACAGTTCACTAACTGACATTCACCAAGATCCGCACTAAGGCTATAATATATCCGCTGCCGGTTGACTCAGTTTTAGCATAAGTCATTTTTGACTTATACTCAGCTTTGTCAGCTCAACTCCACACAAGTTTAAAACTGGACTAATAAGTCTTTAAATCTAGTTTTTGGTGACAAGTTTATTCACCCCCCCTCATTAAACTTGTGTCGCCTTTCCAAGGGACCAACACTATATATACTATTTAGCAGTTGTTGTGCTTCTGCTGCTACGTTCTGCCGATTACCTCAGCTGTTGCTTCTTACTCAGCTGATCTGCCTAACACTGTGTGTCATACTCAGTTGATCTGCTTACTAAGCTCAGTTGTTTCGACGAGCACATCATCTTACATCAACATTCATTCATCCATATATTGTAACATTGTACAAATTGGGTAGTGTAGTATATATAGGATTTGATTAGTTTAGGGCTCACTTTTTTTTCTTTTCGGGTTTACTAAAAATACCTAAAAAGACTTAAACATCCTTAATTACAAAATTGGGGGTTTTACCTAGACAGTTGTACAAAAGTATTAAAATGATGTTTTAGATGCAGCTATGTTGTTTTTTTTTTTTGGAGATGTAGATCTCAGAGCAATTTTAATGGAGAGTGTGAGAGAGAAACTGGTGTATAAAAAATTGATGGAAGAAGAAGACGATGCGCTAGTGTAATTTTAAGGGCAAATCAATAGAATAAAATTAATTTTGTCCTTCGAACGTAGGATTTTTTGAGCATGTCCTATCTCCCTAATTAATTTTAGAAATGATCTTTCTCCACAAACAAAAAAGAAAAATAAAAATACAACAGAAAATATAAAATAGGGGGATAAAATACTTTCATAATAAATTGTGTACAAATTCATTTTTTGTAAGTCTTTTTAAATCAAGAATCATATCTGCGTTTGGATAACTTGTAGTACATATATATATTTTTCTTAAACCAATTTTTGTATGCACATCCGTAATAAAATATCGAACCACTTTCGATGATTACTATCCATTTATTGTGGTTTGTGAAATCCAACGGCGTGCTAATGTTTTTCTCCGCTTGTCGTAACGAAGGATTTTTTTTTTTTTTTTTTTTATTTTTATGAAAAAATTGTTGCTTTCCGATTTTTCCACAGTACACAAGAAATCTGCAAAATGTTCCTTTCATTAGAAACAAGATTAGTGTTAAGGTTGGAGGAATTTCGATTTTTAATGTAGACAAAAATAATGCTGTCAATGTAGACGAATATGCCACAACATTTCCCCTGGGGATAATCCATGGGATGGGAATGCTGATTGATTATTACGTTTTTTTTTCCTTAAGCTAATTAATAATTAGAATTTAGTAGCAACAATTGTCGAAGAATCCACTAAAAATGAGCTTTCAGGCAGGTAATAAAGTTGTAAGGCACTTTTCAATGCAATCCTTCCGTATCAACTGAATCTCTTTTGCTTAATGGAATTGTCGGTGTCTGATTTTGCACCTGATTAATTAATGGCAGCAACTAATTTTTTTTATTTTTTTAAGAAATGCTAATCCCCTGGGGAACATCTGCTGCTGCTGCAATTTAAGAAAGAATATCACGTGTAAAACTCTACAAATCTTAATCACCAAAAACACCTACTTCATCCCCAATGACTCTGACGATGTTGGATCTCATCTGTATGAAATTACGGATCGATTTATACCCTAGTGACATGCAATGACGGAGCTAAGTAGTGGGCCACCCACCCAGCCCACTCTATTTTTCCTTATTATATAGAGGTTGAATTATTGATAGGTTGTATTGACACAATTAAATTGCTAATTATATTTAAATTTGTGTAATCATATTGTTAAAAGTTATTTTGTGATGTCAATAAAGCACACCTAAATGTCTATTTAATGTTTTATGCAGTCCACCCCACCTTTAAATTTTACTTTGCACAACTCAATTTTATTAACACAAACTAATTTGATTACTCATATTAACTATCGAATGAATTTTTATTGTTATTTTATGAACTCTAAGAAAAATTTGCATCATAAAATAACATTATAAATAATTTTATCCCACTCAAATGGAAAATCTTATGAGTATCGAGGGAGTTCTATAGTTAAATTTTAAACGTCTAAGAATTTTTTTTCATAAAAATAACAGTATAAAGAAATCCAACACACCCAAATACTCATAAAATATGAAGATAAAGATATTCAGCCCACCTGAATACAGATTCATGGCTCCGTCCTTGGTGACATGAACAAGACCAAAACCCTAATTTAAAACCTAAACGACGGGGGTCGTGTTTGATGATTTTAGATTGAGCCTGAAATTAAATGTATCCCAAAATGCCCACATATCATCTAATTGTTCACGAATCAACTCTCACGTAGATCCTTAGGGTTGTTTATGTAGAGGACCTCTCATCCATGGCAACCATGTGCCATGTCCATCAAGGACTCTTAAAACATGTTAATCCCTTTAATTTAGGAGATAATCACGGATGATTTAAATCTTAGGATCAGAGTCTTAGTGGGTATATAAAGGATCTTCCATAATTATCTTGTAATATACGCATGTGGGCTAATATCGGATAAGGGAAGCACCGACCACCCGGCCGAGCCCCCTTAGACTGTCTTTGCCCGAACTCACGTTTACCCGCTCGGTGATGACCGACCCGACTTACGGGGCTTGTACGAGAGAGCAGGTCAGACCTTCCACATAGGGTTTAGGTCTGCCTTTGGACATGAAGTGGGCTCTTGCCCTTGATATTATAATTAAGTTTCTTTGTCTTCATTTAATATTTAGTCAATGAGAGGATGACACGTGGCGATGGTAGTTCGACCGTCATCATAAGCCCCCCAAATCTGGTTGAACTACTCGTTGTGAGGTCAGATCTGTTCGAGTGTTGCTCGGCCTCTGTCATCCAGACTTGTAGAATTTTGTAACAACCACTCTGCAGGTGGCAGAGTTACCGCTATGACACTGCATAACTGCTCAAGGGTTCGAGGCGTTTCGGCCCACGTCGTTTGATACGACGAATTGTTTCGGGAATCACGTTGTTTGAGCGTTATAACCCACATCGAATCAATTGTCTATTCATTTGCTTATCATCGCTTTAAATTAGAAGACTAGAGCCGGTTGCCGATTTCTCTCCTCTCTATCCAATCTTTAATATGCAAGTAAACATCTTTCCCCTTGTTCTTCATTTTTCGTTCATGTCAGTATCGATTGCTTCAGTAGAGAGATTATTTGAATACGAAATAGAGTTAGACGAACCCGTAACTAGGCTATTTGAGTGATCAAAAATTAGGAGAATCGGTGAATAGGTTAGAGATAGATCGAGAATCCCTTGGGTTCCTCCTGTTCCTGCTTCTCCCCTTTCTTCCCGTCCTTTATTTGGGACTTCTGCGATTTTCTTGAATTAAAGCCACTATGGATCTTATAGGGAGCCATGGAAAGGACTTCACTCTCTCTCTGGACAGTATAGCCAAACTCTTTGAGGAATATAGTATAGACGTTGGGACATTCGCTCCCGTAATTCAAGCTACCCCTAATAGGTACTATAACCATCCTTCGGAGGGGTACTGCGCCGTTTACCAAGCCCAGCTAGTGATCTGTTATAGTATAGAGGCTGAAGGGAATGCTGAGTGCAGTCAGCTGATACACTCTACTGATGGTATGAAGATACATCAGCCTGCTAACTGTATGAAGTCACAGCAGCCTGCTGAGTAATCTAGTGTAGTGTAATGTAGAAAATGGTGTTATAGTCTATTGTAACCACTTGTAACTTACTTCTAACTGATCTATGAGGTGTATGAAGCTATAAATACCCCATGATCAGTTGCATTGTAAAGTAACTTGTAACTTTCAGTTCATCAATAATAATTATGTATTTTATCTTTAGTTTATAATTCTATAAACTTCATCATGGTATCAGAGCAGAAATTTGAGAATTTTTGAATGTTTTCCTGTGTTTTTCTCTGAGTTTTTTCAAGAATCTTGAGAGTGCTCTTCATCTTCTCTGTGTTTTCCAATTTCTTGAGAGTAAACTGTGAGCGTTTCCTTCCTTTTATATCATTTCTTGATCGTTTTTCCTTGATATGTCATTGTTTTGATAAGAATCTGCAGTTCTTGATAGCCATTAAAAAACAAGAAATAAGTCCCTTCAGTCCATTCTATGTCCTTCCCAATGCAAATCCATCTATGGTAGTTGTTCAGCCATTGATGAATGGAAACAATTATAATCCATGGAAGATATCTATGGAGATGGTGTAATTACCAAGAAGAAAAGTGGCTTCGTAGATGACAATCAAAAGGCCAGAAGCAGATTTAGCTGATTTCCATGCATGGAGACAGTGTGATGAATTACGTGGAGAACACCATTGCCCAAAGTTTGATGTACTTCAAGAGTGCACATGCAGTTTGGAAGAATCTTGCATCTAGATTTTCTAAGGTTGATGCCTTAAGGCTCTCAGATCTTCTTGAGGAGATGCATCTGTTGAACCAAGGTAATGGTTATGTCAATCAATATTTCACAAAATTGATAGTTCTCAGGAAGAAATCAAAACTATCAGTCAGATCGGTTTGTTCTTGTGATCCTCAATGTCACTGCAACGCAATTAGCAAACGAATGGATCATATGGAGGCTGAACATGTCATGAAAATCCTTAAAGGTTTAAGGGATGAGTTTGAACCAATGGTTTCACAGGAAATGTTGATGGTGCATTTTCCAGAAATTCATGATGCATTTGCAAAGGCCATTAAATTTGAAAGGCAGAAGTTATATGTAGCTAATAGAGCAAAAAATCAAGAATCTATGAATCTTTTGTCTCGGAAAAATGGACAGGGGCCCAAAACAGGTCTGCTGGACAGGGGTTTCCAAATCTTACTCCACGACAACTTGACAAGTTGATGGCTCTGCTGAGTTCTGATCCTCCTAGACATGCAGGATTTGCTATTGGGCAACCTGCTGAGATTGTGACACTACTCACATGCTATAGGGACAGGTGATCTAAATTTAGTAATATCCATACAATGGATCTTGGACTCTGGTGCCACATATCACATTGTAAGATAATTAGATCTATTAAGCAATCCCAAACCTTCATCCGGTAGAAAAATGGGATTACCTAATGGAAATAATGTTTCTGTCACACATATAGGACAAGTAAAGGTCAACCCTCAGTTGGTCCGACATGATGTGTTTTGCATTCCTGGTTCAAGTATAATTTTTTTCTTTACCTGCCTTTATTAATCATACAAGGTGTAGCTATTTTTGTTGGATCGATAATGGCGCAAACAAGCTCTAGAGGGGGCTGAATAGAGAGTTGGGTAATTTTTAAGCTCTTTTTTATTTCAAACACCAGTTCTAGAAAATTAAGTGCGAAAGCTAACTTAATAAACTATTCGCTTGTGTTATAAGCCTAAATGATCAAACGAATGATGGTGTGTGATCAAAACGAGTGTAACACGTTCGGAAGATGATTAAGATAAATCAACACATGTTATCAAGACTTATAATTATTGTGATCAAAACCTAAAGTACTACAGATATAGATAGACTCAAGTTGATCAAAATAGCTTGCAAACCAAAACAATGAATTAATACAGATTATGCAAAACCAGGCCGATTAATTTAATGATAAAGATCGACTCAGATTCAGCAAATATAAGATATACACAACTGGTGGATATTATCAAATCAAACTCTATAGTCAGATATTTAGCAGAAAGATTGATTACAATTAGTTAGGTTGTTTTCAAACAATCAAGTATGAATTCTTTACCAAACAGATTTAGTAACCACAAGTTCTATTCAGCACAAGGTTCGATTAACAAAATATTCAAGTATATATGAAACCATATACCGGGAGTATCAAATAGGTTCAGAAATTTACACAACAGAAATAACACTTAATGTAGAATAAATATAGCTTTAGACTGATCACAAAAGGTGGTCCTTAGATCAGTCAAAGGCACTGCTCAGACTGAGGTTATCAGATGAACTTTAGTGATGATAAACAAACTCAACTGAAAGGTTTATCAACACTTAAGTACTGTCTGAATACACTTACTTCAGCGAGCAAAACAACCAAGGACAGACTAGGTTTATCAATCGCTTTTAGCATCGAATCGAATGTCGATTTGAGTCTCAACTCGGATTTGATTTGTCAAGATCGATATTGTAATCGATCACAAAATTATCAAAGCAAGTCCAAGATGTTTAAAGCAGGACAATAGAAAAACCTATTACAAAGTATTCAAGGTAAGGGCGAATTTCTCAAGCAATTTTGCAGGCACACAGATGGATGGATTTGCAGCAGATTTGTGATAGAGATTTAGCAGAAATTGCAGCAAGTTAAGCACAGTCAAGGGGCATAATTTTAAGGGTAAATCTTAAGATATTGCAGATGAAAAATTCCCAACAAATGAGGGATAATCAACACAGATGTGTTCTCAAACCACAGACACTCAATCAAATCTTTTGAATTGACCAAGGTGTGTCCAAGTGTTGGAGATTAATACTCAAAGAAAGCGAGGGCCGTCTTCCACTGATCAGGTCCTCTCTAGCAAGAGAGTTTCTCGGTTTTTTTTTTGAGATCAAACACACAATTCTTTGACACACACAGTTCAGTCCAATTAAGACAAGAGATGATTAGTGAAGACACTTAACCAAATCATTACACAAGTAATTACAGTTAAAAACACAGTTGAAAAACAATATAAGGCAGAAAAATAAAAGTGACAAGTTTCTGTGTGCCTTCAAACTACTAGAAAGAACACAAGAACATCACCACAGACTAAGTTGCTGAGTCACACTCCTATTGAACTAGAAATGCCCTTCCATTCAATAGTCCTGGCTTCATAAATCACCAGTCCCAGTTTGAGATATCTCTCAAGATTCTCAAACACTGCCACACTGACTTGAACTTTCACAAAGAGAACTTTTGAAATAGGAGAAAATGTGGGATTGCTATATTGTTCAACTGATGCATAAACTGAGGTGATGTGAGGGCTATATATAGTGTTTAGGGAGAGAGGAAACATAAGTCCAAGCATTGTTAAAACTAGAGTGTGAAAACTTTTAAAACGCTTGGGTTGAGAATACTGATTGACTGACTTATACCAACTAGGACTTGGTTTAGACTTGGTCTAATTTAACTTATTAAGGGCATCACTTGACCAAGGCCCTCAGCATTTGGACTCAAACCAGACCATCATCGGGTCAATACACCCTAGGTCATTCTTACTTGCCCACAAAAGGGTTTAAGCCAATTTACCTGTGCGGTTTGGGTTGAGATTCCCAAACCGGGGTTGGTTGGACCAATGAAGGAAAGAACCACCAGTTATTTGAATGGAAACACTCAATCCTACAAGAATCCGGACTGTTTTTTGGCACCGGGTTCAACCTTTAACGGCTACAAGACCAGCCATCACGTGTGAAACATGTTTCTGGACCGTACAAGCTGTAAATCGAGACCAAAATGGTAAGTCAATGCAGAGCATAGTTCAAATCAGAAGAATATCATAAGATATTGTTGGAAAATGATGGTTAAAATGGATATTTTAAATGATATGTCATATTGGGCCTATTGGGCCTAAGTGGTGAATGGAAAGTTTTAGTAATAAAGGGAAAATTGGAGAAACCAATTTCTCCCACATTGGAAGGAAGGAAGGGAAAGAGCCAGTATATATATATGATGTTGTATTAGTGTAGTGGTAAGAATTTACCAAGTTTATACACCGTTCTCTACGCGCGGGCGCAGGGGGGTGCAAATCCATCTGGATTTCAGCTTGAACTAGTGTGCGAGCACGCGTCCTGCGGACACGAATGCAGCTCGATTCAAAGGCTCCCAGTTCTATTTCCTTGCTGTAATGACATTCAATACGAGCTGAGGCTGTTCCACTTCAAATTCCATCTGTTTTATGACATCCTCTACAGAATAAAGCCTATATAAAGAACAAAGATACTGAATCGAATTATACACCAAAGAATCGCTTTTATTACTTCTTTTCTACATGAAAACTGAGAGTTCAAACTACAAGGTTCTTAAGCAATTGAAGGCGTTGTGCTTCCTGTCATTGCTATCCGTTCTATCCTGGGAGATTAACGTCCCACTGAAGCTCACGGCACATGCAGGTGAGGGGACGAATTAGTCTTAAGGAAACTGTGTGCAACACAGGGCTCGGATTACATATCCTTTTTCCGTTTCCTTTGCAATTGTAATTCGAATTTGTTGCTATTTGTTTCTTTGTAATTTTTCTTTCATTTTTGAATAAGATTGTCAAACAGATATTAACGTAATAATGAAAAAGATATGACCTTTAACAGCTATGAAGCCATCCAACACGTTTAGCACGTGTTTCTGCTTCAAATGGCTTGCAAATCGACACGGGAGGCAAGAAGATCAGGTAGTGTCAAAATCAAATCAGCATTAAACTCGGAATATACGATATAAACATAAAATCAAAAAGATACGACCAGATTAAATGCAGATACGGTTGACTTTCCATCTAGGGTTGCCGGAAAATCATATCTCAACAGAATCGGACCTTTCAAAAACCCAATTTGTCACATGGTTGCCCGATTGAGAGAGGAGCCTTCACAGAGATAGTTTACTGTGTTTCTCTATGACATTAGAAACACGAGGGTTTAATAGATAAGGAAAAGCTAGCAGATTTTCTGGGGAGCATTGAAGACGAGATAATAAAAAAAAAACGTTTCAGCGTTGAAGAGGCGATTTTGAAAATCGTATTCATTGAAAAGAGATGGGGAGATTTTGGCAAAGAAGGAGGCTAGGGTTTGAGGATGGGGGTCGGTTTTTTTTCTAAGATTTAATTATACGAAGATAGAAGAAAATGGTGTAGATAGATGGACATTGGGCCAAAAAAAAATTTCAGGAAAAATCTGGCCCAGTAGCTATACATATGGAAATATATAATTAAATAATTTTAATTAGATTAATCAAAATTATAAAATTAACATAATTTCATAAATTTAATCAATTAATTAAATGGTTAATGACATATTTTAGTGGACCTGCAAAGAGTAAATCAAACACAAGAATTTTTGCCATAAGATTTAAGTTTTAACTTCATGGCAGTTAGTTGCAGGGGTATACTGGTAAAGACACATATTTTTGGAAATTAATCAAACATCGTGCAACTGGGGCTCAAAACTCAACAATCTCCCTCTTTTGGTTAAATTTCAAAATACCTCGTACGCTCCCCCTAGATTACAGCTCCCCCTACATACGTATATCTCCCCCTTAGTTTGAAAACTAAGAAAAAAGGATCACACTTGTACCATATGTAGGTCAATACGTAACTTTTCAAACGAGGCTTGGGCCAAGGGCTTCATGAAAATGTCAGCTACCTGGTGCGCAGTCAGCACAAACTCAATAGATATCGCACCATTTTGCACGTGATCACGCATAAAATGATAACGAATGTCTATGTGTTTGGCTCGGGAGTGCAATACAGGTTTGTATGCAAGGTCTATTGCACTGGTACTATCGCAATAAACCGGAACACAATCTACAGACATGCCGAAGTCTGCTAACTGTTGTTCGATCCAGAGAAGTTGAGCACAGCAATTGCTCAAGGCTACGTACTCAGCCTTAGTAGTACTAAGGGCGACACTAGGTTGCTTCTTAGAGAACCAAGAAATGAGACGGTCCCCAAGTAATTGACAAGTACCACTAGTACTCTCCCGTTCAATACGACAGCCACCATAGTCGGCATCGCTGTAAGCGATAAGTGTGAGTGATGAGTCTCGAGAGTACCATAGACTCAAAGTGGGTGTGTGCCTGAGATATCGGAAAACTTCCTATACAGCTTTGTAATGTGATATCTTAAGGTTAGATTAAAAACATGCACATAGTCCTACGACAAACTGTTTGTCAGGACTCGATGCGGTCAGGTATAGCAGAGAACCGATCATAGATCGATATAAGTGAGAGTGAAATGGCTCACCATCTTAATCAAGGGTAAGTTTGACTGACGACCTCATAGGAGTCGTAGCAGGTTTCAACCTGTCAAACTTAAACTTTGTGAACATATCTCTGATATACTTAGTTTGACTTATGTGTGTGCCAAACTGTGTTTGCTTGATCTCTAAGCCGAGGAAGAAGCTTAACTCTCCCATGGATGACATCTCAAACTGGGAAGACATCAATGTCTCAAACTCAATGCACAGAGCAGGGTTGGTAGAACCAAAGATAATGTCATTGACATAGACCTGGGCAACCAGGATGTCAGGGACGGACTTCTTTATGAACAAGGTGTTATCCACCCTACCCCTAACGAAGCCATTAGCTAAAAACACTTATGACAACTTATCGTACCATGCTCCAGGCGCTTGTTTGAGTCCGTAAAGTGCTTTATTGAGACGGAATACATAATCGGGATGAAGTGTGACGATCCAAAAATCGTCTCCTTCAAATTTAGGGTTCTTACTCTTAGTGATAACCTGGGGAAAACTCCAGAATATGAAGATAATGAGGGGGATTGTTTGGGGGTGATTTAGACTGCACTTGATGATGATCAAGCTGACTACGTATCCAATGTATGAATTGGAATCAAGTCTCCGTAGTTCCTTAGGGACAGCTTATATAGAGGGGCGTAGGCCCTAGGGTTTAATGTAGCGTGTCCAGAAGGGACACTAGTCGACGTGTTCCCTAAGGAAAAGATTATGATTAACTAATCCCCTTGATTTTAGGAGATAAATATGGTATTCAAATATCAACCTTAAATGATAAGGATTCGATCCTTTATTATTTAGGATTTTATAGTAATTATCTATTTATCACATAGGTGATAAGATTCATAACTCGGGGTAAATTAGAAAGCCAGAGTCGATCCCCAGGGACCGGGGACGAAGGCCGGATTCCAGCCATCAAGAAGTTGTTTAAGTCTAAAGACTAAGCCCGACCTCTGAGGGTCGGAGACAGCCGGTAGAAAGTCCAAGGGAATAAGGGAGTCTAGACTAAAGACAGCCGATCGACCAGGGTTCAATCCCTGGTCCCTCGACCTGCCAAAGACTGAGACGATCCGACCCCACGGGGGTCAAAGATACAGGGACCATCGGTGACAAAGAAGATGAATGAGCTCCCCGGGTTCGGGCCAGGGGAGTCGGGAGTAGTTCATTCCTCTGGGTCAAGTGCCGAGCCACCAGAGAGGTGCCATGTGGACGGGTCCATTTTCTGGCAGCATCATAAGCCCTCAAGATCCAGCCGACCTTTGGTTGGTCGGTCGGATCTTTCATGGTGGTGGATCGGCGCGAGTTTTGCCTACGAATTTTGTAACTTAGGAGTTGCCAAGTGGCAGAGCTAGTTATGATGCAGTTATGGCTGCTATGGGAAACGAGGCGCCACTGCCTGTTTGGGGCCGTTTTTCGAGGTTAATGGGGAGTTACGCTCTAGTTCTATTTAAACGCCATTTTATTCGTGGTCATATTATCTGGCAGTCATTATCATTATGCCATTTCTCCTTCTTATCACGCTTATTCCTATATGTCTGATTTGCTTGGAGAGGAGCCACTTACTCCCAGATCAGAGACAATAATCAGGGAATCCTGGACCAGGCCCATGGTTGTTGAAGAAATTCCTTGGGTCCCTCCTCAGCCATCATTCGTTGCTCCGTCGGTGCCGTCATCAAACACCTTCGATTCTTCCTTTAGGCATAAGATTGAAGGCCACTCACGATATTATGGGGGCCATGGGTTGTCTTCGGTTCCGCACAAAGCAAAGGTGGAGCATATCTATAGAGAATAATGGAATAACTCATGAAGAGTTTGCTCCCTCGCTTCCAAATGAACCCCATCCCTTTGCTTCATATCCTCCGGGGGGTTATTTTGCGGTCTATGAGGCCCAACTGAAAGCGGGTCTGAGGTTACCGTTGTGTCCTACGTTGGTGGCAGTGCTGAGACATTATGGATTGGGGGTGGCTCAGCTGGCTCCTTCGGGAGTGCGGACTGTGTTAGGTTTTATCGTACTTTGCAGGGTGGCCGAGGTGCAGTTCGCCGTAGGCCTGTTCCGATCTTTCTACCGCCTGTCCCAGAGTCCGGGTCCGAGGGGATGATATCATTTTGTCCGCCGACCAGGGGTTCCAGAGATGATGCCTGAGGGTCCTAAGTATGGCGCGTGGCGGGGACATTTCTTCTTTGTCCGAGATCGGAGAGATTCCAAGTTGGGACTTTGGAACACCAGTACCTTACAAAGGGACGAGTGCCCACGGCTTCCCGACTCTACTAGGGTGGATGCTATTCGGAACGCAGGGGTCGTTCTATGGCTACGTGAGCTGACATCTGAACTAATTACTGCGGCACGGCTGGACGATGCCGGATGACGTCTGTCTGGAATTGGGTAAGATCTACTTCTATTTGGTATCTTATATAATGATGATGCGTAACTTACTTTCTTTCTTGTAGTGTGGACATTGGCCGGTCTCCTAGCCCCCGATCTAGGAGTGGGAGTAGGGCCCTCAAACCCTAGGGTGGCCGAGCTCGCCGCCCCTGGAGGCCATCGGTCACCTATCAGGGTGGTGCGGTCACTTGTTGGTTCTCACACGGCTCACCTGTTGGCCGAACTTGAGGATGACGTTCTGGGGACCTTCCTCACCCTCTGAGGGGTGCGGACACTCCCACCATAACTGTGAACGAGTGGGAGGATGAAGATGATGAGGAGGAGCCGGGGACTCCCTTAATACGCCGATCTCTTCGTCTTAGGTTAGAGGACATATGTTCGGAGGAGAGAAGGGAAAAAAGGTGCCGAACCGTCACAGGATCGGACTCGGAAGACACTGGAGTTGGCAGGTCGGGTGTTCCTTACGAAGAGTTCGGGACCGATCCCTCTACCTCATGCTATGAGACCGACGAGGCGAAGGATTTCTCTCAGATGTCTAACATGGAATTAACCGAGGCAGACTTTGCAGCCATGAAATAGGTAATTCCGACTTGCCGTACGCATGGTGCCGACCATACTTTGCCTGAGTTATCTTAACTGTATACCGTGTTTTCCTAGGGGACGATCGTAGGGGAAGAGATCTTCAGCCGCCTGGTGTGCTCGGCAGCTGAACAGCAAAAGAGGGCTTTAGATCTGAAGTTAAAAGATAATCATATAAACGAGCTTGAAGAGTGCTTGCGGATACAAGCAGAAGAGGCCAAAGGGTTAAGGTCTGACTATGAGGCTCACCTTCAAGAGTTTATGACTGAACACCTAGAGAAGGAGGCCGAACTGGGGGAGCACATGACGAGGCTTCGGGGAGAGCTTTCGTCGGCTGAGGCTGCTGTTCGAGACTTTCCCGCTCGGCTTCAAGAGGCTTCCGATAGAGCTGTTGGTGTTTACAAATCTTCTCCCCACTTGGTCAAATCTTTGAAGCGGCTGCTGAGTCCCGTAGTGAGGGCTAGTGATACGCAAGGAGTAGACGATTGTCGGGTTCACCACCCTGGCCTTACAATCGATAGTTTAGCTCACCCTTCCTTGTACGCTCCTGACGCCGAGTCGGACTACTCTGTTCGGGTGAAGGAGTTCCAAGCAGGGGTGGATCTTGTGACAAAGTACCCTCTATGAGGATGATGCCTAGCTGTTAATTACAACATTCTATTTTATGGTTGTAAAGTTTAATGAAGATTTTTGGTACCTTTTGATTTTTCAGTTGTTGTTTGTTGGTTTTTTTTTCTGGTTGTTTTTGTTGTTTGGTGGCATGGTAGCCCCCCTAGTACGGCAGGCCTATGATTATTCAGGAATGTCGTACTAGTTTGTTTTTAATCTTGATTGCGCAATCAGTTTGTTTTGAAATAGTATGAACAGGACCAGTTCAGGCTGGTGATTTGTCAAAAGATGGGTGAGCGGGGCCAGGCTTGTGCTGACTTCTCACCGAGCAAGGCCAGATCGGACTGACGGCTTGCATGCTGAACGCCTCTTGTCAGGTTGACGCTGACCCTTTTAATAGGGCAAGGTCAGATCGGACTGGCGACTTGCCTAAGCAAAAATCACAGGATTGAACAAGACGTTATAAATAATATCAATCTTATTTAGGAAAAGCAGAACATAAATATCATTTACGCAGAATCCGATCATGAGACACCTGTCACGGATAGAACCTTCGTAGGTAGTTGGCATGCCAACTCCTGGGGATGGTTTTTACCTGGGAGTCGGCTAACTGATAAGCACCCTTCCCATGTACCTTTGCCACCTTGTAGGGTCCCTCCCGGTTTGGGTCTAACTTGCCTTCAGGACCCTGCCTGCTAACTGCGTTCTTTCGAAGGACCAGATCTCCTTCCTTAAAGTAAGAGTGCTTTACTTTGCTGTCGTAATACTGAGAGATTCTCTGTTTGTATCTTGCCATTCGAATGAATGCTATCTCCCTATTTTCTTCTAGGTCATCCTTTGCATGCCTGATTTCCGCTTCCATATCCATTTTTTCATGAAGCTCGAGTCGTGGCGACGGCAGTCCGATTTCGGCGGGGATGACAGACTCACTTCCATACGTTAGGGAGAAAGGTGTTTCTCCGGTTGCAGAGTTCGGTGTGGTTCGGTAGGCCCACAGAATGTTTGGTAGGTGCCTACCCAACTCTCTCCTTCTTCCTCAAGCCTTTTCTTTAGGCCGAATTTGATCTGCCTGTTTGTTTGTTCGACCTGCCCATTAGCCTGCGGATTGCCTACTGAGGTAAAATGCTGGGAAATTCCTAACTCCGCACACCAGGATCGGACACCCTTATCATCGAACTGGGTCCCGTTGTCTGATATAAGAGCCTTGGGGATTCCGTATCTACATACAATATTCTTCCAGATGAATTTCTAAATAACTTTTGCGGTAATTGTGGTGAGAGGTTCAATTTTCTACCCACTTATCAAGTAATCCACAGCCACTATAAGGAACTTGAAATTACCCGGTGCCCGGGTAGGGTCCGACTGGATCGACTCCCCATTGGTCGAACGGCCAGGCCGCGACCAGAGGTGTCATTTGTTGCGAGGCTAAGTGAGGTATGTTGCTATGTACTTGACATGATTTACACTCACGGACAAGGTCTTCGGCATCTTGTTGCATGGTCGGCCAGTAGTAGCCGAATAGCCTGCACTTACGTGCTAGTGTTCGAGCCCCTGGATGGTTCCAACAGATTCCTAAGTGGATCTCGCGGAGCAAGTAGTTCCCTTCATCTCGTTATGCATCTGAGCCATGGGGCGATGAAGGATTTCCTATAAAGTATATTGTCGAAAAGCGCATACCTCGCTGCTCGAGACTTCATTCTTCTTGCTAAAATTTTATCACTTGGTAGTACGGCATCCCGGAGATAGGATACTATGGTGTCCATCCAGGTGTCCTTCTGAGTAATGGGTTGAACTTCCTGGATATCATAACTTCTTTCTCGCAGTAATTCTACTAATACTTTCTTGCTGGGTGTAAAGTTGGAGGCTATCTTTGAAAGGGCATCGGCTCGCCGATTTTGAGATCGGGGTACTTGCTCGATAAGGACAGTGTTGAATGCTTTAAGCCGAGCGTTGGCTATGGCTATGTATTTCTTCATGGGCTCCTCCTTGGCCTCGTATTCTCCTTTCACATGATTGACTATGAACTGGGAATCGCTATATACTTGCAAATTCTTTGCTCCCAACTTAGCTGACAGGTTGAGTCCAGTGATCAGCACTTCATATTCGGCTTCATTGTTGGTGGCCGAGAATCCGAACTGAAGTGCGTAGGGAAACTCTTCACCTTTTGGGCTGATGTGCAGAAGGCCCGCACCGGCCACTTCTTTGTTAGAGGCCCCATCAACGTACAATGTCCAAGATTCATCCTTTCGTTCTGTCTGGCTCTGTTCGATACCGATGGTTGTTTCTTCGGCAAGAAAATCTGCTAGTGCTTGTGCTTTAACGGCCGCTCGGCGGCGAAAGTCAAGATCATACTCGCCAATTCCACTACCCATTTTTCCAAGCGTCCGATGTGTCTCGGTCGGGACAGGATCTGTCGAAGAGGCTGGTCGGTGATCACAACAATCGGATGCGCTTGGAAGTAAGGTCTCAGCTTTCGGGAGGCGTGTACTAAAGATAATGCTAACCTCTCAGCATCTGTATATCTGACCTCTGGGCCACGAAGTGCCTTGCTAACATAGAAAATTGGTTTTTGAGCATTATCTTGCTCCTTAACTAGGACCGCACTGATGGCTTTCGCCACACGCAGTGTGTATATAAATAGGTATCCCCTGGTTGGGGTGATGTTAATGTGGGCAGTTCGGCCAAATATGCTTTTAGATCTTCAAAGGCTTGCTGGCAATCCTCATCCCACTTGAATGGGTTAGCTTGCTTCAAAATCTTGAAAAAGGGGAGGGCTCGCTGTGCTGACTTCGACAGGAAACATCCGAGTGCATCCATTCTTCCTGTTAATCATTGCACTTCTTTAAGGCTTCTAGGTGCCAGCATGGTTCTTAATGCATCTACTTTGTCAGGGTTGGCTCTGATCCCTTCTCGAGATATCATGTACCCCAAAAACTTTCCTGTCCGAACTCCGAAGGTACATTTTTTGGGATTGAGCTTCATTTGTGAGGCTTTAAGTACCTCAAAAACCTCTCTTACGTCTGCTAAATACTGCTCCAGGACTTGCTCTTGATTAGCAGATCATCCACATATACTTCCATACACTTCCCTATCTGATCTTTAAAAATCTTATTGACAGCCCTTTGGTAGGTCGCTCCAGCGTTTTTTAGACCGAATGGCATGGTTCGGTAATAGTATGTGCCGAACTCAGGGATGAATGATGTCTTTTCAGCATCACGGGGATCCATAATAATCTGATGATATCCTATGTAAGCATCCAAAAAACTAAATATCCCGAACCCTATGGTTGAGTCCACCATTCGATCTATGCGGGACAGAGGGTAACAATCCTTTGGACAGGCTTGGTTTAGATCGGTGAAATCCACGCACATCCTCCAGCTGCCGTCCGGCTTCTTTACCAGGACGGGATTTGCTAGCCACTCGGGGTAGCTCACTTCTCGAATGATGTTGGCTTGAAGTAGCTTAGTTACCTCTTTCTGTATGGCGTCTATCTGCTCTTGGGCGAAGTGTCTCTTCTTCTGTCTGACAGGCTTCCGAGACGGGTCTGCATTCAGTCGATGCATGGCCAAATTTGGGGATAACCCCGGCATCTCCTCCGTTGTCCAGGCGAAAACCTCCTTGAACTCCTTCAGTAGGGCTACAAGACGATCCTTGTGCGTGCTGGGGATCCAGATCCCCACCTCTATGGTTCGATCATCTCGTCCTTCCCACAGACAGACCGCTTCTGTCTTGTCATCCGAAGACCAAGTTTCCTCGCGTTCGGGCAGTAGTTCTTCGATGGAGATCGGGGCCGTTCTGCCGTTCCCGGGTGTTTCGGAGGTGACACAGCTGTTTATCTGGCCCAAGTCTCCCACGATCTCCACGGGGTTATTATTGACTACAAACCTTAAACTATTATGCACGAGTGATACGACGGCTTGTAAGGCGGTCAACGGACGGCGTCCTAATATTATGTTATAGGGGGACGAGGCCTTAACCACCACATACTCGACATGAAGGGTTCGGCCCAACGGGGGTCGGCCGAAGGTGGTTGAGAGGACGATAGTACCCTCAGGATACACAGGTGAATCGGCAAGGCCGAACAAGGGGGTACTTGTGGGAGTTAACTCAATGCTATCCAAATGCATTAAAAGTAGAGTAGAGTGATACATGATACTTACCGCACTTCCGGTGTCAACACAAATGCGCCTTATCAGGTTTTGTTCCACTAGGGCTTCGATCACAAGACCATTGTTGTTGGTTTCCACGGGGATGGGATCAGTGGCGTCGTATACCACCTCCTTGACAAATTTCCACTTTTTCCAGGGTGCCTGGGCATGACCACCGTGTTCTATGGGGATGGTATTCAGGCTCTTCATCTTCAGGCAGGTTCCACAGATGAGTTATTCACTTGCAGGAACCCTCCTTCTAGCGCCAATTGACGATCCAAAAATCGTCTCCTTCAAATTTAGGGTTCTTACTCTTAGTGATAACCTGGGGAAAACTCCAGAATATGAAGATAATGAGGGGGATTGTTTGGGGGTGATTTAGACTGCACTTGATGATGATCAAGCTGCCAACGTATCCAATGTATGAATTGGAATCAAGTCTCCGTAGTTCCTTAGGGACAGCTTATATAGATGGGCGTAGGCCCTAGAGTTTAATGTAGCGTGTCCAGAAGGGACACTAGTCAACGTGTTCCCTAAGGAAAAGATTATGATTAACTAATCCCCTTGATTTTAGGAGATAAATATAGTATTCAAATATCAACATTAAATGATAAGGATTCGATCCTTTATTATTTAGGATTTTATAGTAATTATCTATTTATCACATAGGTGATAAGATTCATAACTCGGGGTAAATTAGAAAGCCAGAGTCGATCCCCGGGGACCGGGGACGAAGGCCGGATTCCAGCCATCAAGAAGTTGTTTAAGTCTAAAGACTAAGCCCGACCTCTGGGGGTCGGAGACAGCCGGTGGAAAGTCCAAGGGAATAAGGGAGTCTAGACTAAAGACAGCCGATCGACCAGGGTTCAATCCCTGGTCCCTCGACCTGCCAAAGACTGAGACGATCCAACCCCACAGGGGTCGGAGATACAAGGACCAGCGGTGACAAAGAAGACGAATGAGCTCCCCGGGTTCGGTCCAGGGGAGTTGGGAGTAGTTCATTCCTCTGGGTCAAGTGCCGAGCCACCAGAGAGGTGCCATGTGGACGGGTCCCTTTTCTGGCAGCATCAAAGTGTATCCTCAATGCCCGGGGGTTGTCGAACATACACCTCTTTATCGATAAGTCCGTTTAAGAAGGCACTTTTGACGTCCATTTAATGGAGCTTTATTCCTAAGCCATATGTGTTGGGATATTGTTGTGCCCACAATAATCCGTATATGGTTTGATTAATTTTACAGTTCCTTAAATTTATGTGCCATATATATTTTATCTGTGACTAACCCTGCCAAGAAGTCGTATGACTTACAACGGCATTTTTATTTTTTGTAGGTACCTTGAAAATACACACCATAAATGATTACAATACATAAGTGTATGATATATTGTTATCATCACATTACATATGATATGGTGTTGTGTTTTATAAATAAAGTCTACAACAAACAAAACAAAAAAAAATGCTGTTACACTTTGCTACTCGTATGGCCCAGCTCCTATATATATATATATATATATATATATATATATATATATAACAAATAAATATGCACCTGTACACTTCTGCATTGGGCCAGCTCTCTTAAATATATTCTGGCCCAGCTACACAAAATATTATTTCCCATTGTTAATTACCCTACCTATTTAATTTCTCCTCTTACCCTAAATATTATTCAGACATACACAAGCATCCGTCACTCCCCTTCAGACAAAAACAAAGCTGCTCTCTTCTTTACCTCAATCTCCGACCAATAAGCTCTCCTATCCTCTCATTTTCTATTATGTAAGAACACCTCGTCTTATTATCTTTGATCAGACCGAAAAACCTGAAGGATGCAATCGTCAATCTTTCATTGCTCTTATCATGATGAATCTAAGTTTCAGTCTGCTGAATCAAAGCCCTGCTTGTACAATCGATGCTCTATTTGAGCAAAGATGTGAACTTTCTTTCCGATGACTGTCCGGTCAATATATTCCATGAAAGACGACTTCTTCTCTTAGGTAAAGTCCAGATCGATTGACAATCTGGGTCACTTAAGAATATTGCTGGAACTTTACTCTTCCTCTATGTTATTTTCGAGTCATAAATCGAGTCAATATATATGAGAAATCATGTTTTGATTGGGTTTTGATCGAATCATATAATAGTCATATTGATAAGTCGTTTCGAGTATTATGCCGATTTGGGTTTTGTAATCAAAGATGAGGCACTTTGCTAATATGAAGAAATCAGACACTTTCTGGTTTACCAGCTCTGATTAATGAGTCATATATGTTTGCATTAAGATTCGTTTTGTCACTAGTCGTGTGTCAAAGTTTGTAGATAAATATATTCAGGTCAAAATAGTTATATCTATGATGATGGTCCAAATCTGTGTATTATGCTATTATGTGTATAATAATTGAACACTGCAAATAGTCAGATCCAATTTTGACAAACTAAATATGACTATAGTGTTTACTCTAGGTCATTAAACGATGAGATCAGGTTATGTGATAGTTTTGTTCTGTTGACAAAATCCTGATTAATGATTCATTAGCACTTGCATCACTTGCATGTCCCATTCTGTTAAAGATTTGATGAAATCTTATGATTTATGAATCAAATCCTGAGTATTGATCTTAAGAAATGATATACTCCATGATCATATGCTATGAATCAGAATATAGCCGAGATGAAGCATTTTCAGGTTACCTGTGCCTTCGGATTCAGTGTGTAATGAACCTACATCTATATTCATGACACACTCATACTCTCAATACTGCCTCATTAAGAATTCTCTATTTTCATAAATATATATATAATTTTTTTTACTTAGTGTCTATATGAATTTCTTGCTCTAAAATGCTCACACACCTTATGTCTAAATATATATATATATATATATATATATATATATATATATATATATATATATATATATATATATATATATATATATATATATATATATATATATCTTTGTTAAAATCAACAAGTCTGTTGATGTATTATATTGAATTCGAAATTCTAAGTAAATAAGTCAAGAAAATTGTCTGTGTTCCCTATACAATGCATTTACTACTTGTGTTGTTTCAATACTGCATCTGAAAGGTTTTCTCTAAATATTTTCAACAGTCTTCTTCGAATACAACAACACTTATTATTATTTTTAAAACCAATGGCAAACCTTTGAATAACCACATTCACTGCATATCATGTTTTCAAACTGGTTCAGTAAATGTTCTTCCATTTACTTGCCTATAAGTTCTCAGTGATACCAAACTGATCAAGTAACTAAGCTGATCAAACATCTTCATATTTACTAAAAATTTCCTTGTATCTACGAAATTGTTTACTAATCTTACTCCTCAGTTTACATCTATTCTGAGTTGTAAGATTGTGTCTTGATTCAGATATATCTGAGTAATCTGGGTTGAGACTGGGCTGTGGTGATTTCTCTGGGGATCCATCTTGAGCTTTAGGATTGCACTAAAGCTTGTTTCTGGCACCAGTCATCTCACATCCTGAACTGTGTGTTCATATCAGTAAGTTCACGTGTTGCTTTTGCTTTCTAGGTGCTATTTTTCTCTGTGTGTAGAATTATAGAACTCTGTTAGAAAAGTAAGTAAAGGTTGTATCAGTTCTATTGTATTGAATTTTTGAAACAGAACTGTGTTTGAATCCCTGTGACTGTGTCACTGTTGTGTTTGGGATTTATACACTACAGTGTGATCTGCAAGCTCAATAAGTTAGAACAAACTTAATCATCTTGTATTTTATTTTCAGCTCTGAAAATCTGGTGTAATCTGTAGCAGAAAATCATATAGAGAAATCTGTGGATGTGTGTTTGATATTGACACATAGGACTGTATGATAGTTTAAACAACTATTAAAATCAGTGTATGTGATTTGGAATCAAATTAGAAACACACTTAAAAAACTCTGCATGCTAATTGATTAGGTTTTAACCTGTTAAAATCTTTAATCAATATTTGATCACAAGAACATTAACCTATACACGTTGATTTTAGCTAGATCTTCCGCCTAGTTTTTTATCAATATTAGGTTAATTAATTTAAACTCCAAAAAGGCTTAATAAAATTTTAAAAAGCCGTAATATCCTATTCACTCCCCCTCTAGGATATATATTGCGCATATACGATCCAACAAGTGGTATCGGAACTTGGTTTCTTGTGAATCAAATCCTGATATTCAGCTTGTTGAATTACTGTGTTGATAACTGCTGTAACTTGTTTATATGCTAAAGTGCTGCATATCTATTGTTGTGATTTTTTGGTGTTTATAGCTGCTACCTGTACTACTGAATTACTACCACTGATCTGTTCACATCTGCAGGTGTTATATTTAAGTTTCTGTTATAATTTAAAACCTGCTAAGTTTCGATCTGGACTGAATCTTAGATTCAGTCTCTCATTTTCTGACCACGTTTTATTTCTACAAACGATTACGGTTTAAATTTATTCACACACCACTTTGCAACACAATATCGAATCTGGAATTTTTGTCACATCTTATTTGAATTCGTCCAGACTGCATTGTATCACTACGTTAGTGTTAAGTGCATTGACTTGCATTGTATTACATTTCATTATCATATAAACACCTAGAATTAATTAAATGGCTTCCATGAACTATAACCAGGCACCACGTGAGGGCTTATAATTGGTAAGACCTCCCTACTTTGATGGTACTGGGTATATTCAGTGGAAGAGGGCTATGCAACTCCATGTAGAGGCAATAGACATCCGACTATGGTTCATTATAGTGGATGGACCCTTTGTCCCTACTAAGGAAGGTAGAGATGACGGTGTGTTAGTGCTAGTTAAGAAGGAAAGAGAAGAATTAGATGATGAGGACTATCAAAAGATGACCCTCAATTCTAAGGCTACAGCTATCCTTGTTAACGCTCTAAGTCCAGCTGAGGGAAAATACATCTTAGACTGTAAGACTGCTAAGGAAATATGGGATCATCTAGAAATACGTCATGAGGATAATAATCAAGTTAAGTATAATAAAATTAACCAACTCATGTTTGCATATGAATCATTTAGGATGGGTTCAAACGAGACAATCATTCACATGGATACCAGATTCTCCAATATTATCACTACACTTTCTGCACTAGGTAAAACCTTTAAATCCAAAAAGATTGTTCAAAAGATCCTTAGAAGCTTTCCCTAAGAATGGGACGCCATGGTTACGACTATACAACAGGCTAAAGATCTGAACACTCTGAAAAAGGATGAACTTATTGGCTCATTACTTGTGCATGAGAGCATGCTATCCTCTCGCAAGCATACTAAGCCCGAGACTAAGGGAGTGGCACTCAAGGCCAAATCCCAGCCCACTGAACCTGAGACTACCGAAAGTGAGTATGATAATGAAGATCACGCACTTATGGTTCACAACATCAAGAATTTTTTGAAGTATAATAAGGGTTCAAAATTTGAACCTAAATCCCAAAAAGGCAAAATCAAAAGGGGTTCCGATGTCCGTTGCTACGAATGTCAACAAAAGGGCATATTGCCAATGAATGTCCGAATCATAAGTCTAAATCTGAAAAGAAATCCATACCTGTTTTTGATAATAAAAAGAATGTAAAACCTGCTTTAGCCGCTTGGTCCGATAGTTCGGACAACGACGCTGCTGAATCTGACTCTGAAGAAAATGTTGCTCTTATGGCGTACTCTCAGACCACTAATGACACGGATGAGATTTTATCTAATCCATCTTTCACAAATGATGAACTGTATGAATTAAATGAAAAATTGGCTATTGAAAACTTAATTGTTAAAAGCAAAAATGAACACCTACAAGATATTATTTTGTGAAATGAGGATCAAATCCTCCAACTGATTAATTCTTTAAGTGCACTTGAGCTGAAGTACCAAGATCTTGAGTTGGAAAATGCTTCTCTTAAAACTGAGTCTATTACACTCAAGAAAACCATTCAAGGGTTAGAGAAGGGGCCAATATTCAGTGGGTATGAGACTTCCTACAAGGAGACTCTTCTCAAGGACTTGAAGCTTAAAGAAAAGATCTTGGAACCAAGGCCAATTGCCTTAAAGAACATCATACCCCATTCCCCCAAACATTTTTATAAACAGCACACAAAAGCACCCAAACACGCATACAAGTATGACCAGAGGTACTCAAGGAGTCCAACTCGACAGACTACCTCTCGTCAAACAAACTATGCTCCACGTATGCACCATAATTATGGGATACATCAAGCACCTAACTACACCTATGTTAAACCACGAGTGTCTTATAATTCGTATAACAATTTTCAACCACAATATCACTATGACCAGCCCCACTATCCATGTGGGTCTTATTTTGGATTTTATGATCAGCCCTCTAGTTCCTATGGATCTAGACCTGCACATAAACCCAAGATTAAGAAGATATGGGTACCCAAAGTCAAACAAGTATGGGTGAGAAAGGATTCCACCAATACTAACCCTTAAGGACCCAAAAGACTAAAGGGGACCTCAACTACTCTTTGGTTGCAGGATTGCCTAAACTAAGGCCATGAAGAATCCTAATAAATAGGTGCTAGACAGTGGCTGCTCTAGGCACATGACTGGAAACTTCACACATTTTCGAACATACGAACCCAAATCCAATGGAAGCTCTGTCACTTTTGGTGATAGCTCCAAAGGAAAGATCCTTGGTGAAGGATCAATTGGTAACCCTGAATTGCTCATCATAAACAACGTGTACTTTGTAAATAATTTAACTCATAACCTTTTAAGCATCTCCCAACTTAGTGATTCCGATCTGGAAATTACATTTGACAAAAAGACATGCAAGATAAAGGATATGTCTGGTAAACTTCTTTTGTCCGGTCATCGTAAGGACAATATATATACAATCGAACTTGATAAGCTTCTGGATTGTCCAATATCTTGTCTTGTCTTTGAGAATGACAATGTTAATCTCTGGCATCGACGCCTAGGACACATTGGTATCTCCACCATGAAGAAATTGGTTAGCCAAAATCTAATTCGTGGACTACCAAAGTTTGACTTGAAAGACTTCAAGTTTTGTGAGCCTTGCATCAAAGGAAAACAAACAAAGACTTCTTTCAAATCCAAACAAGACATCACCACTACACGCACACTTGAACTCTTGCATATCGATTTGTTTGGCCCATGTCGTGTTCGAAGCCTTGGATGGAAGTCGTATGCCCTCGTAGTTGTATATGATTACTCCAGATACACATGGGTTCTGTTCTTAACTCACAAGAGTGACAGTGCTACGTCATTTGAAACTCTGGTGAAGCAATTACAGAATACTTTTGATAAATCGGTTGTGACTGTCCGGAGCGAAAGAGATGGAGAATTCATTGATGCAGAACTCAATGAGTTTTGTGAATACTCCGGTATTCGACATAAGTTTCTACTCCTAGAACTCCACAACAAAATGGGGTTGTTGAGCGTAAAATCGCTCTCTCCAGGAGTCGGCACGAACGATGCTGAACGAGTTCAATGTGCCTCATTTCCTATGGGCCGAATTGGTTTCTTGTGCCTGTTATAATATTAACAGATTATCTATTCGAAAGACCTTGCACAAGAATCCCTACGGGATTCTTAGGAACCGACCACCCAAAATAAACTATTTCCATGTTTTTGGGTCAAAATGTTTTGTCTTAAACGATAAGGGAAACTTGGATAAATTTGCATCTAAGTCCACCGAATGCATATTCGTGGGTTATTCCGAAACCTCACGGGCATATAGATGTTATGATCCGGTTTCATGATGAGTTTGTGAGTCCATACACGTTTCTTTTAACGAATCAAATTCCATGACTAATGCGTGTATTAATGAGGAAGGATTTAAAGAGTTATTAGAAAAGGCTAAGCTTACAGATTGTTCTGAATTTGAGTTTCTTCCTCCGGCCACAAATGAAGTAAGCCCGGAGATTCCTGAAACTCCTACTACTGAGGTTCCTATTGCTGAAAACAGACCCATAGGTGATGAAACCTTAGCAAATGGTGAACCCCATGGTGAACAACATACTGAACAAAATGAGCAACCTGCCTCCTCACGACAACGCACATGGGATCATGATCATACTCCGGATCTTATCATTGGAGATCCTACTGCAGGTGTATCCACTCGTCGGCACACACTTCCCCCTCCTTTTACTGCTTTAGTGTCTTTAATTGAACCTAAAAATATAAAAGAAGCACTAGTAGACACGGATTGGGTGATAGCCATGTAAGAGGAGTTACATCAATTCGAAAGAAATGATGTATGGAACTAGTCCTTTACCTCCCAAGACACACACTATAGGAACCAGATGGGTCTTTAGGAATAAAATGGATGAAAAAGGGGAAGTCGTTCAGAATAAGGCCCGACTGGTGGCACACGGGTATTGCCAAGAGGAAGGCATCGACTACGATGAAACCTTTGCCACAGTTGCTCGGCTTGAAGCCATTCGCCTACTTATAGCGTTTGCATCTGCTTTTGACCTAAAGTTATTCCAGATGCACGTTAAGAGTGCATTTTTGAATGGTCTTATGAAAGAAGAAGTGTATGTTCGCCAACCTCCGGGTTTTGAGGATACACTTCACCGAGATCATGTCTATCGTCTCAAGAAGGCACTTTACGGCTTGAAGCAAGCCCCCCGAGCCTGGTACGACCGGCTATCATCTATATTCTTTGGAACATGGTTTCTCAGGGGTAGAGTAGATAATACTCTATTCATTAAGAAATCAGTTCGAGATATCTGATTGCTCGGTGACGATACGGGATTTCACCCCTCCACGTGGAATAATCTGATTGGTCCAGCTGGCATGTGGAAAAGTCTACACTGATGGCCCACATCGGATCGAATACTATGCATACCAGTGAAGACGGCAATGACAGGCAGATTGTGCGAGTGTCCCACCTCGATCACCCATGTCGGTATGCCTCGAGTCGATGCCAAGACTTCCAGTTCAGACACTCGGGCCCGACGCCCAGCAGGTTACTTGGGCGGGAGGGCAAGGCCCATTTAAGGGTATTTATGTCAATAGACCTAACCGCCTAAACTTAGAAGCGAGGAAGATGGACATGTGCCTATAAATACATCATTCCGGGAACTACGTAAGGCTTGATTCCTGGACATTCACACAGGATACGTAGGCAATCCAAGATACATTCTTGGACTCAGGCATAAAACACCAAAAACACCATCTTTTACACTATTACACAGTTACAGCCGTTCGATTCCTTTACAGCTCATCCTTAGATTACACGTGGCCCAGATTTATCGGTGTTAAATTATTCAGCATCATCAATTGGTGCTAGAAGGAGGGCCTTCTACCGGTGAGTTGGAAAAGTTATCGCAATGGCTCCAGCAGCAAGAAAGAAACCGACGAGTAGTAAGAATCCGCAGATCGAAGAACACGCAGATGTTGATCCCATGGGGGTCCAAGTCCAAGAAGTGCCCACCGGATCTGTACCTGTAGTTGTAGAGCAATCAAGACCTCCACTTCCACCGCAGTTACAGGACATGGCGGACCACTTAACGTCTCTAGATGAAGACGCCCTGAAAAGAGTGGTGGCGTCGGCATTCATAGGTAAGGGAATTTGTAATGCCCCAGACGAACTCCTGTTAGACCCACCAGGTCGAAAGGAGCGTGAGAATGCCAGAGGAAAGAGGCCAGTGAATCCTCGAGAGGAGCATGAGGATGAAGTAGAAATCAGCATAACCAGGAAGCGCCCAGAAAATGAAAAGCAGCAGCAACAGGTCGAAGAGAGCATCCGAAACGAGTTCAACCGTATCGTAGGGAAAGAGCCGATGACAGAATGGCTCGAGTCGCCTTTTAGCCCAGAAATCAAGATATATATGATGCCAGAGTCGTTTAAGCCACCGAAAATGGAACCCTACGACGGAACCACAGACCCGGAGGACCATTTGTACCGATACATATCTTTGATGAGGTTGAAAGCATAAATGATGCCATGAAGTTGTTAGGTGTGATGCCGAAAGACAATTTTGTAATTGTTTTATTTAATAAATGAAATGATATTATTATTCATATTTATTATTCTCATAATCACCGATGTGACAATAGTATTTACACTACTGAAAACCACGAGTATATCGTTTATGTAATCACTTAACTCGAGTGTATGAGATATACACGGAGGATTGAGTTAGTGAAGATGTACTTAAAATACAATTAGTCCGTAGTAAAGTTAATCGAGAGTATCGGGTCTCCCCTTTAACGCATTACTATTAATGCGCCCATAACACGATAGGTGTGATCGTCTTATCGGACTTTCGGTTAAGGGAACCTAATGGGGCATTTATATATGATAGATATATCATATAAATTTGGACCGATTTGATCCGAGTTCTCAATATAATTCCGTAATTGAGAAGTCTTATCGAATCATTAGATGATCATATTATGGATATATCTTAATCTCGAGATGATCACGCGTCAAATGCATGAATCGATTATGAGGTTTGACTTGGCGGTTAAGGATTACAGTGAGAGTGCGTGATCCGAATTACCCCATCTTGGCATTGTACTGGATTGAGTGAGTAGTCTGTGTTATCACAGATACGGAATCCATTCCTTCCATTTATGGAAGTAGATAGACAGTTCCCTTATGAGTTAATCCTAGACATTGATCGATCCATGGGATTCATATTACACTGATTAGCTACCAGTGAGTTATTTGAATTATTGATCACTAGGGGGTTAACGGTAAGTAAGGACAAGATGTTCTGAAAAGGGTTAACGGTAACTTCCCGATTTAGAATGAGCGATCTATGGAGGATTAATCCATATGAAATGATTATATCGGTGGACGCTTATTACTTTCGTGAGGAGATAAATATAATCTTATAATCGGAGGAGTGCGATCACGGGATTATGGTGGCATATTCTGTGATTGATTTATCGAATATAATTATTCATTCATAAGATAATTATTTATTTGATTTATCGGAGCCGCTGATTATTAGTCCATAGTCCCCGACGTGCCTCCTAATATAGCATGTATATTCTCGGACGTCGAATCCTAATAATATTAATTTAGTTCATGTTGGACTTTATTAAAGCGATATGTGAATTAATTGTTTGGTGGACTATTAAATTAGTTGGGCTAAATAATTAAATATGTGGAAAAGACATTTTCCATAATCTTGGCCCAATTATTGTGTAATGGCAAAATTAATATTGACTAGGTCAATATATGTTTGTGGCGCCACATGTGTCTTTATTTTGACAAGGAATTAGTTTTCTTGTGTGTTAAAAGACATGTGCATAAAATATTTATTGGATAAATATTTATGGTAAATAATAAAGATAAAAATATTCTTGATTTGTTCTAGAATATTTTGAGATTATCTTTTATTTAATAGGATTATTATAATTGATTTTGTATTAATTATAAAATCCTTGGAGGACAAGGATTACTCTCTATATAAAGAGAGTTCTCCCAAGTCTCTAACACAATAAAATTTAGACTTCTCCTCTTAGAGAGAAGAAGTGATAATTTCGGCCAAGGGTTTAAGGGAAAATCTTGGAGATTTTCCGGGTAGCATATCGGAGGGTTCGAGTGAGAATTCCTTCCACGGGAATTGCTTGGATCACACGTGCGGAAGATCGTGGTGCTCTTCACATCTTCTTGCAATCTTTCCTTTGCGGTTCTTCGACTTGGATTTAGAGATCCAAGAGGTATGTTCTACAACCCCCTTGTAGATGTAGATTCAATGTTTTATTACGTGTATTATATAGATCTAGATCCATAAATCGCTTCCGTTGCGATGATATTTTCCTAACAGAAGTGTCGTGCCTTCGACACGTTGCTCACAGGTCGAGCTCGAGAGTGGTTCCACAAACTGCGTCCCGGGTCGATCTCAAGTTTTTTACAGTTAGGCCGGAAATTTCGAAATGCCTTCATTGGAAACAAGAAGTTACATCTCAGTGCCACCCACCTCATGAATATCAAGCAAGAGAAAGGGGAGTCGACCATTGATTTTATGAGGCGTTTCAACCTCGAGGCCATGAAAGTGCATAACGCCGGCGATGCGGCTGAGTTAATGCCTTTGTTGGAAGTCTGCGCAATATGAAAGCTGCACGACAAGCTTTCCAAGAAGATGCCAAGCGATATGGGCGAATGTGTAAACATAGTTCATAAATTACGCCAAGGTGAAGAGGCGGTCGTCGCACACCATTTCACTTGGCCTTAATTCAGGAATGACACCCGAGGCGGTCAAGGACAGCCAAAGGGTCGAAATGATGATGGGAAATCTAACGTGTTTGATCGATTAACAGCTCCAATCACAGATCGTCTCGGGAAGAAAGGGAATCTGAAAGAGCGTGATTTTATCCCTCTGAACCGATCACGTGGAGAAGTGCTGGCTATTATGATTAAGAAGAACATCGCTCGAACACCCAAGCCAATGTCCAAGGACCCTGAGAAGAGGAAGAATACCCACAAGTATTGTGATTATCACAGGGATGTGGGGCACGACACAGAGGAATGTTTTGATTTGAAAAGAGATATCGATGCCTGTATCCAAGAGGGTCGATTGGATGAAGTGATCGACAGATCGGAAAAGGACGAGCCCAAGGGTGCGTCGAGTATATAAAGAAAGAGTTATAATAGGAAGAAGGATCGATCGCCGTGTCAAGACAATCAAAGCGGCGGGATAGATCGGCCCGAGCCGACCTCTGAGGATAATCGGCGAGATGATCTTGGGAAGATTTGAATCGAGACCCTCACGGGGATAACGGCGTCGGATGCAGCGTCAATACCATTAATAAGCGAGCATGGGTACGATCGATCTAGGTCGAGTCGGCGATCTTGGACCGATCGAGAGAGTCGAAGAAATTGAGGTTCACAACGGAAGTGGGTTATGGACCCAAGGATGATATCCCGAGTTCGCACAGCCATAGCGAAGGGTTGGTCATAGAAGCGGTAATAAGTCGAGGTCGGGTGAAGAGAGTCTGCGTCGATAGTGGAAGCGCCGTTAACATCCTTTATTACTCGGCCTTCAAAGCCGTGAGATTGAAAGATGAAGATATTGTGCCATTATCTACCCCTCTATTTGGATTCACAGGACAAGCTATTCACCCTGTTGGGTCGAACAATTTATTGACAAGCGTCGGAGCAGAGAAAAAAGGCCGGACCATGGAGATGACCTATGTCGTAGTTAAGGCCCCATCGGGATATAGCGCGATATTAGGTCGACCCGACTTTATACGATCTCAGAGCCATCATCTCGACATTCCACAACAGCATGAAGTTCCCCACCTGGAATGGAACCTATTAGGTAAAAGAAGACATCGAGGTAGCCAGGAGTTGTAGCTTGGTCACAATCAAAAGGAAAGGAGTTGGGCGGTGTTGGTTGAAGAATTAATTCGGAAGAAGAGGAGGATCGAAAGTGGGTCTCTGTCGACCCGGCGGAAGAGATACGTGTGCGGAAGGAGGAAGAGAGGCCAAGGAGTCGGATCGGGAAGTGGTTGTCACACCCGACATGAAAGCCTTAGTCGACCTCTGGTAGAAGTATCGAGATGTCTTTGCGTGGAAGCCAGGCGACATGCCAGTCTATCGGACGGATATTGCGATGCATCAACTCAATGTCGATCCAAAAAAAAGCCAATACGGCAAAGAAGAGGAACCTTGCTCACGAGAGGAAAGAAGCGGTAAGGAAAGAGGTTGACAAGTTGTTGATGATTTGGGATCGTCAAAGAAGTGTTCTACCAGTTGGTTAGCCAACCTGTGTTAGTTAAAAAGCCGGATGGTAGGTGGCGAATGTGCATAGATTTTACAGATCTCAACAAAGCATGCCCCAAGGATTCGTATCCCTCCCGAAGATCGATCGGTTGGTTGACTCGACCTTTGGGCTTGAGGTGTTCGGTTTTCTCGATGCGTCAGAGGCTACTACCAAATATTCATGGACCCCGGGACTCGAGAGAAAACGCATTCATAGCGAGTTTGGAGCGTATTGTTTGTGACAATGCCATGTGGTTTGAAAACGCGAGGGCCACACTATCGTGACGATCAACAAAATTTTCAAAGGGGTGATAGGTCGGAACATGGAGGTTTATGTGGGCGATTTGTTGATCAAGAGCAAGTCCATAGGGCGGTTTATTGGCGATGTCGAGAGAGGTTTTCGAGTCTTTGCGGGCTGCGAAAATGAAGCTCAACCCGAAGAAGTGCACTTTGGGTTCGATCTGGAAAATTCTTAGGCTATATGATATCAAAGGATGGGATTCGCGCTAATCCGGATAAGATCGAGGCTCACGAAAAACATGCACTGCACCTCGTAGCGTAAAGGAAGTTCAGCGATTGGCCGGGTCGGATGGCTGCCCTCGATCGTTTCTTGTCGATATCGGCCTGAGAGGGCCTACCGCTTCTTGAGGATATGAAGAAGGCAAGTCCATTCGAGTGGGATGAAAAGTGTCGGAGAGCGTTCGATGACTGAAAAGTATTTATCGATTTGCCGACCTTTGTCCTCACCTCGAGAAGGAGAGAAACTCTTAGTTTATCGGCAATCTGCGAGGAGGCGGTGGCGTGATGTTGGTTCGAGAGGGAGATCGGGGCGATTCGATTTATTTTGTGAGTAAGGCATTGCATGGAGCGAAGTCGGATATACACCATTGAAAAGTTGGCCTTGGGTCTAGTCCATGCATCAAGAAATTGAAGCCGTATTTTCAAGCACACCCATAGGCATTGTAGTCGCGGACCGACCTTTGAAGCAAATTCAGCGAAGCCGAGATATCGGGTCGGTTAGCAAAGTGGGTTGTCGAACTAGCGAGTATGATATCGAGTTCTTACCATGTACCGCCATCAAAGGTCAAGCTCTGGCGGACTTCACGGCGAAGGGTTATCGATTCAATTGGAACAAGAAAAGCGATCATCGAGAAGAACAATGGACCATCCACGTCGATGGTGCCTCGAGTAAAAGTAAAGAGATTTGGTTTATTCTTGGTTATCCCGAAAGGAAGAGTTCCATCGCGCCGATTCGAGTTCAAAGACACGAACAATGAAGGCGAGTATGAGGCCATGATCACGGGTTTGAAGCTAGCATCGAAGTTGGGGTCGAGAATCTTTTGGTATCTGGCGATTCTCGACTTGTGGTAAACCATATACGAGGTGAGTATGAGGCTAAGGAAGAATCGATGAAGAGTTATCGAAAGTCGTTCGAGGGTTAATGTCGAAATTCAAAATAGTTCGCATCGGCGGCGGTACCACTTGCGGCGAGAACAAGAGGGCCCGGCCTTATTTATCTAAACTCGCGTCAATTTCAAATCGAAAAGAAGGTTACGGTGGAGATGTTGGCGAGCGGAGTTACAATGAAGTCGATGTGCAACGGTGGTTCGAGGATCGGCGTGGATGGATCCGATAGCTCTGTACTTGAAGGATGGAATTCTCCCGTCGACAAGTCTCAAGCCAAAAGATCGGCTACAAGCCTCCAGGTATGCCCTGATTCGACTATGTCGCTTTATCGAAAATCATTTGTAACACCTTGGATCGATGCGCATCGGAAGATGAGGGCTTATCTACTTGAAGAGATACATCGAGGGTTTGTGGTAACCATTGCGGAGCTCGAATGTTGGCGAGAAAATGTAAACTAGCGAGGCTATTTTGGCCTTCAATGCAAAAGGGCGTAACCGATTGGTGATGAGGTGCGAGGGCTTGCCGGTGCATGATGTGGTAACACACCAACATGCACAAGAGATGAATGACATTGAATCGGTATGGCCGTTTGATGAATGAAGTCGATATAGTCGGACCACTACCCGAAGCTCGGGTAATTTCAAGTATGTTGTGGTCGCGGTCGATTATTTCACAAAGTGGGTGAAGCCAAAGCCCTTACCGACATCGAGGCTCGAGACCATCAAAAAGTTTCTATGGGAGAATATTTTGTGCAGGTATGGAATTCCAAAGTATCTGATATAAGATAATGGGACTCAATTTCTAGATGACCGAGTGCAGGATTGGCTCAAGGAGTTTAAGATCGAACATCGAACCACATCGGTGGCCCGACCTCGTCAATGGTCGGTCGAAGCGGACTATGAGGAAGATCAAGTTCGGTTTGAAAAGCATTTGGAAGATGAAGGTCGGGATTAGGCGGCTCGGTTGCCAAGTATTCTATGGTCATATCGAGCGGCACCCAACTCGGCCACACAAGAAACTCCCTTTGCCATGGCTTATGGGTGCGAAAGCGATGATACTGCGAGAGATCGGACTATCCTCACCTCGAGTTTTGGCATATAACGTTGAGGCGAATGCCAATAATCTGCTTCAAGAGAAGGATAATATCGAAGAAAAGAGAGAGGTTGCGGCGTATCGAATGGCCAATTATAAAAGAAAGATCTCACAGTATTATAATGCGAGGGTGAAGTACAAATACTTCCAAGTGGGAGATCTAGTGCTGAGAAAGAATGAGGCCGTGAGACAAGACCCAATAGGCAAGCTCGAGCGAATTGGGAAGGTCCATATAAAATTACGAAGGTGCATCCTAAAGGATCGTATCGAGTTGGGTAGGTCGGATGGAAGCACGGTACCTCGAACAGCACGCCACCAACACGAGAAAATACTATGTTTAAATCGCATTCACTTTACGACATTTGCAACTTTGCTTTCCTAATTGTTTGTAACAAGTCGATATGACATCGATTTCAACGTTTTATATTCAAGCAAATTTTTTTAATTATCTTTGAATTTACAAGCTTATGTCAAAAGAAAAGGGAAGCGGAAGAAAAAGCGTAAAATTCGACGCCGACACGAGTCGACAAAATAGTGAATAAAGCCAAGTCGCGACAATGCTTATATCACTTTGAGCTACGACCCATCGACCACGATGGAGTTAGAACAAAATGGTGAATAAAGCCAAGTCCTTGTGAGCTTAAATCACTCCCGACCTTCAAATAAGCCCGATGCGGCGGTCGGAAGATCCCACGATGGATACCTAGCTCGACCGGATCATAAGCACCACGATGTGCGGCGATCGAGTAAGGATTTCATAATTCGATGCCCTTATAAGCTGGCGAGGCAAGGATAGTCGAATCGAGCTCCGACCGACCAAGTCAAGCCAATAAAGCGATACAATGCTAGGTCGGCTCGTATCCAAGTGTACCATGAGTCATGAACTCATACCACACGCCGAGGGCCATAGGGAATTAAGTCAAGGACTACACCCCATGAGAAACATTTGCAAGGGAATTAAGTTCAAAAGGACTACACCCTAGACAAACGATCAATAAAAGGCAAAAAAAAAAACATTCAATGGAAAAGTATAGATGTAAACACAAAAGACAGAATGCAAATTGAATAGTTTCAATTTTACAAGGTCGAATCAATGAAATGCAAGTTCAAACAAATAAAAATGTCAAAGTTATTACAACCAGATCGAATTAAAGAGTTCAATAAACAGATCAGTAAAGACTGTAACATCAAAGAGAGTCATCAAGCAGCTGGCTAGTTTGAGGTGGAGGCGTTGGGGTCGACCTGATCTTCCAACACATCGTTCTCCGCTCCATCTCCCTCTAGAGCAGGGACTACATACTTGTCATAGAGAGACACGCCAGCCTTGAAGTCGGTGATATACCGACCATATCGGGGAATGGCCTCCGGATCATACAAGTACGCCTTCTCGATGCTCTTAACCTCAAAATCGGGGATAACCATCTTGACTTGATCCAGCGCGTTCGAGAATCCCCCCTTCATGGCCTGAGTCATCAATAGCGCCAAGTCATTATCGAACTCTTCCGACGTCAAGAAGTCCTTTTTAGCCGCTTCTAAGCGGGTCGTGAAGCTATCAACCTCCAGTTGAAGATCGTCTCGAGCCTTAGTAGATGCGGCCAGCTCAGCCTTAGTCTCATCCAACTCCGACTTCACCACCGCTAACTCAGCTTCCCTGTCAGATATGTCCTTTTGTGCTTTAGACAGATCGGACTCCAGTTTTATGAGACGATCGTCCAACTTGTTGACCTTGGCCTTGACTACCGAGGTCGGAGGTCAGTTTAGCGATAGTCTCTTTTTGCTCCTCCAAAGCTGCCGAGGGAGACTCGATTCTATTTAAAGCTACTTTAGTAGCGAGTCGAGTCTGCAAAAAAGAACACACTTAACGTCAAAAACAGACAAAAAATCACGAAACTACGAAGAAAGTAAGAGAAGACTCACAGCTCGATGACCCTTCATAATGAAGTCGTGTAACTCCTCCAGAGTCATGGCCTCCATCTCTGCCACGCTCATCTCAGGGATCGGATCGGTGGTGTTTGGCGGGGCAAGGTTACGGGTCTCCTTCCCGACCCCATGTCGCACCTCAGTTGTTTTCTGGCGCTTCCTCGATGCAAGGACTCCTTCAGTCTGTCCTGTCACCCTAGCCTCGTCGGGTTGACCTCTTAAAATGTCAGATGTCGTCTGAGGCATAGAAGATCGGGCGATCCTCGACCCCAGATGTGGCACCAGGCGCGGCATCTTGGCGATACCGGCGAGTTCTTGGATTTTCTTGGGGCTGTCTTCTTAGGATCGGGCATCTTACCTGGCGCCTCAGGTTTTGAAAAGTGCTCCACTTTGCAAACAAAGATAAGTAAGCATTAATACATCATTAAAAACCTTATAAGGTCTTGAAAAGGAAAGTGCAAGTATAAGCGGTTTGTGAGCGAAGAAGTATCTACACAAAACTCGAACGTCCTCATCGAGTTCCAAATAGGCGCCCGGTCCTGCCATTTCGATGTCAATGAATGGATACATGGAATGCAGATTTCGAGTCGCAATGTCGGGTTGAACGCTCTCGATAATCCCACACTCACGGGGGACGTCCGAGTCGATCCGATCATGCCATTTCCGTGGCCTTTTTTACCAAGTATGGATGTCAATATCCACCAACCCATGTCGGATAAAAAAGAAATCGGTTTCCACTCGCATACAGAGGAGGTCACCTTCCTCACGAACTCCGATACCAAAGGCGCCTGGAATGTGTACCATCACGGAGTCTTGTAGGCCTTGAATTGCGTAATATTGCTTTGGAGCAACCAAACCGAGAACTCAATTTTGGCGATTCGACACGCCCGGCACAAAACCCATTCGCTCACAAACCCATTGGGAGCAAATTTGGGTAACACTGGATCACAGTAGTGTTGGAGAATTTGCAATAAGGGACGGATCGAAAGAAGCGAAGTCCCTCCTTCAATTGCACCTCGTAAATGGTGCGAGAACCGAAGTCACAGGCGAACTGATGTTGAACGTGTGAGACTTTGACATGTTCAGATGAGTAGGGAATGCCATATCGAGAACAAATGGTTTTATCCTTTTCTTGAGAAAGACTGGAAATACAACCGTATGGCCCTTGGCCTCTCATCCTAGTTTGACGCTTGGCGGCGGGTCGAGAGGACGACTCTTCTTCTCCCCTCTCTCCTTCTTCTTCTCCGGCGACTTTTTCACCAGGTGCAGTTGGAATTTTAGAAACCGTCTCCTCCGCCGATTCTTCTTCTATTGCAGAAATCTCTTCCCTATTTTGAGAATCGCTCTCACTACTAGACATGGAACTAAGAAAAGATGCGAGAAATAAATGCAAAAAGAAAAAATCTGAGAGGAGTTTGGCGAATTTTGGCTTACTTGTGTTTTTCTAATAAAGCGAGAGACAGATAATGGCAAATGAGAGAATCACGAGTGCAGGGCTCCTTTTATGCTTGTGAAATCTTCTAAATGATTTGAAAAAGGCGGTTTGGGAAGCGATTGTAAGGTGTGTAGCGAGAATCAAGGGTAGTGGGCGAGATAAAGCGCCCGTTTCGCACACATTAATGCTAGTACATTGTAGCGTCATCCTACGACAACTACATCGAATAGAAAGGGCGGTTGTATTCCGCCTAAGGAAGATTGAATGTCGAAAAGATTATTCAAATTTTGAGATCCGACCTCGGCATTGAGATGAGCTTCCCTCCGATCTGGGGGCTTATGGCGATCACGAGATTTCACCCCTCGCGTGGAATAATCGATTGGTCGGTGGCATGTGGAAAAGTCTCTGGCGATGGCCCACATCGGATCGAATGCTATGCATACCGGTGAAGACCGCAATAGCGGGGAAGATTGTGCGAGTGTCCCACCTCGATCACTAATGTCGGTATGCCTCGAGTTGATGCCAAGACTTCCAGTTCGAGACACTCGGGCCCGCCGCCTAGCGAGTTACCAGGCGAGGAGGGCAAGGCCCATTTAAGGGTATTTATGTCAATAGACCTAACGCCCTAAACTTAGGCGAGAAGAAGGACATGTGCCTATAAATACATCATTCGGGAACTACGTAAGGCTTGATTTCTGGACATTCACTCAGGATACATAGGCAATCCAAGATACATTCTTGGACTCAGCCATAAAACACCAAAAACACCATCTTTTACACAGTTACACAGTTACAGCCGTTCGATTCCTTTACAGCTCATCCATAGATTACACGTGGCCCAGATTTATCGGTGTTGAATTATTCAGCATCATCACTCAGGTATATGTAGATGATATCATTTTTGGCTCCACCAATCCCGACCTATGCACCCAGTTTGAGACTTTGATGAGGTATAACTTTGAGATGTCGGCTATGGGAGAGCTCACTTTCTACCTTGGTCTACAAATCAAACAAATTCCCTCAGGAACACATGTTAGTCAAACCAAATACATTAAAGACATGCTCGCTAAATTCAAGTTTGACACACTTAAGCTGCGATGCGCCTATGACCTCATCACATCGGTGACTCTGAGATGAAGATAGCCAACCTTTTCGACCAACACCTTTATAAATTCATGATAGGCTCCTACTCTATTTGATTGCTTCCGACCCGATATTATGTTTGTCGTTTGTCTATGTGCACGATTCCAAGCTAACCTAAGATGTCACACTTTGAGGCGATCAAACAGATTTTTCACTATCTTAGGCACACCCCACTTTGAGTCTATTTTATGCCACATCTACATCATTCACACTACTCGCATATAATGATGCCGACTATGGAGGTTGCCGTGTGGGCATAAAAGCACTAGTGGCACGTGCCATTTCTAGGGCAATAGACTCGTCTCGTGGTTCTCCAAGAAGCAGCCTAGCGTTGCTTTGAGCACCACTGAGGCTGAGTATGTTTCTTTAAGTAATTGTTGTGCCTAGCTTTTATGGATCAAAGATCAGCTTGCTGATTTCGGCCTTACTAGACCTTGCGTGACAGTCTACTGTGATAGCACTAGTGCCATAGACTTGTCCCGCAATCAGGTAATGCACTCTCATGCCAAACATATAGATATCCATTATCACTTTATACGTGTTGGTCCCAGAGAAGGGTAAAACTATAGTCAGAGGGGAGGTGAATGACTTTAGTGGAGTTTCAAAAACTTTTCTTGTGTTTAAAAGCTTTTGGGCAGCGGATAAGTCCCTTCTTACTATGTTGTTTCAAAGCAGTTTAAACAATCACAGATATAGATTTTAATCTAGGCAATATAAATGAATGCAGTAAGGTAAATTGCAGAAAGTAAATTGTCACAAGGCATATAGTGGTTCTGGGTGGTGTAATCCCTTAATCCACTCTTCTCACATGATGATTGGAGGAATTCACTATTGTTTTCCACGAGATACAATAGTATGATTGTCCTTGACTTCCCAAGCTTCACAATCTACAAGACTATCACTCCTTATTGCCAGCGACTTGGTGATTTAGTCTCTTTCACTTTGCTCTTGAGATCAAATCCTTGGCGGCTATTACAAAGCGCAACTCCTTCTCGGATGACTTTTGATTGATTTGCTTCAATTTATTGTGAATGAGATTCACAAAATTGATTGATCAATCTCGATCTGCTAAATATGGAATTGTAGTTACGATGTCTAAGTTGATCTCTAGATAAATCTTTGTAAGTTGGAGAGAAGGCTTTTCAAATTGTGAGTATCTGCTTGATTTTCTTTTTCTTGTCGTTCATCTTATCTATCTGTCAATGCCTTCTATTTATAGCCTTGAATATCCTGGATTTGAAATTCCGTCCATTGGCTATATTTATGAGGGGAATAATCCTTGATTTTATTCTTGATTCCCCTTTAATTATATTCTCCCACTACAAGAAAAATGAGTTTTAATGACAGGAATTCCCGTCATTATATGTCAATTTCTCGTCATTAAAGACTTTTAATGACGGGAAATCCCCCTCATGCCCCCTCATAGTTGCCACTTTTAGTTAAAGCATTCAATGACAAGAACTAGCCTCGTCATTAAAGATATCAAGGTTTTAATGGCGAGATTGAGACGATCATTAAAAATATTTCTAGTGATGAGTAATTTCCACATTATTATACTATTTGCCTCTCATTAAAATTAAAGTTGAATATTAGTTTCTATCCGTTAATGACGGAGATTACCGTCATTAATAAGTGAAATCGTGGTCATTAATTACCATGCAAGAATCGAGTCATTACAAAGAAATATTACTATATCAAAACCATTAAATACACCACGCTACAAAAATCGCAACATAATCCTCCACTAAGTACACTCACACATGTTCGGGAACACTACCTACCTCCACTAAGTACACTCCAAGTTCCATAAAGAAAGCTTAAAATGGAAAAGGTAGAAGGACAAATGCAAAAATATAGCATATCACACAAGCCAGGAGATACATACTTGCCCTTCACCACGGCCTAAAACTTCTTGTGCTTTTGTGCCATAATCATATTATGCACCATCCTACATGAAAAACACTAAAATTAAATCTAAAGCAGAATATATACACGCTTATTTAGATTACACGATGAGAGGAACACCACATACTTTTGCCCCAAAATATGATCTTTAAAACATGTCATCAATAAACTTTATCTCCTTAACCTTCACTTTTTGAAATGCGATTGCGAGTTTGTGGCTACAACAAAAACAACCATTAAATTCTCTTGAAAATTGAAGTAGAATACATAAAGTCGTAGCTTAATAAACTATACTTGATGAAAAAACAATTATAACTAAGTTAAAGGATTAGACACTGCCATTGCGAATACAATAATCCGACTTGTATTTCATTTTTAAACAAGAGTATTGATAGTTCCACAAGCAGGAGCACTAACCGTAACCGTAGCGAATTTTTCGGTTTCTCTATTACATGAACCGAATAAATTGGTCTTTTCAACACCAGGACTTCCTTCTAAAATCTCTGTATACATTGAAAACAATATCTCAGGAGATAATGCCACGACAAACTTTCCTGGTTCTTCCACAAGTCCAAGTGTCAGAACAAAACATGAAAATACTCATTTAAAAAATGCACTTCTCTTCTCAAAAAAAAAAAATGCACTTCTTCACACGACTATAAAAGTGTACCATCACAGACTGTCAAAAGTTACATTGTCTTGCAAGCTGCATAGCTCGAAGCACTCCATATCACTTTCCATTATCTTTTGGAGTGAGATGAATAGCCTAAAGAAAAACCAAAAGTATGGAAAGCTTTTGACACAGACTACAGAAAGTCTTGCATGTAGCAGTCAAACAAATCATCATTAGTGCACAAACCGGTATAGGCTTGCATAAGAGGAATAAAAACACTTACAAAGGTCATAAAGTCCACACCTTCTAAAGAAGACACAACATTCCGAAAATTTGTCAAGACTAGTTTGTGCAAATCTTCACCTGCCTAAATGGGGTATCGCATACATTTACAACCAAACAAACACCAGCTCATTACCATGATTAAGCAGCACTGAAATAGCTAGATGTTTGGACAAAAGCTAAAGTCGAGGAAGCAACACAATACAATATGTCAAGTGGAAGACACGGAACCCATATTCATATTGTTTCATTTCAGAAACAACTTCAAGTAGCAAGCAAGCAATCTTTGAATTCCAAAACAAAAACAAAAAAGAAATCAGACATAAAGCTGATTTGATTTTGGTAAGCGAAAAATAAGTAAAAACAGGGGTGGAGTTGGAAGTCCTGTAATGAAGATAATGAATACAATTAGAACTTCTTGAAATGGTCAGCTAAAATAGACAGCTGAGCAAAGCCCAAGGCAAGGGCCCCCACAAATAAGGTCCCGAGTCCACGATTAAATACTTTATTTAGTGTAGCCATTTGATAAAGCAATTCCAATATAAATTTTCCGATCTTGGATCATTATATCATGATAAACATGAAGATTGAATCAAGCATGAAGACTACGTGCATGCTTTCTACTTTCTAACACCAAGTAAAAAATACAAATATTTACCAAAGAGTAACTAATTTTCAGTATTTGTTGTATTATAAGAGATGATTGCTCTCCGTCTTAGTAGAAAATGGATTGTTCCATATCATTCACAGTATTTAAACATTTTAAGGAACCAACTAATCATGAAAAGAAGGTTACCACTAACATATGTTTATTAAATCTATGATAGTAATATATGAGCTTCTCAAGCTCTTTTCTGAAAATAAATGATATATTTGTAACATATTTGAAATGTAAGAAAACAAAACCACCACTACAAATGAATATAAAGCTAAAAGAAATTCTAACATGGTGTTGCAACACCAAGGTGCTATATATAGATCAAATTCAACAAATTCCCTCTGTTTGCCAGAAAAAATCATCCCAGTTTGAAAATACTGCCTTGCTATAAAAAAGAACAATATGATCAGACAATTTCAATTGTATTAGCAAAATAATATAACCGCTCTTTACAATCCTTCAAAAGATAGTAAAGGTATACATAGCACAAATCAATTTACTGGAAAAAATGCCACATTTTTTGCTTACATAAAGCGAGATAAACAATTGAATAGATTAAAGGAGTAACAAGTGAAGCAGAAACAACTAATTTGATGTAAAGATTCAACAAAGCGATTTATCTAACTAATTTAAAAAAGTTAGGGCGACAATACCAACGAAACTTGTACTGTGAAATCCGAGATCTAGCTATAGAGCAGGCAAAAGAGCTACAACAAGATTAGACTTTCTTAGTTAGTGGATCTCGATGCCTCGCTAGATTCCAACTCAAGATCTGAGAATGGGAAAGAAGAACTAATACTAGATCGGACTTTCCTTATTTGCCCAACTCCGATGAAATGTGCTACCTGGCGGAAAAGGAAAGACTCGTGAGAGAGGAGAGAGGTGAAAGCGGAAGAGGATTGAAGAAGGCGGAGGAGCGTTGAAGAAAGGTGGAGGATTCTGTGAAGGCGGATGTTAGGTCGAGCGATGAGGTGATTTTGAGGATCCGTCAATTTGGGGTTGGGGTGGTGTTTGAGAGAAATGTTTTTGATATATATGTTTAATTATTATTATAAAAGGATTTTTCCTTCTAAAAGGGGTTTTTATTAAGATTTTAAGAAATAAACATATTACAAATAAAAGAATTTACGATAGTGAGAGGACTTTGTTTTTGATGCCATAATGGCGGGAAGTGCGGATCAATAATGACGAGAAAAAATAGTTCGTCATCAATTTTTTACCATAATTAAAACAACCTTTTAATGGCGAATTTTTCTCCGTCATAAAATTCCCCTCATTATAATCACTTTTTCTTGTAGTGTCCTTGATTTTAGTGATCGGATTTTTCTTCAAATGTATAGCAGAAAATCCGTCCTTCATTGATCTCTCATTGATTGTGCATTAAATGTATGATCTTACGAATCTTCATCACATTTCAATTACGTTACGATAAGGATTACTTGCGCGCGTTCTCACGAGCGGTCAAGTGATCCATCTTACTTTGCCGTTTAGATCTTCCTTCACTTTGTTTTGCCTTCCCTTTGCGAAAGTCAGTTTACTCTGCCCGATTCTTTGTTTCCTTCACCACTTGGTTTAAGGAGAATCTTTGTACTTCATGATCATTGATTTGGGTGAGATCGGTGTACACCATATTTGAACATTAAATTTCATCACTTGAAACATACTTAGACTTATCCAAGGTCATCACGGACTTCTTGGTTATAAGTCAAACCATTAAATCTTCACTTGCTTTCTCTGCTTGGTGCTTGGTGGCTTCACTCTGCCGAATATGCATTTTACTTTGTCGTCCTACCAACTAGTACAATACTTGTGGAAACTTAACTTATACAATGTGTCGGACTCTATGTAAAGACTTATCTGAGAGAATTCTAACTTATTTGAGGCTTGCTATAACAGCTAGTATGGCCATCATCAAAACATAATAAAATGTTTCTAACAATTTCCCCCTTTTTGATGATGACAAAACCCTCATAAGCCTGAACATAAGTAAGCCAAATTTTTCGTAATAATTAACAGAATGAAACTCAACAATTTTATTCATTCATTCAAGGGCCATAAGATATTGCATCTTTTTATTCAAAGACAAAGGCAGAATAGAAATAATTCAAATTAAGTATAAGGTCTACTTCTTCATTTCTTCAAACCTGATGCCTTTGCCTTTGCTGCCCTTGCCCTCTTCTGTTGGGCTTGCCTCCTTTTTACTGGAGCTTTCAGGCTTTGCACTTCCTTCCCCCTTTTTGGCAGCACCAAAAGTGCTTATTATCTGTGATTCTTTGCTTCAGACTCAGGGAAAGGACCATATGTTCTCTCAAGTATTTTGTTGTTTGCCTCACCAATTTTGAGAAGGGTGTCAAGTTGTTGCCCAGAGTGCTCTATTATCTCATGCAGATGCTGAATTTGATGAGTGTGAGCAATTAAAGTGTCCACCAACGGTTTGAGATTGTTGTCAATCGATTCAGCGTGAAACTCAAGGTTGGTTTGGACATGGTAGGGAATAAGATGCTGCAAGTTGCAAAGCAAGTTTCCCTGTTTTTCCATCACCTCATCTTGTATCTTGATGTGACTGATGAGGGCTTCAAGCTTGTGGTTTAAGGTGGTTTCGTCACTCCTTAAGGAAGCTTTCAGATTTTGCCTGCTGTGATACTACTTCTCCATATGTACAATCAGGGGTTGAATGTCCAGATTGAAAACTCTTTCTGGATTAATTTCCTCTGGTATCACATTAACCTCCTCTTCATCTCCATCTTCCTCTTTCTCGTTGTTCTCCTCTTCCTCTTCCTTCTCTTCATGTTCACCTTCATCTCTTTTTCTCTTTCTTCCTTTGTTTCTTGTTCTTCCTCTTGTTCCTCTTCAACCTTAGTGTCATTGAGAGTTTGTGGAGGAATGCTTGCTTCGATTTTCTTACGCGGAGTTCCCCTTGGTCAATAGTGGGGAGTTGACAAGTTCGTGAAGTGAGTTTGATCAATTTGGTTCACTTGGCTATTCATCAACTTTCTTTGAGGCTCTTGAAAGTACCTCTTGAAGAGTTAGATCATCATCAGGATGTCTGTGGTTTCGGATCGGCTTCAAGATGGTCACCTTGAGAATGTTCATCCTGCGCCTCGGCTTCTTCCTCATCCATATCTTCGTCTTGGATGAAGTAATTTATATCCTTCTCACCTTTCTCCGGGTAAAGTGATTTCCTCTTGTTGTTTTTCTTCTTATGTTCTTTGTATCATCAATGATTATCACAGGTTAATTCATGTTCTTTGGTACGATCCACAGAGATGTTTTCTTGTGCCTTACAGGATCAGGTTCTTCGTCCCTCCGATCTGCTTTGCTCTCTGGTTGTTTCCTCTTTCTTCCGGCAGTTGGTTTGGGTTTCATAGATGCCTTGATGTGGTAAACATTACCTTAGGCGTGTGTGGAGCCTCTGATTTGTAGGTTTCACTTTCAATGTGTCAAGCAGATGTTGAAGAGGAACCCGTATGATTTCTATCCCATAAATCACCTTCTTACCAAACCCTTGCTTGAGTGTTTGTAATGGGCAGATCAATCTCCTTTCGAATCTGGTCTTTCAACCTATTGAATACAAATGTTGCCCGATCAAATTTAGTACCTTCGTAGATGATTGCCATTAGCTTGATCCTTAACTTTCGGTTAAGTTTTCCATTGACCACTTTTCTTCCTGCCGATGTTTTTGGCTATAATCGGTGCAAACTCGGCCAAGCGGAAGTTTTAGTCTTGATCTTGGGAGATTGTATGTTTTCTTTGTTTTTCTTGGGATTCTTGGCTATCTCTATTGAGAATTTCTTGATGTCAATCGTCACAAACTTTACATTAGTTGGATCTATCATAGGTAGGTGTAGGAATCTATTGAGAAGACCCGAGCGTAATGACTACCTCTTTCCTAAATATTGAACTTTTATGCGATCGACATCGAGTTTTCTTTGTCTTTGGGCACAAACTTGGCATTTTCTAGAAAGAAATCAAATTTTCATAGCAAATTCCGTTGATTGGGGTTTAGGAGCGTCATTAACCCCAGATTTGTCTGACAATCAACCAAGCGTTGAGATTGTGCATCATTATCACAAAAGGAGAGATAATGTTCGGGCCTAAAGAAAGATCGGTGATGATAGATTTTCATAGAATCATTTGTTGGTCGAAGATGGGTGAAACTATAGTCGAGAGGGGTGAATGACTATAGTGGAGTTTCAAAAACTTTTCTTTTTTAAAAGCTTTTGGGCAGCGGATAAATCCCTTCTTACTATGTTGTTTTCAAATCAGTTTAGACAATCACAGAATTAAGTTATGGTGTAGGAAAATTAAATAAATGCCGTAAAGTAAATTGCGAGAAATTAAAT
>CM047812.1:66528263-66788995 GCA_026214975.1 Gentiana macrophylla
TCACATCTGCAGTGTTATATTTAAGTTTCTCGTTATAATTTAAAACCCGCTAAGTTTCGATCCTGACCGAATCTTAGATTCGCCTCTCATTTTCTCGACTAACGCTTTATTTCTACAAACGACACGGTTTAAATTTATTCACACACCACTTTGCAACACAATATCGAACCGAATTTTTGTCACATCTTATTTGAATTCGTCTGATCGTATTGTATCACTACGTTAGTGTTAAGTGCATTGACTTGCATTGTATTACATTTCATTATCATATAAACACCTAGAATTAATTAAATGGCTTCCATGAACTATAACCAGGCACCACGTGAGGGCTTATAATTGGTAAGACCTCCCTATTTTGATGGTACTGGGTATATTCAGTGGAAGAGGGCTATGCAACTCCATGTAGAGGCAATAGACATCCGACTATGGTTCATTATAGTGGATGGACCCTTTGTCCCTACTAAGGAAGGTAGAGATGACGGTGTGTTAGTGCTAGTTAAGAAGGAAAGAGAAGAATTAGATGATGAGGACTATCAAAAGATGACCTCAATTCTAAGGCTACAGCCTATCCTTGTTAACGCCTAAGTCCAATGAGGAAAATACATCTTAGATCGTAAGATCTGCTAAGGAAATATGGGATCATCTAAATACGCCATGAGGATAATAATCAAGTTAAGTATAATAAAATTAACCAACTCATGTTTGCATATGAATCATTTAGGATGGGTTCAAACGAGACAATCACCACATGGATACCAGATTCTCCAATATTATCACTACACTTTCTCAGACTAGTAAAACCTTTAAATCCAAAAAGATTGTTCAAAAGATCCTTAGAAGCTTTCCCAAGAACGGGACGCCATGGTTACGACTATACAACAAAGCAAAGATCCTGAACACTCGAAAAGGATGAACTTATTGGCTCATTACTTGTGCATGAGAGCATGCTATCCTCTCGCAAGCATACTAAGCCCGAGACTAACGGAGTGGCACTCAAGGCCAAATCCCAGCCCACTGAACCTGAGACTACCAAAAGTGAGTATGATAATGAAGATCACGCGACTTATGGTTCACAACATCAAGAATTTTTTGAAGTATAATAAGGGTTCAAAATTTGAACCTAAATCCCAAAAAGGCAAAATCAAAAGGGGTCTGATGTCCGCTGCTACGTAATGTCAACAAAAGGGCATATTGCCAATGAATGTCCGAATCATAAGTCTAAATCAAAAGAAATCCATAACTGCTTTTGATAATAAAAAGAATGTAAAACTGCTTTTAGCCGCTTGGTCCGATAGTTCGGACAACGACGCTTAATCGACTCAAAAAAGAGTGAGAAAGAAAATGTTGCTCTTATGGCGCACTCTCGCACTCACTAATGACACGGATGAGATTTTATCTAATCCATCTTTCACAAATGATGAACTGTATGAATTAAATGAAAAATTGGCTATTGAAAACTTAATTGTTAAAAGCAAAAATGAACACCTACAAGATATTATTTTGTGAAATGAGGATCAAATCCTCCAACTGACATTCTTTAAGTGCACTTGAGTCAAGTACCAAGATCTTGAGTTGGAAAATGCTTCTTAAAATCGAGTCTATTACACTCAAGAAAACCATTCAAGTGGTTGTGAGAAGGGCCAATATTCAGTGGGTATGAGACTTCCTACAAGGAGACTCTTTCAAGGACTTGAAGCTTAAAGAAAAGATCTTGGAACCAAGGCCAATTGCCTTAAAGAACATCATACCCCATTCCCCAAACATTTTTATAAACAAAGACACAAAAGCACCCAAACACGCATACAAGTATGACCAGAGGTACTCAAGGAGTCCAACTCGAACAGACTACCTCTCGTCAAACAAACTATGCTCCACGATGCACCATAATTATGGGATACATCAAGCACCTAACTACACCTATGTTAAACCACGAGTGTCTTATAATTGTGATAACAATTTTCAACCACAATATCACTATGACCAGCCCCACTATCCATGTGGGTCTTATTTTGGATTTTATGATCAGCCCTCTAGTTCCTATGGATCTAGACTCCGCACATAAACCCAAGATTAAGAAGATATGGGTACCCAAAGTCAAACAAGTATGGGTGAGAAAGGATTCCACCAATACTAACCCTTAAGGACCCAAAAGACTAAAGGACCTCAACTACTCTTTGGTTGCTGATTGCCTAAACTAAGGCCATGAAGAATCCTAATAAATAGGTGCTAGACATGGTCGCTTCTAGGCACATGACTGAAACTTCACACATTTTCAACATACGAACCCAAATCCAATGGAAGCTCTGTCACTTTTGGTGATAGCTCCAAAGGAAAGATCCTTGGTGAAGGATCAATTGGTAACCCCGAATTGCTCATCATAAACAACGGTACTTTGTAAATAATTTAACTCATAACCCTTTAAGCATCTCCCAACTTAGTGATTCCGATCCGAAATTGACAAAAAGACATGCAAGATAAAGGATATGTCTGGTAAACTTTTTTGTCCGTCATCGTAAGGACAATATATATACAATCGAACTTGATAAGCTTCGGATTGTCCAATATCTTGTCTTGTCTTTGAGAATGACAATGTTAATCTCCGCATCGACGCTTAGGACACATTGGTATCTCCACCATGAAGAAATTGGTTAGCCAAAATCTAATTCGTGGACTACCAAAGTTTGACTTGAAAGACTTCAAGTTTTGTGAGCCTTGCATCAAAGGAAAACAAACAAAGACTTTTTCAAATCCAAACAAGACATCACCACTACACGCACACTTGAACTCTTGCATATCGATTTGTTTGGCCCATGTCGTGTTCAAGCCTTGATGGAAGTCGATGCCCTCGTAGTTGTATATGATTACCCAGATACACATGGGTTCTGCGTTTAACTCACAAGAGTGACAAAGTATACGCCATTTGAAACTCGTGAAGCAATTACGTAATACTTTTGATAAATCGGTTAGACTCGTCTGGAGCTTAAAGAGATGGAGAATTCATTGATGCAGAACTCAATGAGTTTTGTGAATACTCCGGTATTCGACATAAGTTTCTACTCCTAGAACTCCACAACAAAATGGGGTTGTTGAGCGTAAAATCGCCTTTCCAGAGTCGGCATTTAACGATGCTGAACGAGTTCAATGTGCCTCATTTCCTATGGGCCGAATTGGTTTTTGTGCTCTGTTATAATATTAACAGATTATCTATTCGAAGATTTGCACAAGAATCCCTACGGGATTCTTAGGAACCGACCACCCAAAATAAACTATTTCCATGTTTTTGGGTCAAAATGTTTTGTCTTAAACGATAAGGGAAACTTGGATAAATTTGCATCTAAGTCCACCGAATGCATATTCGTGGGTTATTCCGAAACCTCACGGGCATATAGATGTTATGATCCGGTTTCATGATGAGTTTGTGAGTCCATACACGTTTCTTTTAACGAATCAAATTCCATGACTAATGCGTATTAATGAGGAAGGATTTAAAGAGTTATTAGAAAAGGCTAAGCTTACAGATTGTTCCTCAATTTGAGTTTCTTCCTCCGCCACAAATGAAGTAAGCCCGAGATTCCTCAAACTCCTACTACCGAGGTTCCTATTGTCTGAAAACACTCCATGGGTGATGAAACCTTAGCAAATGGTGAACCCCATGGTGAACAACATACTGAACAAAATGAGCAACCTGCCTCCTCACGACAACGCACATGGGATCATGATCATACTCCGGATCTTATCATTGGAGATCCTATCGCAGTGTATCCACTGTCGGCACACACTTCCTCCTTTTACCGCTTTAGTGTCTTTAATTGAACCTAAAAATATAAAAGAAGCACTAGTAGACACGGATTGGGTGATAGCCATGTAAGAGGAGTTACATCAATTCGAAAGAAATGATGTATGGAACTAGTCCTTTACCTCCCAAGACACACACTATAGAAACCGGGATGGGTCTTTAGGAATAAAATGGATGAAAAGGGAAGTCGCTCGCATTAAGGTCCGACTGGTGGCACACGGTATTGCCAAGAGGAAGGCATCGACTACGATGAAACCTTTGCTACAGCTTGCTCGGCTTGAAGCCATTCGCCTACTTATAGCGCTTGCATCCGCTTGACCTAAAGTTATTCCAGATGCACGTTAAGAGTGCATTTTTGAATGGTCTTATGAAAGAAGAAGTGTATGTTCGCCAACCTCCGGGTTTTGAGGATACACTTCACCGAGATCATGTCTATCGTCTCAAGAAGGCACTTTACGGCTTGAAGCAAGCCCCCCGAGCCTGGTACGACCGGCTATCATCTATGTTACTGGAACATGGTTTCTCTAGGGGTAGAGTAGATAATACTCTATTCATTAAGAAATCTGGTTCAGATATCCTGATTGCTCAGTGACGATACGGGATTTCACCCCTCCGCGTGGAATAATCTGATTGGTCCAGCTGGCATGTGGAAAAGTCTACGCTGATGGCCCACATCGGATCGAATGCTATGCATACCGTTGAAGACCGCAATGACAGCAGACAGCGAGTGTCCCACCTCGATCACCCATGTCGGTATGCCTCGAGTCGATGCCAAGACTTCCAGTTTAGACACTCGGGCCCGCCGCCCAGCAGGTTACTTGGGCAGGAGGGCAAGGCCCATTTAAGGGTATTTATGTCAATAGACCTAACCGCCCTAAACTTAGGGCAGAAGATGGACATGTGCCTATAAATACATCATTCCAGGAACTACGTAAGGCTTGATTCCTGGACATTCACACAGGATACGTAGGCAATCCAAGATACATTCTTGGACTCAGGCATAAAACACCAAAAACACCATCTTTTACACTATTACACAGTTACAGCCGTTCGATTCCTTTACAGCTCATCCTTAGATTACACGTGGCCCGGGATTTATCGGTGTTAAATTATTCAAAGATCATCAATTGGTGCCAGAAGGAGGCCTTCTACCGTGAGTTGGAAAAGTTATCGCAATGGCTCCAAAGCAGTTAAAGAAAGAAACCGACGAGTAGTAAGAACCGCAGATCGAAGAACACGCAGATGTTGATCCCATGGGGTCCAAGTCCAAGAAGTGCCCACCGGATCTCAGACCAGAGTTGTAGAGCAATCAAGACCTCCACTTCCACCGCAGCTACTGGGACATGGCGGACCACTTAACGCCTCTAGATGAAGACGCCCAAAAGAGTGGTGGCGCCGGCATTCATAGGTAAGTGGAATTTGTAATGCCTGCATTTAACTCCCGTTAGACCCACCAGTCGAAAGGAGCGTGAGAATGCCAGAGGAAAGAGGCTGAATCCTCGAGAGGAGCATGAGGATGAAGTAGAAATCAAGATAACCAGGAAGCCCTAAAATGAAAAGCAAAGAAGAACAGTCGAAGAGAGCATCCAAACGAGTTCAACCGTGATCGTAGGGAAAGAGCCGATGACAGAATGGCTCGAGTCGCCTTTTAGCCCAGAAATCAAGATATATATGATGCCAGAGTCGTTTAAGCCACCGAAAATGGAACCCTACGACGGAACCACAGACCCGGAGGACCATTTGTACCGATACATATCTTTGATGAGGTTGAGAAACGCAAATGATGCCATGAAGTTGTTAGGTGTGATGCCCGAAAGACAATTTTTGTAATTGTTTTATTTAATAAATGAAATGATATTATTATTCATATTTATTATTCTCATAATCACCGATGTGACAATAGTATTTACACTACGTAAAACCCCGAGTATATCGCTTATGTAATCATTTAACCTGTTGTATGAGATATACACGGAGGATTGAGTTAGTGAAGATGTACTTAAAATACAATTAGTCCGTAGTAAAGTTAATCGAGAGTATCGGGTCTCCCTTTAACGCATTATTAATGCGCCCATAACACGATAGGTGTGATCGCCTTATCCGGACTTTCGTTAAGGGAACCTAATGGGGCATTTATATATGATAGATATATCATATAAATCGACCGATTTGATCTCGAAGTTCTCAATATAATTCCGTAATTGAGAAGTCTTATCGAATCATTAGATGATCATATTATGGATATATCTTAATCCCGAGATGATCACGAACCAACCGCATGAATCAAGATGATGAGGTTTGACTTGACGGTTAAGGATTACACCGAGTCTGTGATCCGAATTACCCCATCTTGGCATTGTATCGATTGAGTGAGTAGTCTCGTGTTATCACAGTATACGGAATCCATTCCTTCCATTTATGGAAGTAGATAGACGAGCCTCTTACGAGTTAATCCTAGACATTGATCGATCCATGGGATTCATATTACATCGATTAGCTACCAAAGGAGTTATTTGAATTATTGATCACTGGGGTTAACGGTAAGTATGACAAGATGTTCAAAAGCGGTTAACGGTAACTTCCCGATTTAGAATGAATAAATTTATGGAGGATTAATCCATATGAAATGATTATATCAAAGTGGACGCTTATTACTTTCTCGTGAGGAGATAAATATAATCTTATAATCGGAGGAGTGCAGTCACGGGATTATGGTGGCATATTCCTGTGATTGATTTATCGAATATAATTATTCTGTTCATAAGATAATTATTTATTTGATTTATCGGAGCCACTGATTATTAGTCCATGGTCCCCGACGTGCCTCCTAATATAGCATGAATATTCTCGGACGTCGAATCCTAATAATATTAATTTAGTTCATGTTGGACTTTATTAAAACGATATGTGAATTAATTGTTTGGTGGACTATTAAATTAGTTGGGCTAAATAATTAAATATGTGGAAAAGACATTTTCCATAATCTTGGCCCAATTATTGTGTAATGGCAAAATTAATATTGACTAGGTCAATATATGTTTGTGGCGCCACATGTGTCTTTATTTTGACAAGGAATTAGTTTTCTTGTGTGTTAAAAGACATGTGCATAAAATATTTATTGGATAAATATTTATGGTAAATAATAAAGATAAAAATATTCTTGATTTGTTCTAGAATATTTTGAGATTATCTTTTATTTAATAGGATTATTATAATTGATTTTGTATTAATTATAAAATCCTTGAGGACAAGGATTACTCTCCCATATAAAGAGAGTTCTCCCAAGTCTAAACACACATAAATTTCGACTTCTCCTCTAGAGAGAAGAAGTGATAATTTCTGCCAAGGGGTTTAAGGGAAAATCTTGGAGATTTTCCGGTAGCATATCGGAGGGTTCGAGTCGAGAATTCCTTCCACCGGGAATTGCTTGATCACACGCATGGAAGATCGTGGTGCTCTTCACATCTTCTGCAATCTTTCCTTTATGGTTCTTCGACTTGGATTTAGAGATCCAAGAGGTATGTTCTACAACCCCTTGTAGATGTAGATTCAATGTTTTATTACGTGTATTATATAGATCTAGATCCATAAATCGCCTGCTATGGATGATATTTTCCTAATGTAAGTGTCGTGCCTTCGACACGCTGCTCTCATGTGTCGAGCTCGAGAGTGGTTCCACAAACCGCGCCCCGGTCGATCTCAAGTTTTTTACAAGCTTAGGCCGGAAATTTCAAATGCCTTCATTGGAAACAAGAAGTTACATCTCTGCCACCCACCTCATGAATATCAAGCAAGAGAAAGGAGTCGACCATTGATTTTACGAGGCGTTTCAACCTCGAGGCCATGAAAGTGCATAACGCCGCCGGCATGCGCTGCAGTTAATGCCTTTGTTGGAGGTCCGCGCAATATGAAATCGCAGACGACAAGCTTTCCAAGAAGATGCCAAACGATATGGACGAATGTGTAAACATAGTTCATAAATTTCCGCTGGGCGTGAAGAGGCAAAGGCGCCTCGCACACCATTTCACTTGGCCTTAATTCAAGGAATGACACCCGAGGCCACCCAAAGGACAGCCAAAGGGGTTAAATGATGATGGGAAATCTAACGTGTTTGATCGATTAACAGCTCCAATCATGATCGCCTCGGGAAGAAAGTGGAATCAAAGAGCGTGATTTTATCCTCCGAACCGATCACGGGAGAAGTGCCGGCTATTATGATTAAGAAGAACATCGCTCGAACACCCAAGCCAATGTCCAAGGACCCTGAGAAGAGGAAGAATACCCACAAGTATTGTGATTATCACAGGGATGTGGGGCACGCACACGTGAGGAATGTTTTGATTTGAAAAGAGATATCGATGCTCAGATTCAAGAGGGTCGATTGGATGAAGTGATCGACAGATCGGAAAAGGACGAGCCCAAGGGTCGTCGAGAGTATAAAAGAAAGAGTTATAATAGGAAGAAGGATCGATCGCCGTGTCAAGACAATCAAAGGCGGCGGGATAGATCGACTGAGCCGACCTACAGGGATAATCGACGAGATGATCTTCGGGAAGATTTGAATCGAGACCCTCACGGGGATAACCGCGTCGGGTACGACGTCAATACCATTGTGGCAGAGCATGGGTCTGATCGATCAGTCGAGTCGATAGCCTTCGGACCGATCGAGAGAGTCGAAGAAATTGAGGTTCACAACGGAAGTGGGTTATGGACCCAAGGATGATATCCCGAGTTCGCACAAACCATAGCGGGCGGTTGGTCATGAAGCTGTAATAAGTCGAGGTCGGGTGAAGAGAGTCTGCGCCGATAGTGGAAGCGCCGTTAATATCCTTTATTACTCGGCCTTCAAAGCCGTGAGATTGAAAGATGAAGATATTGTGCCATTATCTACCCTCTATTTGGATTCACAGACAAGCTTATTCACCCTGCTGGGTCGAACAATTTATTGACAACTCGCCGGAGACGGAGAAAAAGGCCGGACCATGGAGATGACCTATGTCGAGTTAAGGCCCCATCGGGATATAACGCGATATTAGGTCGACTTTCACTTTATACGATCTCGTGAGCCATCATCTCGACATTCCACAACAAAGATGAAGTTCCCACTGGAATGGAACCTATTAGGTAAAAGAAGACATCGAGGTAGCCAGGAGTTGTAGCTTGGTCACAATCAAAAGGAAAGGAGTTGGACAGGTGTTGGTTGAAGAATTAATTCCGGAAGAAGAGGAGGATCGAAGCTGGGTCTCTGTCGACCCGACGGAAGAGATCTGTGTCTGGAAGGAGGAAGAGGGCCAAGGAGTCCAGATCGGGAAGTGGTTGTCACACCCCGACATGAAAGCCTTGGTCGACCTCCTGGTAGAGTATCGAGATGTCTTTGCGTGGAAAGCAGACGACATGCCAGGTCTATCGACAGATATTGCGATGCATCAACTCAATGTCGATCCAAAAAAGAAGCCAATACGGCAAAAGAAGAGGAACCTTGCTCCTGAGAGGAAGGAAGCGGTAAGGAAAGAGGTTGACAAGTTGTTGATGGCTGGGATCGTCAAAGAAGTGTTCTACCCAGATTGGTTAGCCAACACTGTGTTAGTTAAAAAGCCGGATGGTAGCTGGCGAATGTGCATAGATTTTACAGATCTCAACAAAGCATGCCCCAAGGATTCGTGATCCCTCCCGAAGATCGATCGCTTGGTTGACTCGACACTGGCTTCGAGGTGTTCGGTTTTTCGATGCGCGCATGAGGCTACTACCAAATATTCATGGACCCCGGACTCGTGAGAAAACCGCATTCATAATGTGAGTTTGGAACGTATTGTTTTGTGACAATGCCATGTGGTTTGAAAACGCAGGGCCACCTATCACAGACATACCAACAAAATTTTCAAAGGATCGATAGGTCGGAACATGGAGGTTTATGTGGACGATTTGTTGATCAAGAGCAAGTCCATAGATGCTTTATTGACGATGTCGAGAGGTTTTCGAGGTGCCGCGGGCTGCTTAAAATGAAGCTCAACCCAAGAAGTGCACTTTCGGGTTCGATCCGAAAATTCTTAGGCTATATGATATCAAAGGATGGGATTCGCGCTAATCCGGATAAGATCGAGGCAAAAAACATGCCTCGCACTCGTAACGTAAAGGAAGTTCAACGATTGACGGTCGGATGGCTGCCTCGGCCGCTTTTGTCGATATCAAGACGTAGGGTTCTACCTTCTTCGTGATATCAAGAAGGCAAGTCCATTCCAATTGGGATGAAAAGTGTCGAGAGCGCTCGATGACCTGGAAAAGAGTATTTATCTGATTTGCCGACACTGTCCTCACCTCGAGAAGGAGAGAAACTCTTAGTTTATCTGGCAATCTGTGAGGAGGCGGTGAGCGCAGTGTTGGTTCGAGAGGGAGATCAAGGGCAGATTCCGATTTATTTTGTGAGTAAGGCATTGCATGGAGCCGAAGTCAGATATACACCCGCTGAAAAGTTGGCCTTGGGTCTAGTCCATGCATCAAGGAAATTGAAGCCGTATTTTCAAGCACACCCCATAGCTGTGGTCACTGACCAGCCTTTGAAGCAAATTCTGACGAAGCCCGAGATATCGGGTCGGTTAGCAAAGTGGGTTGTCGAACTAGCAGAGTATGATATCGAAGTTCTTACCATGTACCGCCATCGCGGTCAAGCTCTCGCACTTCCCGGCCAAGGGTTATCGATTCAATTGGAACAAGAAAAGCGCCATCGAAGAACAATGGACCATCCACGCCGATGGTGCCTCGAGTAAAGAGGGAGCTGGGGCTGGTTATCCCGAAAGGGGAAGAGTTCCCATACGCACTTCGATTCGAGTTCAAAGACACGAACAATGAAGCTGAGTATGAGGCCATGATCACGGGTTTGAAGCTAGCATCGAAGTTGGGGGAGTCGAATCTTTTGGTATACAAATGATTCTCACTTGTGGTAAACCATATACGAGGTGAGTATGAGGCTAAGGAAGAATCGATGAAGAGTTATCCAAAGTCGCTCAGGGTTAATGTCGAAATTCAAAATAGTTCGTGACGAAAGTGTACCACGCAAATGAGAACAAGAGGGCCGACGCTACATTGCCTAAACTCGTGATCGAATTTCAAATCAAAAAGAAGGTTCGTGGAGATGTTGGCGAACGGAGTTACAATGAAGTCGATGTGCAACCAAAGTGGTTCAGTGGATCGACGTGGATGGATCCGATAGCTCTGCATTTGAAGGATGGAATTCTCCCGCCGACAAGTCTCAAGCCAAAAGATCCGCTACAAGCCTCGTGTATGCCCTATTCGACTATGTCCTTTATCGAAAATCATTTGTAACACCTTGGATGCGATGCGCATCGGAAGATGAGGGGGCTTATCTACTTGAAGAGATACATCGAGGGGTTTGTGGTAACCATTGCGGAGCTCGAATGTTGGCGAGAAAATGTAAACTAGCAGGCTATTTTTGGCCTTCAATGCAAAAGGACGCCAACCGATTGGTGATGAGGTGCAGGGCTTGCCAGGTGCATGATGTGGTAACACACCAACATGCACAAGAGATGAATGACATTGAATCGGTATGGCCGTTTGATGAATGGGGGGTCGATATAGTCGGACCACTACCTCGAGCTCCGGGTAATTTCAAGTATGTTGTGGTCGCGGTCGATTATTTCACAAAGTGGGTCGAGGCCAAAGCCCTTACCGACATCGTGGCTCGCACCATCAAAAAGTTTCTATGGGAGAATATTTTGTGCAGGTATGGAATTCCAAAGTATCTGATATAAGATAATGGGACTCAATTTCTAGATGACCGAGTGCGTGGATTGGCTCAAGGAGTTTAAGATCGAACATCGAACCACATCGCTGGCCCGACCTCACCCAATGGTCGTCGAGAGCAGACTAACAGCAGGAAGATCAAGTTCGGTTTGAAAAAGCGACGGAAGATGAAGGTCGGGATTGGGCACTCGGTTGCCAAGTATTCTATGGTCATATCGAACAAAGACCCAACTCGCCACACAAGAAACTCCTTTGCCATGGCTTATGGGTGCGAAGTTGATATACGCAGAGATCGGACTATCCTCACCTCAAGTTTTGGCATATAACGTTGAGACGAATGCCAATAATCCGCTTCAAGAGAAGGATAATATCGAAGAAAAGAGAGAGGTTGCGCGATCGAATGGCCAATTATAAAAGAAAGATCTCACAGATTATAATGCGAGGGTGAAGTACAAATACTTCCAAGTGGGAGATCTAGTGCTGAGAAAGAATGAGGCCAGCAGACAAGACCCAATAGGCAAGCTCGAGCCGAATTGGGAAGGTCCATATAAAATTCTGAAGGTGCATCCTAAAGGATCAGATCGGCTTGGGTAGGTCGGATGGAAGCACGGTACTTTCGAACTTGGCACGCCACCAACCCGAGAAAATACTATGTTTAAATCGCATTCACTTTACGACATTTGCAACTTTGCTTTCCTAATTGTTTGTAACAAGTCGATATGACATCTGATTTCAACGTTTTATATTCAAGCAAATTTTTTTTTAATTATGCTGAATTTACAAGCTTATGTCAAAAAGAAAAGGGGAGCAGAAGAAAAAGCGTAAAATTCGACATCGACACCAGAATTCGACAAAATAGTGAATAAAGCCAAGTCACTGACAATGCTTATATCACTTTCGAGCTACGACCCATCGACACGATGGAGTTAGAACAAAATGGTGAATAAAGCCAAGTCACTGACAGAGCTTAAATCACTCCCGACCTTCAAATAAGCCCCGATGCGAGGCGGTCGGAAGATCCCACGATGGATACCTAGCTCGACCAGATCATAAGCACCACGATGTTCGACAGTCGAGTAAGGATTTCATAATTTGATGCCCTTATAAGCCTGACGAGGCAAGGATAGTCGAATCGAGCTCCGACCAGCCAAGTCAAGCCAATAAGGCAAGATAAATGCTAGGTCGATTTCAGATTCAAGTGTACCATGAGTCATGAACTCATACCACACTTCGAGGGCCATAGGGGAATTAAGTCCAAAGGACTACACCCCGCAAGGAAACATTTGCAAGGGAAATAAGTTCAAAAGGACTACACCCTAGACAAACGATCAATAAAAGGCAAAAAAAAAACATTCAATGGAAAAGTATAGATGTAAACACAAAAGACAGAATGCAAATTGAAAAGTTTCAAGTTTACAAGGTCGAATCAATGAAATGCAAGTTCAAACAAATAAAAATGTCAAAGTTATTACAACCAGATCGAATTAAAGAGTTCAATAAACAGATCAGTAAAGACTGTAACATCAAAGAGAGTCATCAAGCAGCTGGCTAGTTTGAGGTGGAGGCGTTGGGGTCGACCTGATCTTCCAACACATCGTTCTCCGCTCCATCTCCCTCTAGAGCAGGGACTACATACTTGTCATAGAGAGACACGCCAGCCTTGAAGTCGGTGATATACCGACCATATCGGGGAATGGCCTCCGGATCATACAAGTACGCCTTCTCGATGCTCTTAACCTCAAAATCGGGGATAACCATCTTGACTTGATCCAGCGCGTTCGAGAATCCCCCCTTCATGGCCTGAGTCATCAATAGCGCCAAGTCATTATCGAACTCTTCCGACGTCAAGAAGTCCTTTTTAGCCGCTTCTAAGCGGGTCGTGAAGCTATCAACCTCCAGTTGAAGATCGTCTCGAGCCTTAGTAGATGCGGCCAGCTTGGCCTTAGTCTCATCCAACTCCGACTTCACCACCGCTAACTCAGCTTCCCTGTCGGATATGTCCTTTTGTGCTTTAGACAGATCGGACTCCAGTTTTATGAGACGATCGTCCAACTTGTTGACCTTGGCCTTCAGCTTCTCGAGGTCGGAGGTCAGTTTAGCGATAGTCTCTTTTTGCTCCTCCAAAGCTGCCGAGGGAGACTCGATTCTATTTAAAGCTACTTTAGTAGCGAGTCGAGTCTGCAAAAAAGAACACACTTAACGTCAAAAACAGACAAAAAATCACGAAACTACGAAGAAAGTAAGAGAAGACTCACAGCTCGATGACCCTTCATAATGAAGTCGTGTAACTCCTCCAGAGTCATGGCCTCCATCTCTGCCACGCTCATCTCAGGGATCGGATCGGTGGTGTTTGGCGGGGCAAGGTTACGGGTCTCCTTCCCGACCCCATGTCGCACCTCGCTTGTTTTTCGCGCGCTCGATGCAAGGACTCCTTCAGTCTGTCCTGTCACCCTAGCCTCGTCGGGTTGACCTCTTAAAATGTCAGATGTCGATACAGGCATAGAAGATCGGGCCGATCCCCTCTGACCCCCAGATGTGGCACCAGACGCCGGCATCTTCGGCTTGATACCGGCCAGTTCTTGGATTTTCTTGGGGCCTGCCTTCTTAGGATCGGGCATCTTACCTAGCGCCCGGGGCTTTGAAAAGTGCTCCACTGCAAACAAAGATAAGTAAGCATTAATACATCATTAAAAACCTTATAAGGTCTTGAAAAAGGAAAGTGCAAGTATAACGGTTTGACAGAACGAAGAAGTATCCTACACAAAACTCGAACGTCCTCATCGAGTTCCAAATAGGCGCCCGGTCCTGCCATTTCGATGTCAGCGAATGGATACAGGGAATGCAGATTTCGAGTCGCAATGTCGGGTTGAACGCTCTCGATAATCCCACACTCACGGGGGACGTCCGAGTCGATCCGATCATGCCATTTCCGTGGCCTTTTTTTACCAAGTATGGATGTCAATATCCACCAACCCATGTCGGATAAAAAAGAAATCCGGTTTCCACTCGCCCTGAGACGAGGTCACCTTCCTCACGAACTCCGATACCAAAGGGCGCCTCTGGAATGTGTACCATCTGGAGTCTTGTAGGCCTTGAATTGCGTAATATTGCCGGAACAGCCAAACCGAGAACTCAATTTTGGCGATTCGACACGCCAGCACAAAACCCATTACGCTCCTAACCCTATTGGGAGCAAGCTGGGTAACACAGATCTGGTAGTGTTGGAGGACTGCAATAAGGGACGGATCGAAAGGAAACCAAGTCCCTCCTTCAATCGCACTCGTAAATGGTGCAGAACCTGGGGGTCACAAAGCGAACCGATGTTGAACGTGTGAGACTTTGACATGTTCGAGATGAGTAGGAATGCCATATCGAGAACAAATGGTTTTATCCTTTTCTTGAGAAAGACCGAAATACAACCGTATGGCCCTTGGCCTCTCATCCTAGTTTGACGCTGGCGGCGGGTCGAGAGGACGACTCTCTTCTCTCCTCTCTTCTTCTTCTTCTCCGCGACTTTTTCACCAGAGTGAGCGCTTGGAATTTCAGAAACCGCCTCCTCCGCCGATTCTTCTTCTATTGCAGAAATCTCTTCCCTATTTTGAGAATCGCTCTCACTACTAGACATGGAACTAAGAAAAGATGCGAGAAATAAATGCAAAAAGAAAAAATCTGAGAGGAGTTTGAGCGAATTTTGGCTTACTTGTGTTTTTCTAATAAGGCAGAGACAGATAATGGCAAATGAGAGAATGCGGAGTCTGGGGCTCCTTTTATGCTTGTGAAATCTTCTAAATGATTTGAAAGGGCGGTTTGGGAGCAGTTGTAAGGTGTGTAACGCGAGAATCAAGGGTAGTGGGCAGATAAAACGCTTCGTTTCTCGCACACATTAATGCTAGTACATTGTGACGTCATCCTACGACAACCTACATCGAATAGAAAGGACAGTTGTATTCCCGCCTAAGGAAGATTGAATGTCGAAAAGATTATTCAAATTTTCAGATCCGACCTCAACATTCGAGATGAGCTTCCCTCCGATCTGGGGGGCTTATGACGATACGGGATTTCACCCCTCCGCGTGGAATAATCTGATTGGTCCAGCTGGCATGTGGAAAAGTCTACGCTGATGGCCCACATCGGATCGAATGCTATGCATACCAGTGAAGACCGCAATGACAGGAAGATTGTGCGAGTGTCCCACCTCGATCACTAATGTCGGTATGCCTCGAGTTGATGCCAAGACTTCCAGTTCAGACACTCGGGCCCGCCGCCTAGCAGGTTACTTGGGCAGGAGGGCAAGGCCCATTTAAGGGTATTTATGTCAATAGACCTAACCGCCCCTAAACTTAGGCGTAAGAAGGACATGTGCCTATAAATACATCATTCCAGAACTACGTAAGGCTTGATTCTCGGACATTCACACAGATACATAGGCAATCCAAGATACATTCTTGGACTCACCATAAAACACCAAAACACCATCTTTTACTGCTGTTACACGATTAAACCTGCTCGATTCCTTTCTGACTCATCCATAGATTACACGTGGCCCAGATTTATCGGTGTTGAATTATTCAGCATCATCACTCAGGTATATGTAGATGATATCATTTTTGGCTCCACCAATCCCGACCTATGCACCCAGTTTGAGACTTTGATGAGGTATAACTTTGAGATGTCGGCTATGGGAGAGCTCACTTTCTACCTTGGTCTACAAATCAAACAAATTCCTCAGGAACACATGTTAGTCAAACCAAATACATTAAAGACATGCTCGCTAAATTCAAGTTTGACACACTTAAGCCTGCAGTACGCCTATGACCTCATCTGTCAGGCTGACTACAGATGAAGATAGCCAACCTTTCGACCAACACCTTTATAAATTCATGATAGGCTCCTCTACTCTATTTGATTGCTTCCCGACCCGATATTATGTTTGTCGTTTGTCTATGTGCACGATTCCAAGCTAACCCTAAGATGTCACACTTTGAGGCAGTCAAACAGATTTTTCACTATCTTAGGCACACCCCCACTTTGAGTCTATTTTATGCCACATCTACATCATTCACACTACTCGCATATAATGATGCCGACTATGGAGGTTGCCGTGTGGAACGCAAAAGCACTAGTGGCACGTGCCATTTCTAGGGCAATAGACTCGTCTCGTGGTTCTCCAAGAAGCAGCCTAGCGTTGCTTTGAGCACCACTGAGGCTGAGTATGTTTCTTTAAGTAATTGTTGTGCCTAGCTTTTATGGATCAAAGATCAGCTTGCTGATTTCGGCCTTACTAGACCTTGCGTGTGATCTTCATCGTGATAGCACTAGTGCCATAGACTTGTCCCGCAATCAGGTAATGCACTCTCATGCCAAACATATAGATATCCATTATCACTTTATACGTGTTGGTCCCAGAGAAGGGTAAAACTATAGTCAGAGGGAGGTGAATGACTTTAGTGGAGTTTCAAAAACTTTTCTTGTGTTTAAAAGCTTTTGGGCAAATGGATAAGTCCTTCTTACTATGTTGTTTCAAAGCGCTTTAAACAATCACAGTATATAGATTTTAATCTAGGCAATATAAATGAATGCAAAGAAGGTAAATTGCAGAAAGTAAATTGTCACAAGGCATATAGTGGTTCGGGTGGTGTAATCCCTTAATCCACTTCTTCCCGTGATGATTGGAGGAATTCACTATTGTTTTCACAGATACAATAGTATGATTGTCCTTGACTTCCCAAGCTTCACAATCTACAAGACTATCACTCCTTGACTGCAACAGCTTCAGTGATTTAGTCTCTTTCACTGCTCCTTGAGATCAAATCCTTCAGCAGCTATTACAAACGCAACTCCTTCTCAGATGACTTTTGATTCAGTTGCTTCAATTTATTGTGAATGAGATTCACAAAATTGATTGATCAATCTCAGTGCTAAATATGGAATTGTAGTTCTGATGTCTAAGTTGATCTCTAGATAAATCTTTGTAAGTTCAGAGAGAAGGCTTTTCAAATTGACAGAGTATCTGCTTGATTTTCTTTTTCTTGTCGTTCATCTTATCTATCTGTCAATGCCTTCTATTTATAGCCTTGAATATCCTGGATTTGAAATTCCGTCCATTGGCTATATTTATGAGGGGAATAATCCTTGATTTTATTCTTGATTCCCCTTTAATTATATTCTCCCACTACAAGAAAATGAGTTTTAATGACAGAATTCCGTCATTATATGTCAATTTCTCGTCATTAAAGACTTTTAATGACGGGAAATCCCCCTCATGCCCCCTCATAGTTGCCCTTTTAGTTAAAGCATTCAATGACAAGAACTAGCCTCGTCATTAAAGATATCAAGGTTTTAATGACGAGATTAGACGATCATTAAAAATATTTCTAGTGATGAGTAATTTCCACATTATTATACTATTTGCCTCTCATTAAAATTAAAGTTGAATATTAGTTTCTATCCGTTAATGACGGAGATTACCGTCATTAATAAGTGAAATCGTGGTCATTAATTACCATGCAAGAATCAGTCATTACAAAGAAATATTACTATATCAAAACCATTAAATACACCACGCTACAAAAATCTGCAACATAATCCTCCACTAAGTACACTCCACACATGTTCCGGGAACACTACCTCCTCCACTAAGTACACTCCAAGTTCCATAAAGAAAGCTTAAAATGGAAAAGGTAGAAGGACAAATGCAAAAATATAGCATATCACACAAGCCAGAGATACATACTTGCCCTTCACCTGGCCTAAAACTTCTTGTGCTTTTGTGCCATAATCATATTATGCACCATCCTACATGAAAAACACTAAAAATTAAATCTAAAACAGAATATATACACGCTATTTAGATTACACGATGAGAGGAACACCACATACTTTTGCCCCAAAATATGATCTTCTGAAGCATGTCATCAATAAACTTTATCTCCTTAACCTTCACTTTTTGAAATGCAGTTGCAGTTTGTGGCTACAACAAAAACAACCATTAAATTCTCTTGAAAATTGAAGTAGAATACATAAAGTCGTAGCTTAATAAACTATACTTGATGAAAAAAACAATTATAACTAAGTTAAGGGATTCGACCTGCCATTGCGAATACAATAATCCGACTTGTATTTCATTTTTAAACAAGAGTATTGATAGTTCCACAAACAGGAGCACTAACCGTAACCGTACCGAATTTTTCGGTTTCTCTATTACATGAACCGAATAAATTGGTCTTTTCAACACCAGGACTTCCTTCTAAAATCTCTCAGATACATTGAAAACAATATCTCAGGAGATAATGCCACGACAAACTTTCTGGTTCTTCCACAAGTCCAAGTGTCGAACAAAACATGAAAATACTCATTTAAAAATGCACTTCTCTTCTCAAAAAAAAAAAAATGCACTTCTTCACACGACTATAAAAGTGTACCATCACAGACTGTCAAAAGTTACATTGTCTTGCAAGCTGCATAGCTCGAAGCACTCCATATCACTTTCCATTATCTTTTGGAGTGAGATGAATAGCCTAAAGAAAAACCAAAAGTATGGAAAGCTTTTGACACAGACTACAGAAAGTCTTGCATGTAGCAGTCAAACAAATCATCATTAGTGCACAAACCGGTATAGGCTTGCATAAGAGGAATAAAAACACTTACAAAGGTCATAAAGTCCACACCTTCTAAAGAAGACACAACATTCCGAAAATTTGTCAAGACTAGTTTGTGCAAATCTTCACCTGCCCAAATGGGGTATACGCATACATTTACAACCAAACAAACACCAGCTCGTACCATGATTAGCAGCAGCCTGGAAATAGCTAGATGTTTGGACAAAAGCTAAAGTCCCAGGAAGCAACACAATACAATATGTCAAGTGGAAGACACGGAACCCATATTCATATTGTTTCATTTCAGGAAACAACTTCAAGTAGCAAGCAAGCAATGCTGAATTCCAAAACAAAAACAAAAAAACAGAAATCAGACATAAAGCTGATTTGATTTTGGTAAAGCGAAAAATAAGTAAAAACAGGGGTGGAGTTGGAAGTCCTGTAATGAAGATAATGAATACAATTAGAACTTCTTGAAATGGTCCAGCTAAAATAGACAGCTGAGCAAAGCCCAAGGCAAGGGCCCCAGCAAATAAGGTCCCGAGTCCACGATTAAATACTTTATTTAGTGTAGCCATTTGATAAAGCAATTCCAATATAAATTTTCCGATCTTGGATCATTATATCATGATAAACATGAAGATTGAATCAAGCATGAAGACTACGTGCATGCTTTCTACTTTCTAACACCAAGTAAAAAATACAAATATTTACCAAAGAGTAACTAATTTTCAGTATTTGTTGTATTATAAGAGATGATTGCTCTCCGTCTTAGTAGAAAATGGATTGTTCCATATCATTCACAGTATTTAAACATTTTAAGGAACCAACTAATCATGAAAAGAAGGTTACCACTAACATATGTTTATTAAATCTATGATAGTAATATATGAGCTTCTCAAGCTCTTTTCTGAAAATAAATGATATATTTGTAACATATTTGAAATGTAAGAAAACAAAACCACCACTACAAATGAATATAAAGCTAAAAGAAATTCTAACATGGTGTTGCAACACCAAGGTGCTATATATAGATCAAATTCAACAAATTCCCTCTGTTTGCCAGAAAAAATCATCCCAGTTTGAAAATACTGCCTGCTATAAAAAAAGAACAATATGATCAGACAATTTCAATTGTATTAGCAAAATAGCCATAACCGCTCTTTACAATCCTTCAAAAGATAGTAAAGGTATACATAGCACAAATCAATTTACTGGAAAAAAATGCCACATTTTTTTTGCTTACATAAAACGAGATAAACAATTGAATAGATTAAAGGAGTAACAAGTGAAGCAGAAACAACTAATTTGATGTAAAGATTCAACAAAACGATTTATCTAACTAATTTAAAAAAGTTAGGACGACAATACCAACGAAACTTGTACCTGTGAAATCCAGATCTAGCTATAGAACAGGCAAAAAGAGCTACAACAAGATTAGACTTTCTTAGTTCGTGGATCTCCGATGCCTCGCTAGATTCCAACTCAAGATACAGAATGGGAAAGAAGAACTAATACTAGATCGGACTTTCCTTATTTGCCCAACTCCGATGAAATGTGCTACCTAGCCGGAAAAGGAAAGACTCGTGAGAGAGGAGAGAGGTGAAAGCGGAAGAGGATTGAAGAAGGCGGAGGAGCGTTGAAGAAGGTGGAGGTTACGCAGAAGGCAGATGTTAGGTCGAACGATGAGGTGATTTTGGGGATCCGTCAATTTGGGGGTTGGGGTGGTGTTTGAGAGAGAAATGTTTTTGATATATATGTTTAATTATTATTATAAAAAGGATTTTTTCCTTCTAAAAAGGGGTTTTTTTATTAAGATTTTAAGAAATAAACATATTACAAATAAAAGAATTTACGATAGTGAGAGGACTTTGTTTTTTGATGCCATAATGACGGGAATTCTGGATCAATAATGACAGAAAAAAATAGTTCGTCATCAATTTTTTTTACCATAATTAAAACAACCTTTTAATGACGAATTTTTTCTCCCGTCATAAAATTCCCCTCATTATAATCACTTTTTCTTGTAGTGTCCTTGATTTTAGTGATCGGATTTTTCTTCAAATGTATAGCAGAAAATCCGTCCTTCATTGATCCTCTATTGATTGTGCATTAAATGTATGATCTTCTGAATCTTCATCACATTTCAATTCTGTTCTGATAAGGATTACTTCGCCGTTCTCTGAACGGTCAAGTGATCCATCTTACTTTGCCGTTTAGATCTTCCTTCACTGTTTTTGCCTTCCCTTTGCCGAAAGTCAGTTTACTCTACCGATTCACTGTTTCCTTCACCACTTCAGTTTAAGGAGAATCTTTGTACTTCACTGATCATTGATTTGGGTGAGATCAGTGTACACCATATTTGAACATTAAATTTCATCACTTGAAACATACTTAGACTTATCCAAGGTCATCACAGACTTCCTTGGTTATAAGTCAAACCATTAAGTCTTCATCGCTTCTCTCACTGGTGCTTGGTGGCTTCACTCTGCCGAATGTCTGCTTTTACTTTGTCGCCCTACCAACTAGTACAATACTTGTCTGACTTAACTTATACAATGTGTCAGACTCTATGTAAAGACTTATACAGAGAATTCTAACTTATTTCAGGCTTGCTATAACAGCTAGTATGGCCATCATCAAAACATAATAAAATGTTTCTAACAGTTTCCCCCTTTTTGATGATGACAAAACCCTCATAAGCCTAAACATAAGTAAGCCAAATTTTTCATAATAATTAACAGAATGAAACTCAACAATTTTATTCATTCATTCAAGGGCCATAAGATATTGCATCTTTTTATTCAAAGACAAAGGTAGAATAGAAATAATTCAAATTAAGTATAAGGTCTACTTCTTCATTTCTTCAAACCTGATGCCTTTGCCTTTGCTGCCCTTGCCCTCTTCTGTTGGGCTTGCCTCCTTTTTACTGGAGCTTTCAGGCTTTGCACTTCCTTCCCCCTTTTTGGCAGCACCAAAAAGTGCTTCAACATCTGCAGTTGCTGCTTCAGACTCAGGGAAAGGACCATATGTTCTCTCAAGTATTTTGTTGTTTGCCTCACCAATTTTGAGAAGGGTGTCAAGTTGTTGCCCAGAGTGCTCTATTATCTCATGCAGATGCTGAATTTGATGAGTGTGAGCAATTAAAGTGTCCACCAACGGTTTGAGATTGTTGTCAATCGATTCTGCGTGAAACTCAAGGTTGGTTTGGACATGGTAGGGAATAAGATGCTGCAAGTTGCAAAGCAAGTTTCCCTGTTTTTCCATCACCTCATCTTGTATCTTGATGTGACTGATGAGGGCTTCAAGCTTGTGGTTTAAGGTGGTTTCGTCACTCCTTAAGGAAGCTTTCAGATTTTGCCTGCTGTGATACTACTTCTCCATATGTACAATCAGGGGTTGAATGTCCAGATTGAAAACTCTTTCTGGATTAATTTCCTCTGGTATCACATTAACCTCCTCTTCATCTCCATCTTCCACTTTCTCGTTGTTCTCCTCTTCCTCTTCCTTCTCTTCATGTTCACCTTCTGTCTCTTTTTCTCTTTCTTCCACTGTTTCTTGTTCTTCCTCTTGTTCCTCTTCAACCTTAGTGTCATTGAGAGTTTGTGGAGGAATGCTTGCTTTTCGATTTTCTTCTGCCGGAGTTCCCCCTTGGTCAATAGTGGGGGAGTTGACAAGTTCAGCGAAGTGAGTTTGATCAGCTGGTTCACTTGGCTATTCATCAACTTTGCTGAGGCTCTTGAAAAGTACCTCTTGAAGAGTTAGATCATCATCAGATGTCTCCATGGTTTCCGGATCAGCTTCAAGATGGTCACCTTCAGAATGTTCATCCTCTGCCTCAGCTTCTTCCTCATCCATATCTTCGTCTTCAGATGAAGTAATTCTATATCCTTCCTCACCTTTCTCCAGGTAAGTGATTTCCTCTTGTTGTTTTTCTTCTTATGTTGCTGTATCATCAATGATTGTCACAGGTTAATTCATGTTGCTGGTACCAGTCACAGAGATGTTTTCTTGTGCCTTCTGGGATCTGGTTCTTCGTCCCACTCCTGATCTGCTGCTCTCTGGTTGTTTCCTCTTTCTTCCGACAGTTGGTTTGGGTTTCATAGATGCCTTGATGTAGGTAAACATTACCTTAGACGTGTGTGGAGCCTACAGATTTGTGGGTTTCACTTTCAATGTGTCAAACAGATGTTGAAGAGGGAACCCATATGATTTCCTATCCCATAAATCACCCTTCTTCTGCAAACCCTTGCTTGGTGCTGTAATGGACAGATCAATCTCCTTTCGAATCTGGTCTTTCAACCTATTGAATACAAATGTTGCCCAGTCAAATTTAGTACCTTCGTAGATGATTGCCATTAGCTTGATCCTTAACTCGGTTAAGTTTTCCATTGACCCTTTTCTTCCTTCGATGTTTTTGGCTATAATCGGTGCAAACTCAGCAAACGGAAGTTTTAGTGTTGATCTTGGGAGATTGTATGTTTTGCTGTTTTTCTTGGGATTCTTGGCTATCTCAGCCCAGAATTTCTTGATGTCAATCGTCACAAACTTTACATTAGTTGGATCTATCATGGGTAGGTGTAGGAATCTATTGAGAAGACCAGGCATAATGACTACCTCTTTCCTAAATATTGAACTTTTTATGCAGTCGACATCAGTTTTCTTTGTGCTGGGCACAAACTTGGCATTTTTCTAGAAAGAAATCAAATTTTCATAGCAAATTCCGTTGATTGGGGGGTTTAGGAACGTCATTAACCCCAGATTTGTGCAGCAATCAACCAAGCGTTGAGATTGTGCATCATTATCACAAAAGGAGAGATAATGTTCAGGCCTAAAGAAAGATCCAGTGATGATAGATTTTTCATAGAATCGCTGTTGGTCCCAGAGAATGGTGAAACTATAGTCAGAGGGGGGGTGAATGACTATAGTGGAGTTTCAAAAACTTTTCTTTTTTTTAAAAGCTTTTGGGCAGCGGATAAATCCCTTCTTACTATGTTGTTTTCAAATCAGTTTAGACAATCACAGAATTAAGTTATGGTGTAGGAAAATTAAATAAATGCCGTAAAGTAAATTGCAGAAATTAAATTGACACAAGGCTTATAGTGGTTCAGGGTGGTGTAATCCCTTAATCCACTCTTCTCCTGTGATGATCGGAGGAATTCACTATTGTTTTCACACACACAATAGTATGATTGTCCTTGGCTTCCCAAGCTTCACAATCTACAAGACTATCACTCCTTGACTGCAACAGCTTCAGTGATTCAGTCTTCCTTGCTGCTCCTTGAGATCAAAATCCTTCAACGGCTATCACAGATTCAACTCCTTCTCAGATTGTCTTCGATTGATTGCTTGATTTGATGTGAATGTGATTCACACACTTGGTTGATCAAACTCACCCTAAGTATGACTTTGTAGCTCGATATCCGAGTTGATCACTAGATGTTTCCTTGTAAGTTCGAGAGAGAAGGCTTTTCAAATTGACAGAGTTTTCACTTGATTTTTATGTTTTGTTCGCACACCTCTCTCATCTCACAATGCCTTCTATTTATAGCCTTGAATAACCTTGATTTTGAAATTACGTCCGTTGGCTATATTAATGAGGGAATAATCCTTGATTTTATTCTTGATTCCCCTTAATTGCATTCTCCTTGATTTTGTTGATCGGATTCTTTCTTCAAACGTATAGCGTAGAAAATCCATCCTTGATTGATCCTCTATTGATTGTGCATTTAATGCATGATCTTTCGAATCTTCAATGTATACTAAATCGACCGGTAAGTGTTACTTCGCCGCGTTTTAGAACGGTCGAGTGATCCTTCCGGCTTAGCCGTTTAGCTTTTCCTTCACCGCTTCGTCTTTACTTCACCGAAAGTGAGTGCGCTTTGCCGATTCACTTTGTTTTCTTCTTTGTTTTTGTTTGAGGAGAATCTTTGTACTTCACCGATCTTTGATTGGGGTGAGATCGTGTACACCATATTTGAATATTAATGTACATCGCTTGTATTATAACTTAGACTTGTCCAAGGTCATCTGAGACTTTCTTGGTTACAAGTCGGACCTTTAATGTCTGCATTGATTGCTTCTCTGCTTTGGTGCTTGGTGGCTTCACTGCCGAATATATGTTTTTGCCTTGCCGCCCTACCACTAGTACAATACTTGTCGACTCAACTTATACAACATGTCGGACTCTAAGTAAAGACTTATACAGAGAGTTCTAACTTATTTTGGACTTGCTATAACAAATTTGGTATGGCCAACATCAAAACATAATAAAATGTTCCTAACAATTTCCCCCTTTTTGATTATGCAAAAACCCTTATAAGCCTGAACATAAGTAATCAAAGTTTTCATAATAAACAACAGAACACAAATTCAGCAATTTTATTCATCCATCATAGGGCAATAAGTTCTAAAGCTTAATTCAAATGTTACAAACTACATTTTGCTTAAGTCAGCCTTGTACCTCTTGAACTTTGTAGTCTGAACATCTTCAATGTCTTTCCAGTCAATTTCTGGAAACTTCCACTTCCAGTAAGCCAAAGCGTGTATTCAGATACACCTGAAAAACTCTTTTGGCAAAAGTCTGCTGAAATCAGGCATGGTCTCATTTGCCTTAGGTTCTCCAAAATATTTTTCAAGTCTTTCCATAGCCTCAGCAATATGTGAATCTGCAAACTTGAGGCTTTTGTAGAGACTCCACTGCTCCTGTTTCTCCATTCTTCCCATAGGATTGAAGAATTTTGCCATATATATGAATTCATCTTGTTGTTCAGCTGGCAAGTCTTCTGGTCCTTTTGCAGATAGTAGTATGGCTGAGCTTGGTTTGTTGTTGGTTTGTTTGAGAAGTGCAAACTCTCTTTTGACTTCATTGTAAAGTTTGGCCATATCAGTTCTCATCCTTTCATCCTGATAGCTTAGCCAATCAGCCCAAGCTTCATCTTGTGAGGAGTGAGGATAAAGTCCTTCATGTACTCTGAAAAATTCTCTTACTTGGTCCAGTACATCTGCATCATATTCTGCTTTGCTTTGGTGACCAGTTTAAGTTCTGTGTTCCCCAGTATATTTGGAGCTGCTGCTGCCTCTGCTAGTGTTTCCTCTGGTGCTGAGTTTGTGTTGACTAGCTGATCCTCTTTGCTGACTAGATCCAGGCCTTTGCTGTCTGCCGGATCTGTCTCTATCATCATCTCTTATTTGCATAGGATGAGGAAATCCAATGCAGGGTTCCTTTAGGACCTTTTCTCTTTCTTCTCTGACTCTTCTTTGCTGTTCTTTTGCTTCATTCTGATCCTTATTTCTCTATCTCTTGCTCTCAGTTGTTCTTCAGTAATATTTGAGGGTCTGATTGTTGATCCTTCAGGTTCAGGCTTATCCCGATTTTCCCCCTTTTTGGCAGCATCATCCCTTTGCTTGAGTAAGATGCTATTTGTGGCCTCTACCGTGCCGATCAGAGAGTCAAGCTTTGATTCAATAGTTGTGAATCTGTGGTGATGATCATTCAGTTTCTCATTCACACTACGAAGTTTAGTGCCAAAGGCCACTGCCATTGATTCATTTTCTTGGGAAATATGATGTCTGAGCCCTGCAAGATTGTTGATGATATTGATATTAAGCTGCTTCATCAGATTTCCCTGTTGTTGAACCACAATGTTTTGTGCATCAATGTACTCTGCAATGGCCTGAAACTTGTGTTCAATGGAGGAGCTTTTGTCATTAAATGTCAAGTCATGGATCTGAGATACATGGATTGTCGCTCCATTCTTCACCAGCCAGTCTCTTTGCTTTCTCAAAAGTTTCATTGGTAATGCCAGTGGCCAGCTGAGAGAGTTTGTGCCTTCTGTCATTTGGTTCTCAGATCATTTGTTGTCCCTTGTCTTGATGTTGAGTGACATCTGCTCCAATTTCCAAATTGTCAAGCATTTGGGTAGATGTGTATGCTGGAGTTTCTTGAGCTACAGTTCCCCTTATCTCTGTGCCGGGGGTTTCTTTGACTGGTGTGGCAGCAGCTGAACCAGTGTCCACAATGTGTGTGTTATCAGATGGAACATTCACAGTCAGTGGTTGAGTGCCTGTCTTTGCCGGAGTTGAGGACTTGTTGGATGCTTGTGGTTTCAAGAATGTACGGAGAAGAGTTGTATCATCTATTGCATCTGGTGCAGGAGCATCCTCTTCTCTGTCTTTACCAAAATCACCATCATTATCATCATTATCATCATCATCATCATCATGATCATCATCTGAGTCATCACTCTGCCTCCCAGAGCCCTGGGGCAGTTTTGTCTTAGCTGCATCAACCAAGTCCCATAGAGGCGATTCATCAAGTACACCTACCAGAGTTGTGATTCCCAGAAAATTAAATAGCCATGCTTCTTCAACAAGCATGCGGTCTGAGTCTTGAAGTTGTTTTCTGGAATCCCCCTCCTTCCACTCAAGATAATCTGCAATTCGATCATCTATATCGTTTTTGAGACAATTGTGCTTGACTTTCTTCGGAGATGCCTCATCATCTCCAAGATCTTCCGTACTAGGATGTTGCTCATCCTCACTGTCATTCTCGTCTTTCTGTTGCTCCACCTCAGTTTCAGAATCCTCTTCCTATGTATCTTCATCAATTAATTTTCCAAAGTCTGTCTTGTCCAGATTTCACTGAACCTTTTGCTTCTTTCTGTGACTGGTAGTGATTTGTGTGGATTTCTTCCTTTTTCCGTCTCCTGTCTTCTTTTGTTGTTTAATATAGTGTTGGAAATATTATTTATGTTTTGATGATGATTCGTCACAAAATTAGACAAATCACTTACAACCCATGATGATGAAGTCGTAACTAACTGTTATAGTGCATAATAAAAGAAGAAGCAAGAAATGGTCTAGAAATAAATGTATAAGTTCTATCTAGAGTTTGAACCTTGTATAGGTTGTTTCAGACAAGCATTGTAATAGAATAGGAACTAGGCGAACAGCTGAGTCACAACAAGAAAAGCGAGTTATAACAAGAAAATCAGTATATGCACTTGAAGAGGCGAGGGTTCAAACTCGGTTATGCTAAAATCGAAGAAGATAAGTTTCTTTGAGGACATGACTCGGTTGGCTTATCTAGAAGATCAAGAACGAGGGACACAGACTCGCTTGTTGAGGATTGAAGAAGTGAGGTGGCAAACTCGGTTAAGAGATGATTAAGTCGTGACTATAAATCGAGATTCGAGCAAGTGTGGTGACTCAAATCGAAAGTTATAAATCATGTAAAAGCGAATAATCTTAAGGACAAAGATTATCACCACCAAAAGAAGAAACTGAATGGTGTACTCTGACTTAGTCAATTAAAGTCAGATATTAAGTAAACAAGGTACTCTGTTTTGAAGAAGTGTAGAAAACTGAGTTAAGGCCTTGATTGAATTTAAACTATCAATACGACAAAAGAGAGTACATATGAACGTTGGCTAAATGACAAGTGTAACGGCTACAAGAGCTAGTAACCGTCACATCACCCCTATAAATACACAAGAGAATCACTCAAGAAAGAGTGAGAGGAGGATCAGAAAAAGAGCTTTACAAGCATACATTCAAAGATCCAAATCCAGATCTATAAAAATCAGATCATATATATCTAGAAAAAGGGAAGCCAACGAAATTGCCTTGAAGACTTCAAAGAAAGATCCAGTAACCCATTAAGGGGGAAAGAAGGCATCTTGGAGCTACAAAGTCAGATCCAGAAGAATGAGACAGCTCACTGAATTAATCCTTGATTAATTCTAAACCTAACCTTTGTGAAAAAGGGTTGGCTGTGCATAGTTTGAAGAGAGCAATTCTACCTTTCTTCATACGGTGTTGCTCATATTTGTTGGAGCGATCCCGAGGGTGTGTGTTGGTATTAGTGGTGAGCTGGTGAAGGAGCAATTCCACCTCCAAAGGATCAGTGTGCAGAGTGAAGGGAGCAATCTCACCTTTCTTCATTTTGTGTAGATAGTGAAACTAGGGTGTCGTGAAGGACTGTCATAGTACTAGGATTTTGTAACATTATCTCATTATTCTAGTGATACCTCCTACGCCACAGGAGAAGGGGAGACGTACGGGATTACACCACCCGGAACTTCCATAAACAAACTATGTGTTGATTTACTTTATGCATCTGTGTTTGTTTTATTTATTGCATTATCTCTCAGCAAACACCAGACACTGAGACAGCACAAAACTGATACATAGAAGGTCTAGTTTTCTATTTACACATCTATTGCACTAATGGCTAGTTTTATCCGCTGCCAGTTAACGAGACTAAATATAAGTCAGTAATAACTTATATTCAGTTGAGCTAACTGAACTCCGCACAAGTTAAAGGGACAGGAACAAACTGAAGATCAGTTTGAGTTTCAGAGAAACTCAGTTCCTGGGACTTTTCCAGCTCAGGATTAGTTTTTGGTGACAAGTTCATTCACCCCCTCTAAACTTGTGTTAGCCTTTCCAAGGGACCAACATTTGGTATCGGAGCAATTCTTTCATTTGAAAGAAGATCCAAGAATACCTTTTTAAAACCAGTTGTTGAAGATCCTTCACTGTATCAGTTCACTTAGTTTCTATGTCTATATCTAGAGCTAGAAGTTGGCTTATTCACCCCCTGACTAATTGCTTGCATAATATATCTGATTTTCAGGATCAAATGATCGAAAGGTTCAAGATTTATGTGATTTATATACAAATTCGTAACCTCAACTCAGTGATGATGTGGATACAACCTTCAATATTCATATTAACAAATCCAGAGGAGTTCCATCACTAAGAGACCTCTCAAAAGAAGCAGGAAAGGAGTTGCAAGTGGTCGTTGATATTAAAGATTCATCACAGCAACAAAAGAGTGTACATTCGAATCCTAAAACTGCATCAAATCATCAAGGAAAGGTACATTCTTCAAATCGGTTATCATTTGCTGAACTCGGTCTGAAAAACTCTGATCTTGTCAAGTTAACTGAAAAACTTACGTTGGAACTAAAATTAAAAGAGAGAGAACTTGACAAAGCAAAATATTGGAATGATTTTCTTGAAACTGAGGTGTCAAATCTAGCTGAAAGATTAATGTCTAGCAGATCTGACAAAAGCAATAATAATCCCACACCCCTACCCAGTCTTGAGACTTCAAAAAGTATAAACTCTAGAGATCAAGATACTGGAAGATTTAGTGGATTACACAAGGAAACTAAAAATGTTAAATCTAAAAGAATCCTTGTGAAATCAACTAAGATTGAGCGCAATGGTTTATCCAGAAAAGAGTTGAGAAGGTTTAATTCTCTCAACAAAGAAACTGAAAGTAATATTTCAATAACTAACTCAATCGGACCCAAAAAGATATGGGTACCAAAGAAAACTTAAACTGTTTTGCAGGAAAAGTCAGTTCACTTTGCAAAATCCTCAGAAAACTGACTTCCATACAAAACTGAGATGGCAAAAGCTGATGAAGGACAAAACTGTCAAAGAAGTAAAGACTTTCCAGCTACCATCTGACGTTTGGACTAACATGGCAAATCACTCGAAGCCACGTGTCAATCTGGGAGAAAAAGTAGATGTACATCCCTACATAATCTCATTGATTGTGACACGACTCTCATTTGAAAACGATTGCAAAATATTGACAAAATCCTGCTCATCCAAAATCAAGCATTCAAGCTTTCTTAACTCAAAAATCAATGGAGCGATACAACATTGACGATGGAATCACCACAAGTCTGGATGAATTCTGTCAAAAATTCTCAAACTCCACTTCATCTATTCGGATTGTGAACAAGATCAAGAAGATTCGAGGACTGGAAAACTTAATTGATACAAAAGTCACTACCTTGAATCCAGAAGGCATCAGAGATTTCTACAAAAATGCCAAAATCATCAATGATGGAAAAAGCTTCAAAACGACTGTTCAAGATAAAAGCTTCACCGTTGATGAACAGTTGCTTTCCCTGGTGTTCCATTTAGATATAATTGGAGGCTCTTCATCTCTCACATTCGGAAATGAAGAAAAGAACAAACTTTGGAACATCACTGCAATCAACAAGAATGAAAAGAACTTTATTGGATCCATTTATCAGCAAAAACCAGAATTTGCATTCTTGACGTTTCTTCTGACCAAGAATGTGATTGGTAATGCAAGGAACTTCTACACTCTTTCGATCGATAAACTAAAGTTGATCTATGCCATTTGGTTCAAGAGAGATTTGATTGGAACAAGTTCATTCTCAATCACTTAATCAAGCAAATTTAGATTTAAAAAAGGAAAAGCACAAGGAAAGGAAGCTATCGGAGAAAAATTTCTCTTTGAAAAAAAGGATTTACATATCTAATCCAAAGGATACTAAACTACTTCTCCATCCCTTTACCCACAAAGGCAAAAGTCGAACAAGAATCTTTGCCCACTGAGAAAAAGAAAAGGAAAGTCATCAAGGAAGAAAGTGAAGTTTCGACTCGGTTCAAGCGAGATCATAAAAGCTGGATGATAGAACTATAAGAAGACAGTAAAAGATTGTGGAACAGGCTTGCACGAAGGAAACCAAACTGAAGTGGCAATTAATATTGATGATGAAAGTGATGTTGAAGGCGATGAAGAATTAGAAGGAAGTGAAGAAAACGAAGAAGTAAAACAGATGAAACTGAAGATGATGTAGAAATGGAAGAAGAAACTGAAAGAGAAATTGATGAATCAAGAAATCAAATCGATGAAGTATCTTAAGGAAGTGAATTTCCCACTACCATGTATGGGGAATACACTGAAGAGAAAAGAGAAGCAGTGGAAGATGTAGAATTTTGTCAGGCTGAGTATGAAAAGGAACTGACAGTTCCTGATGTTCATTTTTATTATCCTGAGGCCAGCATTTCATCCCAAGCTCATGAGGCACCCACATGCAAATCAGAAATTGAAGAAACTCTGGCTCAAGAAACTGAAGCAGAAAAACTGGAAAATTTGAAGGATTTCATTGAATGTTTAATACATAATCTACAGGAGAAACTGTTCAACATGCATGAATTAATTGGAAGGATACATTATTCAGGTTTGAACAAATACTCAAACATCATCACCCTACGTAAGTTATTTGAAGATTTCTTTCGCTTATCTTCAAACAAGGGGGAAGATGAAGCTGTAGGTGATGAAGATGTAAGAGAGGATGCAGCTAAAACTGAAGAGGCTTATGCCAGACAACTGATGGAAGATCAAGACAGACAAGTAGATGCTGATCTACTATCTACTCAACTTGATGAAGAAGCAGTTGATAGTCTGTTTGAAGAGCTGATTGCAGAAGGAGACTTTAAAGAAACAAGAACTGAGGATGATGAGGAAGCCGCAGTTAAAGCAGTATCAGAAAGAAGCTTGTAACCTGTGTCAAATTCCTTGAGAAGTTGGCAGATAAGAAGACACAAACAAAGGGGGAAACTGAAAAGAAATCAGAGGAGAAGGAAAATCTTATCCCAGAAGAAGAAGAGAAATTGATGGAAGAAGAACTCAAAGAAATTCTGATCAAGTTCAAAAACCAAGAGAATGAAGAAGGAAACAGACTGCTGAATGAATATCTGGAAATTAAGCCAAGAGATGGTGAATCAGTTGAAGAAAGAAAAGAAAGAAGACTTTTAGAGACAAAAAGGAGTATATTTGCTGGTGAAAAATTAATGGCACTGGAAAATGAAAAGATGTAATCTAATTCAGTTTGTAACTCAGTTTGTTCTATTTTGAGACTTGTGATAAATTTGGCTGTTCTATTTTGCTTTCTTAAGATGTTTTGTTATGATTTCTTGCACTATTCTTTCATTAATGCTTTTAGGGAGGGTTATGATACATCATCAAAAAGGGGGAAATTGTTGGAAATATTATTTATGTTTTGATGATGAATCGTCACAAAATTAGACAAATCACTTACAACCCATGATGATGAAGTCGTAACTAACTGTTATAGTGCATAATAAAAGAAGAAGCAAGAAATGGTCTAGAAATAAATGTATAAGTTCTATCTCAGAAGTCCGAACCTTGTATAGGTTGTTTTGCACAAGCATTGTAATAGAATAGGAACTAGGCGAACAATTTGAGTCACAACAAGAAAAGCGAGTTATAACAAAAAATCAGATATGCACTTGAAGAACAGAGGTTCAAACTCGTTATGCTAAAACTAAAGAAGATAAGTTCATTTGAGGACACAGACTCGGTTGGCTTATCTAGAAGATCAAGAACCGAGGACACAGACTCGCTTGTTGAGGATTGAAGAACCGAGGTGGCAAACTCGATTAAGAGATGATTAAGTCATGACTATAAATCGAGATTCGAGCAAGTCTGTGGTGACTAAATGGCGAGTTATAGATCATGTAAAACTGAATAATCTTAAGGACAAAGATTATCAGCTACCTGAAAAGAAGAAACTGAATGGTGTACTCTGACATAGTCAATTAAAGTCAGATATTATGTAAACAAGGTACTCAGTTTTGAAGAAGAGTAGAAAACTGAGTTAAGGCCTTGATTGAATTTAAACTATCAATACGACAAAAGAGAGTACATATGAACGTTGGCTAAATGACAAGTGTAACGGCTACAAGAGCTAGTAACCGTCACATCACCCCTATAAATACACAAGAGAATCACTCAAGAAAGAGTGAGAGGAGGATCAGAAAAAGAGCTTTACAAGCATACATTCAAAGATCCAAATCCAGATCTATAAAAATCAGATCATATATATCTAGAAAAAGGGAAGCCAACGAAATTGCCTTGAAGACTTCAAAGAAAGATCCAGTAACCCATTAAGGGGGAAAGAAGGCATCTTGAAGCTACAAAGTCAGATCCAGAAGAATCAGACAGCTCACTGAATTAATCCTTGATTAATTCTAAACCTAACCTTTGTGAAAATGGTTGGATGTGCATAGTTTGAAGAGAGCAATTCTACATTTCTTCATACGTGTGTTGCTATGTTAAGCAGTGCGAATTGAGGACTGTGTGTGTTGGTATTAGTGGTGAGCTGGTGAAGGTGCAATTCCACCTCCAAAGGATCAGTGTGCAGAGTGAAGAGAGCAATCTCACCTTTCTTCATTTTGTGTAGAGAGTGAAACTAGGGTGTCGTGAAGAACTGTCATAGTACTAGGATTTTGTAACATTATCTCATTATTCTAGTGTTACCTCCTACGCCACATGGGAAGGGGAGACGTATGGGATTACACCACCCAGAACTTCCATAAACAAACTATGTGTTGATTTACTTTATGCATCTTTGTTTGTTTTATTTATTGCATTATCTCTCAGCAAACACCAGACACTGAGACAGCACAAAACTGATACATAGAAGGTCTAGTTTTCTATTTACACATCTATTGCACTAAAGGCTAGTTTTATCCGCTGACAGTTAACGAGACTAAATATAAGTCAGTAATAACTTATATTCAGTTGAGCTAACTGAACTCCACACAAGTTAAAGGGACAGGAACAAACTGAAGATCAGTTTGAGTTTCAGAGAAACTCGTTCTGGGACTTTTCCACTGAGATTAGTTTTTGGTGACAAGTTCATTCACCCCCCCCCCCCTCTAAACTTGTGTTAGCCTTTCCAAGGGACCAACATATAGTTAAACATGACTTTGGATTCATGCAGTTTGTGGAGTTGAACAGTAGGGACTTTAAGACATTGCATTAGATAGTGTAACTGAATCCCATATGACTTTTTCACCCAGAATTGGCCTTTCTTTGTCTTTCCCTCTTTTATCCCCTTCTCTTCCGCTTTTACTTCCCCTTGGATTTGCTCTTTGATTCGTAGGAAGAAGTATTTTGCCCAATTGAATTGTAGATTGTTGTAAATAATACCCATTAGCCGCATTCTAGTTTCTGTCATGGCATTATTTGCGCCCAACTTTCCTTCAATGGTTTTGCCAATTAGGGCACTAAATTCATTGAATGGTTTCTTCAATGCAGATCTCAGACGATTGACTTTTGTAGATCCCGGGTTTGCCGTTTTGGCGATAGTTGCCCGTAAATCATCCAAGTTTTGTGATACCAATGTTACTTTTGCTTGACCTTTATTTTAAAGTTTGAGATGTTTTCGAATTACCTTTTCTGTGATCATCACTTCTTTGCCGTTGACGGATGCAACGATCTTGTCCGTTCCCACTTGTCACCTTCTTCAAAGAAGGAGCGGATACGTATTGTGTGATTTCCGAAGGATATGAGATTTTCATAGCACACCTCGGTTATTGGAGGATTGAGAAAGGTTGATAAATTTAGATTTTCACGACCACGCCAACCGTTTGGCATGCTCGTCATTTCCACACAGTTTCAGGTAGTGTTCTGCTTGGAAGAATGAACCAGTGGCAATCGATTTTTCATACCCAGCTTGGGTGATTGAGGAGGATGATGCCATTGTTGAAGAGGAGAGGGGTTTGAAAATGAACTTGAGTTTGCAATAGAGAGAAACAAGAATAGGGTTTGTAATTTGCAAGAGAGCGTAAAGATTTCTGAAAATCTTTAAGTGTGGTTTATATAGTGTGATTTGGGTAGTGTGAATGTGGTTTGAATATGGAAGGATTTTGTGACATCATGGCATTATTTTGTGTATGTGAATTGCGATATTCAAGCGTAATGGGGGAGTGGTTTGAGGTAAGTAATGATAGAGCCCGGGAATCGAGGAGTTTTCAATTCGTAAAATAATACAATTACCTTCATGATCATAAATTGATCTCCACGTGTGTAATCTTTCACAGAATAATCCTCCATAATTGCCTTATTCTCCACGTGTAATCAGAATTGATTTTGTTCACACTTTTAATTTATCCAAGTCTTTATTCGGTGAAGTGCCTTGGTGGTCACTTAGCCGATCAAATGGGTTCTTCATTGAGTCGCTCCATTTAACGTTTCTAACAATCAATTAAGTTACCTTCATTGGATACGAGTGCCTTGCCTCGCTACACCTCCTCGTAACGGCAAAGGTTGTACCGATTGATGAAGTCACTTAGCCGATTACTCCAGTTGGCCGCTTCTTGATACTTAGTCAATTTCAATCATTCCTAACTCAGTTCTTAACATACTAAATCTTTCATAACTGAGTGGTTTAGTGAAGATGTCAGCCAGTTGATCTTCAGTAGGTATGTATTTTAGGATGACATCTCCCTTTTCAACATGGTCTCTGATAAAATGGTGTCTCACATCAATGTGTTTTGTTCTCGAATACAATACTGGATTTTCCGTAATAGATATTGCACTTGTGTTATCACACATGATTGGAATTGTTTTCTCTTCCATTCCATAGTCCCTTAGCTGTTGTCTTATCCAAAGTACTTGAGCACAAGACTACTACCGCCGCTATATATTCTGCTTCAGCTGTTGATGTAGATATGGAGTTTTGCTTTTTGCTGAACCAAGAGACTAGTCTGGTTCCTAGCATTTGACATGTTCTAGAGGTGCTTTTTCTATCTATTTTGCATCCAGCATAGTCAGAGTCTAAATATGATATCAATTTAAATCCTCCATATTTTGGATACCAAATTCCAACATTTATAGTGTTTTTCAAGTATTTGATTATCCTTTTGGCTACTAGAAGATGTGATTCTTTTGGTTGTGCTTGAAATCTTGCACACACTCCTACTGCAAATGCTATATCAGGTCTACTTGCAGTTAAGTATAATAAGGATCCAATGATTCCTCTATACATTTTCTGATCAACATCCTTTCCTGCTTCATCTTTTCCAAGTATGACTCTGGCACACATTGGTGTGTCTGCTGTGCCACTTGTATCCATCCCATACTTGTGTATCAGATCTCTTGTGTACTTGGCTTGACTAATGAAAATGCCATCCTTCATTTTCTTTACTTGAAGGCCAAGAAAATAGTTTAATTCTCCCATCATGCTCATCTGAAATTTGCTCTTCATCAGGTTTGCAAATTTTTCACAAAGCTTTTCATCCTCTGAATCAAAGATTATGTCATCAACATAGATTTGAACCAGCAATGTGCTTGCTCCTTCCTCTAGTTTGAATAGAGTCTTGTCAATAGTTCCCTTGTTGAATCCATTCTTGATCGTAAATTGTGATAGTGTTTCATACAGTGCTCTAGGTGCTGTTTGAGGCCATAGAGGGCCTTCTTGAGTTTGTATACTTTGTCTTCTTTTCCTTTGATTTGAAATCCAGGAGGTTGTTCTACATAAACTTCTTCTTCCAAAAGTCCATTTAGGAATGCACTCTTGACATCCATTTGATAGACTTTGAAGTCTTTGTATGCGGCAAAAGCTAGAAAGAGTCGATTGCTTCCAATCTTGCTCTTTGGTGCAAATGTTTCATCATAATCTATTCTTCGCTTGAGAATAGCCTTTTGCAACTAGCCTTGCTTTGTTTTTCGACAACAGTTCCATGCTCATCCATCTTGTTCCTGAATACCCATTTTGCACCAATGATGTTGGTCATATCTCGTCTCGTCAACAAGTTCCTGCACTTCATTTCTTTCAAATTCATTTAGTTCTTCTTGCATTGTTGTGATCCAATCTGCATTTTGGATTGCATCATCTATGGTCTTGGGTTCCACTTGTGATAGAAAGCAAGTTAGCATGTGCTCAGCTTGTCTTCCTGGTTCTAACTCCTGCTTGAATATCTCCAATAACTTGTTCTTCAGGATGGTCTCTTAGCCAATTTAGATCTGGTTGAAGTTGTTCTTCACTTGGTGCTTCCATGCCTTCATGCTGAGCATGAACTTCAACTTCAGGTGCTTCTTCTGTTGTATTGATATGTGGCTCCTCTTGATATTCAAAGTGATGATTCAGGATAGTAGCTGGTATGGTTGCATTTGTATAGATTTCCATCTGTGCTGCTTTCTCTTCTTGGTCTTGAAGATCTTCACCATTTGTATTTGGTTCATCAAAAACCACATGTATTGATTCTTCAATCACCAATGTTCTTTTATTGAGTACTCTGAATGCTTTCCTTGGTGTCTGAGTATCCCATGAAGATTGCTTCATCAGCCTTCTCATCAAAGGTATGCAGTTGGTTCCTGTTTAAGACAAAACATTTTGATCCAAACATATGAAAATATGATATATTGGGTTTTCTTCCATTCCATATTTCATATGGAGTCTTTCCATGATATTTGTTGATGATTGATCTGTTTTGTGTATGACATGTTGTGTTTCTTTGCTTGACCCAAAATCTCTTTGGCAAGCATGCTTCAAACAATCATTGTTCTAATCGCTTCTTGAGAGTTCTGTTTCTTCTTTCTCGCTACACCATTTTGTTGTGGGAGCCCTGCTGCAGATAGTTGATGTAGTACTCCATTTTATTCTGAAGAGGTTACGATGATTTCATTTAGAAATTCAAAGTGCCTCGTCTCGATCCGGTCTTTATGATCTTTAGTTCTTTCTCATTTTGGAGTCTTCAACCAAATCTGGCGACTTTTGAGTGTCTCTTTCTTCTTGTTCATGAAAATGGTCCAGGTGTACTTTGAGAAGTCATCCACCACTACAAGGGTGTATTTCTTACCACTCACACTTACTGGTGTGACTGGTCCAAACAGGTCCATGTGTAACAGATGTAGAACTCTTGTTGTAGATTGATAAGGCTTTGACTTGAATGAACTTTTGATCTGTTTTCCTTTCTGACATGCATCACATAGACTTTCTTTCTTGAATGTGATCTCTGGCAAACCTTCAACTAACTTGTTCTTTGATAGTTTGTTGATGGTCTTGAAATTCAGATGATTTAGCCTTCTGTGCCAAATCCAGCTTGTGGATTGTTTGTTTTTGACCGTGAGACATATTTTCGCTTTGGTCGTTTCTCCATCCACAACATACATGTTGTCTTGTCTTCTACCCGCAAGAACCACTTTGTGTTGGTTTGGCTGTGAATCACTTTGCATCCTTCTTTGTTGAAGTGCACATTGTAGCCTTTGTCACAAAATTGGTGATGCTCATCGATTGAAATTTAGTCCCTTGACATATGCCACATTTTGAATTTTTAAATTGTTCTTGAGTATTATGCCTTCCCCCTTAATCTTGCCAGGGTTTTCTTTGCCTCCAAATGTGACTTTGGGTCCATCAAAAGCCTTGAAGTCAGTGAGCCATTTCTTGTTTCATGTCATGTGTCTGGAACATCCACTGTCTATGTACCAGACATCCTACAAAACAGATTAATTAAGTTTAGGTACCCAACATTGTTTGGGTCCATACCTGTTAGCAATCATGCCTCCCATACCAAGTGTGTATCCAAAAGATCTTCTTTTTGGATAATTGAAGTCATCAACTTCATATGTATAAGGCATGGCAGAATAGCTTCTAATATTTTTGCTGAAGGTATTCTGATACTTTTCTCCACCTTTTGGTGCATTTATATCCTTCTTCACTTTCCAATATGCAGTAGGAAACCTTTCTGCTTCAAGTGTCTAGGAACGGATTGATTTTTCTTAACCACATGATGCATTTTGTGGAATGGTTTCCTCTTGTATTTTGGAGGTGCAACATTCCAATCATCCTCTGAAGGGTAAAGTCTGCCTTTACCTTTCAGATAGCTGTTGTTCTTGATTGACTGGAACGAGGATTTAGTCTGCTATTTCACTACACTAGGTTTTGACTTCACCGGAACAGGATGATCTGTTGGAACTATGGTCTGTCCCTTTCTAAATTTTGATCCATTAATGGTCCTGAATTTAGAATTGTGTTGACCATTATTCCTACTTTCATCCTAACTGTTGTAGCCAAGAATAGATCTGGATCCAAACCTTTTTGAGGGTTTGTAAGCTGGTGCTTTTAGTGGTGCAGTGGTTACTTTTACTGGTGAGGAGATTTTCTTAACTGATCGTCAATGACGGATGTATGATCATCCGCTTTTGTTGATCATTTAAGTAGGTCTCATCTTTGGTTAATTCAAACTTTTGCTTTATCCGATTATTTCTTTAATTTCTTATTTTCTTTTCTTAGATCCTTGCATTCCTTTTCCATAATTTCATGATTCTTTTCAATTTCATCAAATTTAGTCATGAGATTCTGGACTAGATCTGCTGTATCTAATGGAAGTGTAGAAGATTGTGCGAAAGGTCGGATGTGGATGTATTAGATGAAGAGTAAGAGCTAGATGATACCTCAGATTCATCTGATTCTTTAGCCATTAGACATAGGCTTGTTTCTTCAGTGTCTGAACTATCACTTTCATCTTCATCCAATTCTTTGGTCATGAGGCATATGCATGCTTTCTCCTTTTCTGAGCTATCTTCTTCATCACTATCATCTGAATCATTATCAGATGATTCTTCATTCTTCTCACTCTTTGGATTACGCCTTGAGTGCCTTCTTGCTTTTTCTCTTTTCAAATGCTTTGTATTTCTTCTTTTCATCATCTTTGTCATTTTCTTCAGGGCAATCTGCCTTGAAGTGACCTTTCTTGTTGCAGTTGAAGCATCTGTATTCATCATCCTTCTTCTTCATGTCTCTGTTTGAGCTTGACTTCTTGTTTGATGATGAATTTCCTTTGAAGGGCTTCTTTTTGCTAAACCTGTCAAAGCGTTTAACCAATAAAGCTACATGTTCTTTAAGTTCATGTGTTTCTTTGCTGATGTAATCGGCAAAGTTACTTTGCTGGGGTGCAACCAGTGCAGTGAGTTTTTGTGTCTCTGCCGGAGCACCATCTTCACCGTTCAATTCGAATTCATGAGCTTTTAATTGAGACATCAGTGTCCGAGTGTCAGTGCTTGCAAGATTTGTTGTTCCTCTGATTACGGATGTTATGATCTTCCATCATTCAGGTAGTCCTCTCAAGATCTTCAAGCATACTTCTTTTTGGGGATATATGTGTCCAAGTCATTTGCGATTCATCGATGATGCTTGAGAATCATTGTCCATTTGATCTATGGATTCGCTGATCTTCATTTTGAAGTTTTCAAACTTCTGTTTTGCAATAGATAATTTGTTTTCTTTAATCGCTTCAGATCCTTCATTTATCAATGATAGCTTGTCCCACATCTCTTTCTTTGTTTTGCGATCTTTGATTCTCATGAACATGTTGCTATCTAGGGTCTTCAAGATCATGTCTTTTGCAACAAAGTCCAGTTTGCTCTTCTCCTGTCATCCTTGGTCCAATCCTTTTTAGGCTTGTCAATTTCCTTTCCTTGATCTCGCTCTCGTGCCTACCACAGTAGTGATTGTGATTGGTCCATCATTAATTACATCCAAAGATCTCTTCATGAGTTGTCGCAAGATGAGATAGCATTCTTATTTTATATTCATCAAAATTATTAACATTAAAAGCAGTACTTTTGACAAGAAGTTTGAGGGATCCATCAAATTGCAAATGAAGATATAAATGTAAATGTATAGAAAACTCGATTTGAAAACTACTTTGAAAATATGTGATCTCCTTGTTACCGTAAATTAGATCTAAGCAGGTTACGATACTAGAACACCGCTCGATACCAATTGTTGGTCCCAGAGAAGGTGAAACTATAGTCGAGAGGGGATGAATGACTATAGTGGAGTTTCAAAAACTTTTCTTTTATTTAAAAGTTTTTGGGCGTGGATAAATCCTTCTTACTATGTTGTTTTCAAATCGGTTTAGACAATCAGAATTAAGTTATGGTGTAGGCAAATTAAATAAATGCCGTAAAGTAAATTGCGCAGAAATTAAATTGACACAAGGCTTATAGTGGTTCAGGTGGTGTAATCCCTTAATCCACTCTTCTCCTATGATGATCGGAGGAATTCACTATTGTTTTCACAGACACAATAGTATGATTGTCCTTGGCTTCCCAAGCTTCACAATCTACAAGACTATCACTCCTTGACTGCAACAGCTTCAGTGATTCAGTCTTCCTTGCTGCTCCTTGAGATCAAAATCCTTCAACAGCTATCACAGATTCAACTCCTTCTCAGATTGCCTCGATTCGATTTGCTTTGATTTGATGTGAATGTGATTCACACACTTGGTTGATCAAACTCAGTCCCAAGTATGACTTTGTAGCTCTGATATCTGAGTTGATCACTAGATGTTTCCTTGTAAGTTCAGAGAGAAGGCTTTTCAAATTGACAGAGTTTTCACTTGATTTTTATGTTTTTGTTCACACACCTCTCTGTCTGTCAATGCCTTCTATTTATAGCCTTGAATAACCTTGATTTTGAAATTCCGTCCATTGGCTATATTAATGAGGGAATAATCCTTGATTTTATTCTTGATTCCCCCTTAATTGCATTCTCCTTGATTTCAGTGATCGGATTCTTTCTTCAAACGTATAGCAGAAAATCCGTCCTTGATTGATCCTCTATTGATTGTGCATTTAATGCATGATCTTCTGAATCTTCAACGTATACTAAATCTGATCTGGTAAGTGTTACTTCGCCGTTTTTAGAACGGTCGAGTGATCCTTCTGACTTAGCCGTTTTAGCTTTTCCTTCACCGTTTCGTCTTTACTCAGCCGAAAGTGAGTTTGCTTTGCCGATTCATTGTTTTCTTCTTTGTTTCTGTTTAAGGAGAATCTTTGTACTTCAATGATCTTTGATTGGGGTGAGATCAGTGTACACCATATTTGAATATTAATGTACATCGCTTGTAGTATAACTTAGACTTGTCCAAGGTCATCACAGACTTCCTTGGTTACAAGTCAGACCTTTAATGTCTGCATTGCTTCTCTGCTGGTGCTTGGCTGGCTTCACTCTGCCGAATATCTGTTTTTGCCTTGCTGTCCTACCACTAGTACAATATTTGTCTGACTCAACTTATACAACATGTCAGACTCTAAGTAAAGACTTATACAGAGAGTTCTAACTTATTTCAGACTTGCTATAACAGCTGGTATGGCCATCATCAAAACATAATAAAATGTTCCTAACAATCGCTCTGTGGGGGATAATGAGGATGATGAAGCCATCGATATGTTATTGATGTTTAGAAAAGAACGCTTCGAGTTTTCAGATAGAATCCAAAGTAGGGTTTGTAATTTGCACAAGAGTGTAAAGATTTCTGAAAATCTCTAAGTATCATTCATATAGGATGATTTGGGTAGTGTGAACGTGGTTTGAATATGGAAGGATTTTATGTCATAATGGCGTGATTTTGTGTATGTAAATCGCGATATTCGAGTGAAGTGGGGGAGTGGATTGTGGTAAGTAGTGATAGAGCCCGAGAATCGAGGCATTTGTAAAAAAAAATTTAATATAATTACCTCCATAATTATAAATTTTTCTCCACGTGTGTAATCATCCACGGAATAATCTTCCATAACTCCCTTATTCTCCACGTGTAAACAAGTTGATTATGTTCACACTTTAATTTACCCATGACTCCAATCTTTATTTCGGTGAAGTGCATTGGCTGGCCACTTAGCCGGTGTAGGGATTCTTTCACTGAGCCGCTTTATTTGACTGTTCCTAACAATCAGTGAAGTTAACTTCACCGAGTACCAGTGTCTTACCTGCTACATCTCATGTAATGGCAAAGGTTTAAACAGCTGATGAAGTCACTTAGCCTATTACTCCAGTTAGCCGCTCTTTGGTATTTAGTCAATTTCAATCATCCCTAACTCAGTTCTCAACATGCTAAATATTTCATGACTGAGTGGTTTTGTGAAGATGTCAGCCAATTGATCTTCAGTGGATATGTATTTTAGAATGATATTGTAACGCCCGCTCCCGGATACCGAGTCCTTATCCGGAAACGAAACGCTCGGCATGTATAACATTAAATAAATCTAATATTACACGTAAGCCTCTACTACGTCGTATCGAGTTTAGTAAAACAGAAGCTCAAAAGACTCGGCAAAACATCATAAATTCTACTAAGAATAGAAATCGACATACTAAAGATAGAAATGTAACATTTATTACATTGGAAAACCAAACGAAACGTAACAACGTACGAAATCCTATGAAAGCAAGTACTAAAGAAAATTACAAGAAATTTCCCAACGACAACAAGTCTACTGAATATAAATATAAATAAATAAAGCCTTCAACTTCGGCGTCCCTAAACGTCGTCATCAAAGTCCTCCTCGAACTACGGGATTACCTGTTCGTCTTCTCTCCCCCAAACACATAAATAAACATGCATTTGAGGTAAGTATATTACACATAGTAAGAAGTAGAAGCTACAATTTAATTAAGGCTCTTTAACAAGTTTATTATTTTAATTATCTTTATGAGACCGACTGTTACGGATTTTATCAACACAAAATAAACAAGTAATAATCCGGTTAACCTCAAGTATAAGGATCGTAGTAATAGCGGTTAATGCCGGGTCGATCTTACGGGGAACTAAACGATTGTGATCTCTAGTTTTTATCTAACTAACCTATGTCACGATTACTAAGCTAAATAGCGGATAAAACTAAACGAAATATTGAAAATTAAACTTAACTAAAACGTAAAATCGACGTAAGAGATGATCTAAAGCCAGGAAGGATACGGGCTGCGAACCAATTTAAACTAACTAATCTAAGATGCAGATAAAAGTAAATTAACTAGACAAATTCAAGCTTTTAAGGATTTAAATCAAATTTATAACGAGCAAACGAGAATTGATCCACCTATCCAACAAGCATAGATTTCCTATCTCGATTATATTGCAGTTTTTATCTAGGTTGTGATTCACCTCACCTAAACATGAACCCTAATTCCTTAGAAAGTTCATTTATCAATCTATTATCTTCCGATGTAAGATTAACGCGTTTTCTAACCAAAGGTGCAAATTCTGTGTTTATAATCTAGTAATCAGACCTATTAACTTCCGTTATGATAGATTCGAATTACTATTCTTATTCATGGTGATCTAGGTTTATTAAGACTTCCATCAACAATAAACAATCAACACATGCACATCTTCCGATATAAGAGCAAATTAAACATGAATAAGCATGAATAAGAAACAACCTTTATTAAAAACTCACAAAGATAATCAAGAAAACGAAATCAATAATTGTTGGACGGCTTCACAATACTCGTTTGATGAAGCTTTTAGCCTCGAACATCCTCAAGAACTCAAATTTGCGTAAAGCGATTGCATAAAAAGTAACTAGTTTTTGATCTAAACTAAGAGCATAAAAACAGAATAAAAGATGAAAACGCAGCCTAAAGCCGCCCCTAAGTTTAGGGTTTTGAATAATGAGAGTATGGTCCCTTGTGTGAGAAAACAGCCGACTATATATAGATTTCAAAGTCGGTTCGCTAAGTCGGCTACCGGACGCCTGCCTGGTTCTTGGGACGCCCCGCCCATTCTTCACATGAACTTCAAATTGGGCCGAGTCATGACCAAACGCTCGTCCAGACGGCGTCCACTTCAGCGTCCAAACATCCTGAATCAACTTCCCATATCCGGACGCTCGTCCAATTCCATCAGACGCCCGTCCACTGGACGGGACCTGGACGCCAGTCCAATATGGCTGGATTTCGATTTCTTTATCTTTATCTCCTTGTAAATCATCATTATCTCTTCCTCTTTAATCAAATCCGACTTGATCATCTCTGGATCACCTCTTGAGCTTGAATTTGTGCTTTTATGACACATAAAAATATCGCAAAATGTAATATCGCTCAAATAATCATAAAAACATAATGAAAACACATAAATTAATCCTATGTTGCGAATAACTTATTTAAAATACCATTTGCTCGATAAATCCATTGAACACTCGTTTCTTATACAAATTCATACAAATATGAGAGAAAATAACATAAAATATAGCGTTATAAATCGTATAAATTCACCCTCAACAACTCCCCCACACTTAAGCTTTTGCTCGTCCCGAGCAAAACAAAAACAAAAGTTAGGCTCGAGAGAAGAACAGACATCTAAACGTGCATAACACATATTCAATAAATCAGAAGTTCACCCTTGTGTGTGTGCATAGCCATAAAAAACTTCCACTATATCCAAACTCGAGAAACTCAAAGCAAAACTAGCTAATACCCCCTTGTAGACTAGTAATAAATGACACTCATAAGATGTACCCTACAAACGTGACATATCCCGAAAAATATGATCGAATATATCTAGGGCCTTTCTGAAATACTCAGAGGATAATCCCTACAACATATCTATCAGTTTATACTGGGGATAAGATTAACAAAAGACTAAGTCTTATATTCATTTCATAACCAATTTCAAGTTGATTTAATTACTTCACATTTAAACACACATCAGAATGAGCTATTGCCCGTCATAGCAGAATAGGACATACGTGGTATACCCTACCTTACTCAAATCATAAAGCAGCTTCTTCTGACTGTCGTGAGATTTTGGTCATCATAGTGGAATAAAACATTTCGAGATAATGCCTTACCGCACTCAAATCATCGACCAGCTTCCGACACACACATTGTATTCATTTAAATTTTTCAACTTCCCATTTGACATTAGTTACGTGTCACTTATCACATTCAAACCTTCAGATATTCACAGTATCTCATACTTCGGAACTAAATACAAACTATCATAAGTCTCACGATATATACGTAGCACTAAGCACATGACTTACGAGAAAATCAAAAACCACTAATCCAAAACGGGGTATAACTTTATAAATAGCTCATCGTCACTATGGCTCGTGGAAATTAGTGTCGGGTGAAACAACTACTTTACCAAACATATGATATACAGCTTAAATGACTATAAAAATAGCGAACATTGAATCGAATTGCCTACTCGGGAAAAAACAAAAACGAAAATGTCGGAAAATTTCAAAAATTTCAAAAATTTAGCTCATTTGCATAGAAACATTACGAATTAAGCAAATGTGCGAGATACTATCGAAACATTCCTCCCCACACTTAAAAACCAACATGTCCTCATGTTGTGCAAAATGAAAGAAAAGGAAAAGACTTAGTCGATGTAAATTGAAACGTTGATCGGGCCGAGCCTACTGAATGACACCGTAGAGAACGCGTGAACAGACAATGTAGCTCAACGAAACCGCTTAAAATATACCCGCACGCCTTGACAAACATGGAACCATCTCAGGGAAAACGGGAGTTATACCAAAATGAAAAGATATAGCAAATTCAAGGACTAACAAGAGATAAAGCATCCAATACAACCAAAAAGTATAAACTAAGTCGAAATGAAAGGACGGGTGCCTTATGGCTTACATGATCCATCGAAAGAATAAATAGTAGCAACATCAAAAATTACAATGAACCATATAAGAGGAAAAAGTAGTAAAACCACACAAATGAAGGTATCAGGCAAATCAAATCGAAAAAAAGATAGACAAAGAAAATCAAGATTGCCCCGAGCCGGGGTATCGAAGGAGAGGCCGGAAGGTGGTGATGTAGCCCTAGGTGCCGAATCGCATCGCTCCTCATCGGAAGAGGACTCGGACTCGTGAAGAACGCCGGCAATGGCCTCGCTCAATCTCGAGAAGAATAATGGTAGTCAATGAGGCTCGGACTGAAAATCCTGTCATCCTCGGTTGCCGGCCTTCACATATACACCGTAGGATCGTCAAAATGTTGTTCGAGATGTCCGATGTCTTCCAAACCACTCCCGCAATCTGCTGGCCATACTTAGCCGCCGCCCGGACCGGCGGTAAAGCAGAGCCGTAGGCGCGCCCAGTGGTGCCGAAGATGAACCGGGCTCTGTGGTGTCTCCATCCTGCACGGACTGAAGGCTTACCCTTCTCACGCCAGATCGGCCTCGGATTCTTCGGTTTGTGATCGGCCCCGCACTCGGCACACCGGCATCGATCACGTAGATCGTGGATCAAGTGAGGGATAATCAAACATCGGGTATAAATCTTCTGATTAATAGCCACCTCATCATATAGCGCCTGCCCCACATTCACGTTCAGGCCAAATGTCAATGCGTACAACATGCCTAGGTCACCGATGTGAAAGTGCGTCAAGTTGTTCTTAGGCAACAACCGACTTTGAATAAACCGACACTGGACCTTCCAATCCTCCGTCCAGGTCGTGGTTACCAACTCCTTCCGGTCACCGCCCGGTCTTAACGTCCATGCCACGTCCGGACACACTCTTAACCTCAACTCCTCCAAAGGATCCTGCCCCAAACTCTGTCTATGTACAATCTCTTCCTTGTAGTCCCGACCCTCGAAAGCCGCTAAGTTGTATTTCTGATTAATCACTTCCGGTGTAAAAGGAACTTCTACCCCTCGAACCACGACTACCTTCCTCCCCAAATCGGTTTCCGAACAGTTAGCATAAAATTCCCGAACTACGGAGCTATTCACCGGGGTAGTCGGGATTGTCATCAAGGTCTCCCATTTCCGATCCTTGAGCAACTTAACGAACCCCGGATCGACTTTGGCCTCCAAAATGGCCCGCTCAATCAACATCGTCCGCGAGAAATAATGCTGTTTATACACATCATGAGCTCTAGGGTTCACGAACCGACGAGGTAATGGCATTGGGGGTACGGTTTTGGATTTCTTTCTAGGAGGGGCTGCCCTAGGTACAACTGGTTCCTCTTCCCGGGTAGCATCGACAGTCTCCTCACCCCGAGACGAACCTCCACCTTTCTGAACTCTAGGCATCCGTACCAAAGGCACATCGTCACTAGTCTCAGAGTCCGAGGTCGGCTCATCTCTCAAAGTAGCTCTAGTTTGGGTGGCTCTAGGAGGTTGTTCTCGTATACTCACACCCCGGTTGGGATCGACCAAAGTAGGATCAAACTCCTTGCGTTTCTTTCCGGCCTCCCTAGCTACTTCCTTTCCATGCCTCTTAACCACGCCCTTCTTATGAACCATATTCAACCTTATTCTAACCAAAACAACCCCGAGTCACAACAAGATACCCGTTTAACATCCAAAGCGGGATTTCAAATCAACCAAACCACAACCGCGACCATAATCATGACCAAACAACCCATTCATCACCCACCACAACACCACATCACCATAACAGAGCAGAAAGAAACACCAAAACCAGAAAAAAAAACAAATTAAGGTAACATTCAAGAAAACGAGCCGACCCAAAGATCGAACTCACAAAAACGTGAATGAAATCTAGAAAAGTTGTTACTAACTTACCGAGTAGGATGAGTAGATGTGGATTGAGGTGAAAACGAGTCCAAACGACACAGATAGGGGCTCCAAAATCGATGTTTTTGTCAGAAAAGTCGGACTTGAATGGGGCCTGATTCTCCAAAAATATTGCGTGTTGGGGAATTTGGTTATGAAAATCAAAGAGAGGGGATCAAGAGCGGCCTGTAGCACTCGGAATCGCTCAAAATGGTTTAGAAACGAAGATTTTAGGCCAAAAGAGGAGAGGAAACGGTTTAGCGGTTTGAAATCTGAAAAATGAAGGTTCATGCGTTGAGGAGTATATATAGCAGAGGTTGGACGGGCGTCCACGATACCGGACGGGCGCCCACTGGAAATTGATGAAGCGGACGGGCGCCCAGTTTTTATTAGACGCTTCGTCAAGAGTTTAAATCACATACTGAGATTGGAGGAATAAAGCGCACGGGCGTCCAGGCTTAGTGGACGCTTCGTCCGAAAAATTGGTCAGGCGGACGGGCGGGCGTCAGAGTTCGACGGGCGGGCGCCCAAGCAAAGATAAGTGCAAAAATTATAAAATTTCCATACAAATCAAATTCAAAATTGCCCTTTCTTATTAAACTTATATAAAACTTCAAAAATACAAATAAAAATCAAATGAAGTACATAAAATTACTAGAAAATAAATAAAAGCAGATGGAAAAACAAGGTTGCCTCCACCCACTCGCTTTTGTTTTACGTCGTTTGCTCGATTTAAACATCCTAAGAACGCTAGTCATCATAAATGTCCGACCAATCTATCACTCGAATGAGACGGCGGAGCATGTCAATCGCCGGAGGAAGTCATACTCATCTTGTAAACCCGGTCCTCACCGCTACATCAACACCTCGAAAGTGCTCACTTGCAAAGACTAGCGCTTAAATCTGTCACAAGATCGGATCATTGAGGATTGTGTAAGGACGCCCCTAGAGCTGCTCAGTAACTCCTCGGTAGTAAAGTCTCCACCTCCCGAACAACGGGAACAATAAGAACATAGGTGACCGTCTTGACGCGGGTACTAATGTCAAAATCTACGTGCAAAACGATGGTTCCTCCCGGTCCGTCATCTACAAGAATGAGTGGAATCCTCCTAAGGAAAGGTAACTCCTCCTGGTGAACACCGAAATCCATATCTAGAAAGCACAACTAATCGATGATAAAAACAAAAACTTAATAAGACTAAAACTGAATAAACTAAACTTAAATACTAACACTATCAAAGCATAAAACAAAAACAACTAAAAGAACGATATCTAGGTTGCCCCCTAGTGGCGCTTTTGGTTAATGTCGTTAGCTCGACACCGTTTAAAACTCACTGGATCAGGCCATTTGACTTTTCTGCCAGCCACTACCTCGTGTAAGCTCTGATCAGGAGTGTGGCTGCAGAAACAGCATCTCACACATGGGGTGAAATCTTTAATAGCTTTCCACATACGCGTGAACTTCCCCATGGGCGACCTCTTCATTCTCTCGAGCCTCTCGATGACGCTCCAACCGACGCCCTTTCAAACTCTTCCATATCAAAGATCGCTGCTAGAACTTCTTCAGAAGGGTTACTTCCGGCATCCTCGGAGAACAAGTCGGGTGATAACTCGTTAAAGTCTTCGACTCGCGGAATACCACATCCGAGAATATCGTGAAATTTAACAATCAAAGATGTCTCTTTAGGTTCACCAATATAGTGTTTGCACCTCTGACCGTTGACTCGAAACGGGTCACCACTATAACCACGAAGTTCTAGAACGCCTCCCGGAATTGAAAGACAAATTAATCTAACTAATCTCCGGCCGGCCAAGCATGGAGCTCAGCCGGCCGGGCTGCTGCTCCTCGAATTCTAGGGTTTCAGAAAACTGCTGCGCGTATTTTCTGTGTGAATTAGGGTTGAGGCTGCTGTCCTTTTATAGGCATACTAAGGCGGCTGTGAAATAATGTTTAAGTCGGTTGCTACAGTAGAAGATTGAACGCCCGTTCTGGAGATTAGGCCGCTCGTTCACTGCATGGACTGAGGCTGAACGCTGCATGAACGATGATTTAAAACCTCTCTGAATTGCTGCTGCTATCTGGACGCTGGTTTGATAATCAAACGCTCGTTCAAGCATCTGCTGTAACTCTGTATCAATACAGGCATTTCGAAGACACAACATCCTTGATAAATTTTGTATACTTAGGCATCTCGACTAAGACATCCGATAATGGAAGATTCACCTGAGTATTTTTCAAAAGGTTTAGCACCTTTTCGTACTTCTTATCCTCAATCAAAGGAATGTTGCTCTTTCTCGGTGGAAATGGAAGTTTCTTAAGGTCATCCTCGAGAAAACCCTTTTTGAGGATGCACTAACGACTGTCTTCCGAGATCCTTCCAACGAACAGCTTTTTTCAGATTTCTTAGTAGTCGGGGATCGGCCTCCGACTTTCGCTTGCTTTTTCGGTCCTCAAAGGATCAGCCACTTGAGGATCACCAAACTCTTCACCTCTCAGGATCAGCCACCGAGTTTTTTCTTTGCGATTGAGGAAGTGTAGGTGCTCGGCTTCCCTCCTCGCCTTATCAATGGCGGGGAGGGGCTAGTGGTTTCCGGATGGGAAGGACCACTAACTTGTGTACCGCCTTAGATTCATTGCACCGGCCTCCTCCTTACCGTATTGACTTGATGGCACGAGGTCAAGACATGGGCCTTTGTTCAAATCACTGAGCAACTTGACCGCCTCTTCGGATTCTTCTCGGTGGCTGGCAACGCCACTGGGTCTAGGTTAAGCCAAGCTGCTCACTTGGGTTGCCCAATTTGTCTCTCAAGATTCTTCATCGATCTACTTTGCTCCTCCAACTTAGCTTCAAGATTTGTAGGTTGGGAGGGCCCTTGAGAGTTTTGGAGATTTGGAGCATAGGGCTGGCTGGGCCGACTTTGAAATTGAGAATTTGAATTGGAAGGCCAATTCTGATTGAATTTTTGCGTAGGATTGGAAAAGTTCGAGTTTTGATTCTGATTAAAACCAGGGTTTCTGTTGAAATTCTGATTCGAATTAAAATTCGAATTGAAGTTTGAAGATGGATTAAACCCTTGGTTTTGAAAATTGCCCTGGCCACGAAACCGATTGAACCTTTGATTGTTCTCGCCATAGAATGCATTCACTTCCGCATTCTCGTCCGCTCATAGGCGTAATTTAGAAGTGTGCCCCACCTCGTCACAATTTTGACATGTGACTTGATAGTACCGCCCATAGTCATGAAATGCATTTACTTGATAAGGTGTGGGGATTAAATTGACATTGGCCATTCATATGGCGGTCGACAAACAATTTTCTCAATACTGAACTCCGAGGGTTACGTGGAAAAGAGGAAGTTTGATTTATAGGATTGGAAACTTGAGGTGGTACCATCCGCTTTTGCAAAGATGGTAATCAAACTTTGTAAATTGACTTCCTCAACCTGGGAGGAGGAGGTGCTTGAATTGCTTGATAAGAGGGGCATAGTTATATTTTGCAATGTCCTCAAACAATGCCCATCCTCATCAGCGTTTTCTTGTAAATGCCCGCTGTAGAAGAGCTATTGACCATGCCTTTGTAAGCTCGGTCAATCCATTTGAAGAATGTATTGACTTGCCTTTCCGGTGGCAAGCCATGGTGGGGGCACTTTCTAAGAAGGGACTTGAATCTCTTCCAACACTCGAAGAAAGATTCATTCTCTTTTCGATAGAATGTGAAAATTTCATTTAAGCATCGGGCCGTCTTTGAAGGTGGAAAATATTGACTCAAGAACTCCTTTCGAGTTACGCCCAGTGTGGTGATAGATTCAGACGGGAGAGAGGTGTACCACTCTTTGGCCTCCCTTTCAAATCGAAAATGGAAATAGTTTAAGTTTGATAGCATCCTCACTTACTCCTTGGATGCGTGTAGTACCGCATATCTCTAAGAATGTGTGTAAGTGGGTATGCGGATTCTCTGATTGGTAGCCGTGAAAAATTGATGCGTGCTGCATCATCTGGATAAGTCCTGGCTTCAGCTCAAAGGTTTGTGCAGTAATGGCTGGAATAACAATAGCCGGGTTGACCTTGACTTCGCCTGGCATGGCGAGTCCGCCAAAGCACGCCTATTATCGCCATTATCACAAAATCAGTGATTTCTCTTGCTAGTTGTTCTTCAAGATCTTGCTCGGCTCTGTCTGCCAGAACCGCAGAACGGAAATTCCGCCTGTTTGGCCGGACTATGGTTCGCTCGGGGTCAGGGGTGTATATTAACGGTCCCTTTTGACTCCGAGTTTGCATAAACCGGACCAAAAACAAGTGGAACAAAACCTAAAACTAAGAAAGTAAAAGCCTAAACTAAAAATTAAAAGCCTAAAGAAGAAAAGGAAACAAAAGTGTTGAGGAAAACAATACCGGACGGACGTCCAAAAGATTGGACGGGCGTCCAGATGAAATTGAGATCGGACGGGCGTTTAGTAGTTTAAACGCCGTCTGAATGCAGACGAACACTCGAACGGGCGCCCAAAACTTATGGACGCCGTCTAAGCGAATAAAACCGTAGCAATCGATAATTTTTCAGTGGACGGGCGCCCAATATCCAGACGCCCGCTTGGTTCACGGGAAAACTAGAACAAAAGCAGAATTTGCGAGAGAATAAAAGAAGGTGAGAAAGAACGCCAAAAAAGAAAGATGTAAGATCTAACTTCAAGAAAAATACTAAGGAAAGTTTTAAACCCTAATTATCTACTTAACAACTACCTAAAACAATTATCAACTAAAACAGGAATTTAAAACGGATTAAAACAGGAAAACGAAACAAAAACAAACAGAAAAAATAGAAAACGAAAACAAAAACTAGACAACCGTCCGGTTCCCCGGCAACGGCGCCAAAAACTTGTTACGGATTTTATCAACACAAAATAAACAAGTAATAATCCGGTTAACCTCAAGTATAAGGATCGTAGTAATAGCGGTTAATGCCGGTCGATCTTACGGGAACTAAACGATTGTGATCTCTAGTTTTTATCTAACTAACCTATGTCACGATTACTAAGCTAAATAGCGGATAAAACTAAACGAAATACTGAAAATTAAACTTAACTAAAACGTAAAACTGGACAGAAGAGATGATCTAAAGCCAAGAAGGATACGGGCTGCGAACCAATTTAAACTAACTAATCTAAGATGCAGATAAAAGTAAATTAACTAGACAAATTCAAGCTTTTAAGGATTTAAATCAAATTTATAACGAGCAAACGAGAATTGATCCACCTATCCAACAAGCATAGATTTCCTATCTCGATTATATTGCAGTTTTTATCTAGGTTGTGATTCACCTCACCTAAACATGAACCCTAATTCCTTAGAAAGTTCATTTATCAATCTATTATCTTCCGATGTAAGATTAACGCGTTTTCTAACCAAAGGTGCAAATTCTGTGTTTATAATCTAGTAATCAGACCTATTAACTTCCGTTATGATAGATTCGAATTACTATTCTTATTCATGGTGATCTAGGGTTTATTAAGACTTCCATCAACAATAAACAATCAACACATGCACATCTTCCGATATAAGAGCAAATTAAACATGAATAAGCATGAATAAGAAACAACCTTTATTAAAAACTCACAGTATAATCGAAGAAAACGAAATCAATAATTGTTGGACGGCTTCACAATACTCGTTTGATGAAGCTTTTAGCCTCTGAACATCCTCAAGAACTCAAATTTGCGTAAACAATTGCATAAAAAGTAACTAGTTTTTGATCTAAACTAAGAGCATAAAAGCACAGAATAAAAGATGAAAACGCAGCCTAAAGCCGCCCTAAGTTTAGGGTTTTGAATAATGAGAGTATGGTCCCCTTGTGTGGAGAAAACAACCGACTATATATAGATTTCAAAGTCGGTTCTCGCTAAGTCGGCTACCGGACGCCCGCCTGTTCTTGGGACGCCCGCCCATTCTTCACATGAACTTCAAATTGGGCCGAAGTCATGACCAAACGCCGCCAGCAGACGGCGCCCACTTCGGGCCCAAACATCCGAATCAACTTCCCATATCCGGACGCCGCCCAATTCCATCGAGACGCCCGCCCACCGGACGGGACTCGACGCCATCCAATATGGCTGGATTCGATTTCTTTATCTTTATCTCCTTGTAAATCATCATTATCTCTTCCTCTTTAATCAAATCCGACTTGATCATCTCTCGGATCACCTCTTGAGCTTGAATTTGTGCTTTTATGACACATAAAAATATCGCAAAATGTAATATCGCTCAAATAATCATAAAAACATAATGAAAACACATAAATTAATCCTATGTTGCGAATAACTTATTTAAAATACCATTTGCTCGATAAATCCATTGAACACTCGTTTCTTATACAAATTCATACAAATATGAGAGAAAATAACATAAAATATAGCGTTATAAATCGTATAAATTCACCCTCAACACCGACTCAATCTAGGGTTCACTTCATGTCCATCAACATGTCATGACTAACTGTTTCTAACTTAGCTTATCTTTGTTACATCCGCATTCAAGGGCACTACGCATGGTGCTGCCCACCACGAGACATCTGGGTGCAACTTATTGGTGGATCACACCAATAGCCACAGGCTATTCCCGATAGTATACGCGTTCTGTGAAATCCCTCCGTACTTGGGGTCTTATGAACCTACGGAGTTATTCAATTGTAAAGTCCCTCTGCTCCTGGTGCCCTCTAATGGCTAGCAAAGTTATTCACCTGTGAAGTCCCTCTACTCCTAGTGCCCTTGGGCCAGCAGAGTTATCCACAACGAGTACCCTCTACTCCTGGTGCCTCTAGAAAGACCAGCAAGTTTACTCGCCCTATCCGAAGTCCTACACATTGCGATATAGTCTTGTGCCTTACCAAGGATGACATGATGTTTAATCTTATTACTATGCAAGTATGTAATTATTAATGGTTATTAACTAGCCACCTAAGTGTTTTCAAGTAAACTACCTCACAAACTCAACTCTCCTTCTTAGACCACTAGACACGGACAATGCCTAGCAATTACACAGACATTGATGAATACTAATTCATCAAAGCACAAGCCCTTTCATGCCCTTTCTGACGGATCCGAACTTCAACTCCCTTTAAGAGTACATTCGGTGTTTTAACTGAACGAATCAGAAGTTCAATCGAAGCTTGTTCATGTTTAATTAATGTTAACATATTATGATTAAGGGTTTAAAACAATAATAACATGATTATGAAGCCCGAAACCAAGCTGAAAAGATAAAACAGTAAAAACTAGGCAAAACAGGTCAAACGCCCGTTTGACATCGTATGGACGCCCGTTTGGCCTTGAACGCCCGTCCACTAAACCCCAGACGCCCGTCCGTCAAAAACAGCTACATCCTGAATCAACATTCTGACCTCAAACGCCCGTCTGCCTTGTGCAGACGCCCGTCTGAGCTACTAGAGTCATGAACGCCGGTTTGCCTAATGCAAACGCCCGTCCGCCTAGGTTTCTCCAAAACGCTAAATCTTAAAAACTTGATTTCTGATCCGTTTCTAACCTAATTGACATCGATTTCAACTCTGAAAAACGTAGAAAACATATCTAAACGTCTATGATCCTTTGATCAACGAAAAAGCACAATTTTCTTACATCTACGCATCATAAAACGCGATCTAAACTTCAATAACGTTAATTGAAATTGTAGGAAGAGCTTTTTACCTTATAAGCAAGCTAATCCAAGCCAAAACCCAGAAAGACGGCAGCAAACGAACACCTTTTGTAGAGAAACCTTGGGAAAAGCTCCAACTTTCTGATATTGAATCGACGCTCTCTTTACGACGATTCTGATGCCCTATTCTGATCTGAAAACCGTTATGATCCGACTTAGAAAATGGAAGAAACTCTCAGCCTTTCTCTCAAGCTCTCACACGCTGGTAGAAGGGATTAGGAGGTGGAAAATTTAATAATAATAATTAGGAAAAACTGTTTGGAGTCTATTTTCCTTAAATAGGAAAATCCCAATAATTAACCTAATCCCTTATTTTCCTTAATTACCCTTTTTTCCTAAAAATCCGATTTCCTTAAAATATATATATATAAATTCCAAAAATATATATATATTTATCTTATAAAATTTAACTCCAATAAAAGAAACCAGGATAATAATATTTCGCTTTCACAAAATGACACGTCTGCCCTTTCCCGAAAATCTGAATATTACATTCCTTCCCCCTTACAGGAGTTTCATCCTCGAAACTTGATCATACCCAATCCATTGACCTCCCTTAGCAACTTCTTCTTCAGCCCAAACCAAATCCGAACTCCGCTTGCTTTCCCACGGACAACCTCTAACGAAACTGCCCTTGTTAACCTCGTAATCAAACACTACTGATTCCCAGATCATCCCCAACCCTTGTTCATGAATTTGACAGACCAAACACTCTTAAACCACTGAACCGCACTTAATCACTCTTCTACCAAACTCTCGAGCCTTATCTAATTCACTGTACCCAGATGATCCATAAAGGTTTCTTAAATATTGAGGGTAGGCTTAACTTGCTAGCTGCCTTACTTAACACCAAAAGTTTTGACACTCTCGTATTAATTAATGTTGATATAGCTTTGGTACCCGTTATTAACGTGCCTAAAAGTTAGTTCATTTATTTAACCATAATTACAACGTGAACTTAATTCATGTCATAAGAATATCTTGATAAAACAAACGAACTGAAAGGTACCTGGTTTGACTGCATCCATAGCAAACACCCTCGTTGGTCGAGTTGCACCTCCATTGCCATTCTTTGACTTTCCTTTGTGTTCCGCATAGGACACTGCCTTGCGTAATGTCCGGGGTCTCCACAATGATAAAAACCATTTGTATCTGCCCGACATTCTCCGGAGTGATTCCTTTTACACTTTAGGCAACCCGATGTACTGCCGGATGACCTAGCGGCTTGAGGTGCCGTAATCCTTTTCTCATCTTACGGCTGAGGTGCTTCTTGATCTTCTACTTGGCTACTCTCCAAAGGTCTTTTTACTCCAGACAACGGTGGCCCTCTTCCTGAAGTTCTCAACTTCCAAAGCCTTATTCAACAATTCAGCCATGTTCCTTGCCGTGAAACCCAACATACCGGATTGTATTTCATAGGCCAAACCTTCCTTGTAGAGTGCCATCTTCCTCTCTTCAACCTTCATAAGCTCGGGGTAAAACCTTCCCAACTCGTTAAACTTGTTGGTGTACTGAGATACCGTTAAATAGTTACCCTGCTTGAGCTTTAAGAATTGGCTTGTCATGTCTGGCTGTGATTTATTCTTTGGAAAATACTCATTGTAGAACATGGCCTTAAAGCCTTCCCAATCTGCTACCTTGCCATTGCTTCTCTGTATAGCATCTATCCATGCTTTAGCTGCACCCAAAAGAAAGCTGACCGACAGTTGTGCCATCTCTGTTTCAGGAACATGTATATTCCTACAAGCCTTTTCGAAGCTTCTTAACCATTCTTCAGCCTTTGAATGCTCCACATTCCCATAAAAGTCTTGAACTCTATTCCTCCTTAGTCTCGTATACCAATCAACTGATGGTGCTTGCTCGAACACTAGTCCAACTGGGGGAACAGGTGGATAAACTGGAGGGTATCCAAAAGGTATTTGCTGCTGGTACTGCTATTCCTGAGGGTAAAGTGGGTTCACTTGAGGCTCAGTCTAATAAGGGTAATATCCCTGATGGTAATTCTGGTGGTGCTGTGGCTGAGCTACTAGGGTCACGAACGCCCGTTTGCCTAATGCAAATGCCCGTCCGCCTAGGTTTTCCCCAAAACTCTAAATCTTAAAAACATGATTTCTGATCCATTTCTAACCTAATTGACATCGATTTCAAGTCAGAAAAACGTAGAAAACATATCTAAACGTCTATGATCCTTTGATCAACGAAAAAGCACAATTTTCTTACATCTACGCATCATAAAACGCGATCTAAACTTCAATAACGATAATTGAAATTGTAGGAAGAGCTTCTTACCTTATAAGCAAGCTAATCCAAGCCAAAACCAGTAAAGATCTGCAACACACACGAACACCTTTTGCAGAGAAACCTTGGGAAAAGCTCCAACTTTCTAATATTGAATCGACGCTCTCTTTACGACGATTCCGATGCCATATTCTGATCTGAAAACCGTTATGATCCGACTTAGAAAACGGAAGAAACTCTCAGCCTTTCTCTCAAGCTCTCACACGCTGGTAGAAGGGATTAGGAGGTGGAAAATCTGATAATAATAATTAGGGAAAACTGTTTGGGGTCTATTTTCCTTAAATAGGAAAATCCTTCCTTAATTACCCTTTTTCCTAAAAATCAGATTTCCTTAAAATATATATATATAAATTCTGAAAATATATATATATATTTATCTTATAAAATTTAACTCCAATAAAAGAAACCCGAATAATAATATTTCATTTTCGCAAAATGACACGTCTGCACTTTCCCGAAAATCGGAATATTACAGATATCTCCTTTTTCAACATGATCTCTGATAAAATGATGTCACATCAATGTGCTTTGTTCTTGAATGCAACATCGATTTTCGAGTAATAGATATTGCACTTGTGTTATCACACATGATTGGAATTGTTTTCTCCTCCACTCCATAATCTCTTAGCTGTTGTCTACAATCCAAAGTACTTGTGCACAACAACCTTTCATTGCTATATATTCGCTTCATTGTTGATGTAGATATGGAGTTTTGCTTGTTGCTAAACCATGAAAGTAGTCTTCTACGTAGCATTTGACAAGTTCCAGAGGTGCTTTTTCTATCTATTTTGCATCCAGCATAGTCAGAGTCTAAATATGATATCAACTTGAATCCTCCATCTTTTGGATACCAAATTCCTACATTAATAGTGTTTTTCAAGTATTTGATTATTCTTTTGGCTGCTAGAAGATGTGATTCTTTTGGTTGAGCTTGAAATATTGCACATACTCCTACTGCAAATGCTATATCAGGTCTACTTGCAGTTAAGTATAGTAGGGATCCAATGATTCCTTTATACATTTTCTGATCAACATCATTTCCAGTTTCATCTTTTCCAAGAATGACTCTTGCACACATTGGTGTATCTGTTGTGCCACTTGTATCCATACCATACTTGTGTATTAAGTCTTTTGTATACTTAACTTGACTAACGAAAATACCATCCTTCATTTGCTTTACTTGAAGGCCAAGGAAATAATTTAATTCTCCCATCATGCTCATCTGAAACTTGCTCTTCATCAGGTTTGCAAATTTCTCACATAACTTTTCATCCTCTGATCCAAAGATGATGTCATCAACATAGATTTGAACTAGCAATGTGATTGTTCCTTCCTCTAGTTTGAATAGAGTCTTATCTATGGTTCCCTTGTTGAATCCATTCTTGATCGTAAATTGTGATAGTGTTTCATACCAGTGCTCACGGGTGCTGTTTGAGTCCATAAAGAGCTTTCTTTAATTTGTATACTTTGTCTTCCTTTCCTTTGAGTTGGAAACCAGGGGGTTGCTCCACATATACTTCTTCTTCCAAAAGTCCATTCAGAAATACACTCTTGACATCCATTTGATAGACTTTGAAATCTTTGTGTGCAGCAAAAGCTAGAAAGAGTCTGATTGCCTCCAATCTTGCTACTGGTGCAAATGTTTCATCATAATCTATTCCTTCTGCTTGAGAATAGCCTTTTGCAACTAGCCTTGCTTTGTTTCTGACAACAATTCCTTGTTCATCCATCTTGTTTCTGAATACCCATTTTGTACCAATGATGTTGGCCATATCTGGTCTGTCAACTAGTTCCCAGACTTCATTTCTTTCAAATTCATTTAGTTCTTCTTGAATGGTTGTGATCCAGTCTGCATCTTGAATTGCATCATCTATTGTCTTAGGTTCCACTTGTGATAGAAAACATGTTAGCATATGCTCTAGTTGTCTTCTGGTTCTCACTCTCCAATAACTTGTTCTTCAGGATGATCTCTTAGCCAGTTTAGCTCAGGTTGAAGTTGTTCTACACTTGGTGCTTCTGTAGTTTCATGTTGTGTATGAGCTTCAAGTTCTGGTGCTTCTTCTGTTGTATTGACTTGTGGCTCATCTTGATTTCCAAAATTGTGATGCAGAATAGTTGCTGGTACAGTTGTATTCATATACACTTGTCTTTGTGCTGCTTCTTCTTCTTGTTCTTGAAGACTTTCACCATTTGTATTTGGTTCATCAAAAACTACATGTATTGATTCTTCAATCACCAATGTTCTTTTGTTGAGTACTCTGAATGCCTTGCTGGTGTCTGAGTATCCCATAAAGATTGCTTCATCAGTCTTTTCATCAAAGGCATGCAGCTGATTCCTGTTCAAAACAAAGCATTTTTATCCAAACATATGCAAATATGAGATATTAGGTTTTCTACCATTGCATATTTCATATGGAGTCTCTCCATGATGTTTGTTGATGATTGATCTGTTTTGTGTATGGCATGCTGTGTTTGCTGCTTCAGCCCAAAATCTATTTGGCAAGCATGCTTCTGCAATCATTGTTCTGACTGCTTCTTTGAGAGTTCTGTTTCTTCTTTCTGCTACACCATTTTATTGTGGGGTTCCTGCTGCAGATAATTGATGCATTACTCCATTTTCTTCACAATAGGTTCTAATGATTTCATTAAGAAATTCAGTGCCTTTATCTGATCTGATCTTGATGATTTTCAGTTCTTTCTCATTTTGGAGTCTTCTTAACAAATCTGGCAGCTTTTTGAGTGTCTCTTTCTTCTTGTTCATGAAGATGGTCCAGGTGTATTTTGAGTAGTCATCCACCACAACTAGGGTGTATTTCTTACCACTTACACTTACTGGTGTGACTGGTCCAAACAGGTCCATATGCAACAGATGTAGAATTCTTGTTGCTGATTGATAGGGTTTTCACTTGAAGGAACTTTTGATTTGTTTCCTTTCTAACATGAATCACATAGACATTCTCTCTTGAATGTGATCTCAGGTAGGCCTTCAACTAACTTGTTCTTTGATAATTTGTTGATGGTCTTGAAATTTAGGTGGTTTAGTCTTCTATGCCAGATCCAGCTAGTTGATTGTTTGTTTTTGACAAACAAACATGTTTCGCTTTTGGTCGTTTTCCAATCCACCACATACATGTTATCTTTTCTTCTTCTGCGCAAGTACAAGCGTGTTGGTTTGATGCGAATGACTTTGCATCCTTCCTTGTTGAAGTGCACATTGTAGCCTTTGTCACAAAATTGGTGATGCTCATCGATTGAAATTAAGTCCCTTGACATATGCAACATTTTGAATTTCAGATTGTTCTTGAGCATTGTGCCTTCCCCTTAATCTTGCCAGGGTTTTCTTTGCCTCCAAATGTGACTTTGGGTCCATCAAAAGCTTTAAATTCAGTGAGCCATCTCTTGTTTCCTGTCATGTGTCTGGAACATCCACTGTCTATGTACCAGACATCCTACAAAACAAATTATTAAGTTTAGGTACCAACACTGTTTGGGTCCATACACATTGCTTGATCATGCCTCCTACTCCAAGTGTATATCCAAATGATCTTCTTTTCGGATAGTTAAAGTCATCAACTTTATATATATAAGGCATGGCGAGAATAGCTTCTAGTATTTCTACCAAGTTATTACGATACTTTTCTCTACTTTTTGGTGCATTTGCATCCTTCTTCACTTTCCAATATGCAGTGGGAAACCTGACTTGCTTCATGTGTCTAGGAACATACCTAGTTTGATTTTTCTTAAACACATGATGCATATTATGGAATGGTTTCTTCTTGTATTTTGGAGGTGCAACATTCCAATCATCCTCTGAAGGATAAAGTCTTCCTTTACCTTTCAGAAAGTCCTTGTTTTTGGTTGACTTGATTGATGATTTAGTCTGCTGTTTTACTGCACTGGGTTTTGACTTCACCGGTACAGGATGAATGGTTGAAACTATGGTCTGTCCCTTTCTGAATTTTGGTTCATTGTTAGTCCTGAATTCAGAATTGTTTTGACCATTGTTTCTACTCTCATCCTGACTGTTGTAGCCAAGACCAGATCTAGATCCAAACCTTTTTGAGGGTTTGTAAGCTGGTTCATTTGTGATCTTAACTGATAGGGGGATTTTCTCAACTGATCTGTCAACAACAGATGTATGAATATCTGTTGTTTGTTGATCATTTGAGTAGGTCTCCTTACTAATTAGTTCAGCTTTTTCTTTATCCAGTTCTTTCTTTAATCTTTTATTTTCCTTTCTTAGATCCTTGCATTCCTTTTCCAGAATTTCATGATTTATCTCAATTTCATCAAATTTAGTCATGATATTTTGGACTAGGTCTGCTGGATCTAATGGGAGAATAGAAGATTGTGTAGTGTTAGATGTGAATGCATTTGATGAAGAGTAAGAGCTAGATGTTACCTCAGTTTCATTTGATTATTTGGCCATTAGACATAGGCTTGTTTTCTCAATGTCTGAGCTATCACATTCATCTTCATCTTCATCTAATTCTTTGGTCATGAGGCATAGACATGCTTTTACATTGTCTGAGCTATCTTCTTCATCACTGTTATCTGAGTTATTATCAGATGATTCTTTATTCTTTTCACTGCTAGATTCAGACTTGAGTGCTTTCTTGCTTTTCCTCTTTTCAGATGCTTTGTATTTCTTCTTTTCATCATCTTTATCATTTTCTTCAGGACAATCAGCCTTGAAGTGACCTTTCTTGTTGCAGTTGAAGCATCTGTATTCGTCATCTTTCTTCTTCATGTCTTTGTTTGAGCTTGACCTCTTGTTTGATGATGAGTTTCCTTTGAATAGCTTCCTTTTGCTGAACCTGTCAAAGCGTTTAACTAATAAAGCTACTTGTTCTTTAAGTTCATGTGTCTATTTGCTGATACAATCGGCAAAGTTACTTTGCTGGGGTGCTATCAGTGCAGTGACTTTTTGTTTCTCTGCCGGAGCACCATCTTCACCGTTCAGTTCGAATTCATGATAGGGTTCAGGGTTTAGGGTTTAGGGTTCAGGGTTTAGGGTTTAGGGTTTAGGGTTTAGGGTTTAGGGTTTAGGGTTTAGGGTTTAGGGTTTAGGGTTCACAAAGTTTTCTACATATCTCTTCTAAGGAAGTGCCTTTTGGAATCTCAAATTGCCTATTTATCCAATGTGTGTAATTGGAATCAGGTCTTTCGTAGTTCCTTATGGTTTATTTAAGTTGGGACATCAGTGTCTGAGTGTCAGTGTTTGCAAGGTCTGTGGTTCCTCTGATTACTGATGTTATGATCTTCCATTTTTCAGGTAAGCCTCTCAAGATCTTTAAGCATACTTCTTTCTAGAGATATGTGTGTCCAAGCTGTTTCAGTTCACTGATGATGCTTGAGAATCTGTTGTCCATTTGACCAATGGATTCACCAGCCTACATTTTGAAATTTTCAAATTTCTGTTTTGTAACAGACAATTTGTTTTCTTTAACTGCTTTAGATCCTTCATTTATCAATGCTAGCTTGTCCCACATCTCCTTTGCTGTTTTGCAATCTTTGATTCTCATGAACATGTTGCTATCTAGAGTCTTCAAAATCATATATTTTGCAACAAAATCTAGATTCTCTCTTCTCCTGTCATCCTTGGTCCAATATTTCTTGGGTTTGTCTATTTCCTTCCCTTGATCTGCTCCTGTGAATACCACAGTCATGATCAGGATTGGTCCATCATTGATTACGTCCAGCATCTCATCATGAGTTGCTGCAAGATGAGACAACATTCTTATTTTATATTCATCAAAATTATTTACATTGAAAACAGGTACTTTTGACATAAAGTTTGAGGAATCCATAAGCACAACTAATAGATCTATATGTGAATGAATAGAAGACTCAGATTTGAAAACTACTTTGAAAATGTGTGATCTCCTTGATACCAGAAATTAGATCTGAACAGGTTCTGATACTAGGAACACTGCTCTGCTACCAATTGTTGGTCCCAGAGAAGGGTAAAACTATAGTCAGAGGGGGGGTCAATGACTATAGTGGAGTTTCAAAAACTTTTCTTGTGTTTAAAAGCTTTTGGGCAGCGGATAAGTCCCTTCTTACTATGTTGTTTCAAATCAGTTTAAACAATCACAGATATAGATTTTAATCTAGGCAATATAAATGAATGCAGTAAGGTAAATTGCAGAAAGTAAATTGACACAAGGCTTATAGTGATTCAGGGTGGGGTAATCCCTTAATCCACTCTTCTCCTGTGATGATTGGAGAAATTCACTATTGTTTTCACAGATATAATAGTATGATTGTCCTTGACTTCCCAAGCTTCACAATCTACAAGACTATCACTCCTTGACTGCAATAGCTTCAGTGATTTAGTCTCTTTCACTGCTCCTTGAGATCAAATCCTTTAGCAGCTATTACAAACACAACTCCTTCTCAGATGACTTCTGATTCAGTTGCTTCAATTTATTGTGAATGAGATTCACAAACTTGATTGATCAATCTCAGTGCTGAATATGGAATTGTAGTTCTGATGTCTGAATTGATCTCTAGATAAATTCTTGTAAGTTCAAAGAGAAGGCTTTTCAAATTGACAGAGTATCTGCTTGATTTTCTTTTTCTTGTCGTTCATCTTATCTGTCTGTCAATGCCTTCTATTTATAGCCTTGAATATCCTGGATTTGAAATTCCGTCCGTTGGCTATATTTATGAGGGGAATAATCCTTGATTTTATTCTTGATTCCCCTTTAATTATATTCTCCTTGATTTTAGTGATCGGATTTTTCTTCAAATGTATAGCAGAAAATCCGTCCTTGATTGATCCTCTATTGATTGTGCATTAAATGTATGATCCTCTGAATCTTCATCACATTTCAATTCTGTTCTGATAAGGATTACTTCGCCGTTCTCTGAACGGTCGAGTGATCCATCTGACTTTGCCATTTAGATCTTCCTTCACCGTTTTTGCTTTCTCTTTGCTGAAAGTCAGTTTACTCTGCCGATTCACTGTTTCCTTCACCACTTCAGTTTAAGGAGAATCTTTGTACTTCACTGATCATTGATTTGGGTGAGATCAGTGTACACCATATTTGAACATTAAATTTCATCACTTGAAACATACTTAGACTTATCCAAGGTCATCACAGACTTCCTTGGTTATAAGTCAAACCATTAAGTCTTCACTGCTTCTCTGCTGGTGCTTGGCTGGCTTCACTCTGCCGAATGTCTGTTTTACTTTGCCGTCCTACCAACTAGTACAATACTTGTCTGACTTAACTTATACAATGTGTCAGACTCTAAGTAAAGACTTATACAGAGAATTCTAACTTATTTCAGGCTTGCTATAACATCTAGTGTGGCCATCATCAAAACATAATAAAATGTTCCTAACAATACATGACCATGTGACCAATGGTACGATATCTATAGAGTTTGTGCCTACTGCGCAGCAAGTCGCTGACATTTTCACGAAGCCTCTACCCCATGCTTTGTTTGAAAAGCTGTGTAGTGACCTATGTATGGTTCCTCTTTAGACCCTTCTTTTGATTCCTTTTTGAAAATAAGGGGGAGAGATGAATATATGTAGGGGGAGCTGCAATTTAGGGTGAGCGTAGGTATTTTGTAAAATTAATCAAAAGGGGGAGAATTGTTGGGATATTGTTGTGCCCACAATAATCCGTATATGGTTTGATTAATTTTACAATACCTTAAATTTATGTGCCATATATATTTTATCTGTGACTAACCCTGCCAATAAGTTGTATGACTTACAACCTTGCCTCTAGGATATATATTGCGCATATACGATCCAACAATATGCAAACGCAATTAAAAGTCGAATGGCTTCCAGCCGAGCAACTGGGGCGACGGTCTCATCGTAATCGATGCCTTCCTATTGGGTATAACCCTGGGCCACCAGTCGAGCTTTATTCCGAACGACTTTACCGTTTTCATCTAACTTGTTCCTAAAGACCCATCGTGTGCCTACCGAGGTTTTACCCTTAAGTAGGGGAACAAGTTCCCAAACATCTTGCCTTTCAAATTGATGAAGCTCTTCTTGCATATCTATAAACCACTTATTATCTAAGAGGGCTTTCTTTGGTTCGAGTCAGAAACGAATGCATGAAATGAAGAGGGATAGTATGTGGACCTTGGGGTACTTATACCAGCATTGGGCAATGATTAGATCTGGCATGTGATACTTTTCCCATCTATGTTGTGGATCACCATCGTTCTCCTCTTGCAAGTTTTCCTCGTTGGGAGTATCATTTGCTAAGATGTCATCCACAACGGGTGATGTTGACTCAACAACTACTTCTTGTGCTGCTTCTGTTCCAGTGGGTGTGTCATTTTGTATGGGTGGAAGCAGCTCAAACTCATCCTCCAAGTCCAATTGCTCTACACTTAATTACTTATCTTTCACACTAAAGCACATGTTAGTCAAGGAAACAGACTCATGAAATGAAACATGTATAGACTCGAGAATGCGTCGAGAAATTGGATTGTGGCATCTGTAAGCCCGTGAGGTCTCGGAATAACCAACAAATATGCATTCGATAGCCTTAGATGCAAACTTATCTAAATTTCCCTTATCATTCAACACGAAACACTTGCATCCGAAAACGTGAAAGTAGTTAACTTTCGGATGCCGATTTCTTAGGACTTCGTAGGGTGTCTTGTGTAATCTGTGTCTAATAAACACTCAATTAACAACATAGCATGCACAAGCAACAGCCTCAGCCCACAGAAATCGAGGCACCTTGAACTCATTTAGCATTGTTCGAGCAGATTCTTGCAGTGATCGGTTCTTACGCTCAACAACACCGTTTTTTTGAGGAGTTTGAGGAGCAGAGAATTCATGACAGATACCAAGGTACTCACAGAATTCTATGAGACTGGTATCCACGAACTCACCACCTCTATCACTCCTTGACAGCTATAATAGATATATCAAAGGTATTTTGTAGTTGCTTCACGAGAGTAGAGAATGCCTGAGCACTATCACTCTTGTGAGTCAAAAACAAAGTCCATGTATATCTGGAATAGTCATCAATGACGACGAGAACATAAGACTTTCCACTTAGAATTACTACTCAACTAGGACCAAACAAGTCAATGTGCAACAATTCTAGGATGCGAGTGGAAGATACTTCGTGTTTAGATCTTAATAAAGTTCTAGCTTTCTTCCCATGTATACACGGCTCACAAGTGTCAAACTCATCCAGATCTAATGTTGGTATACCTCGTATGAGATTCTGTTTGCACAGCTTCTAAATAGTGGTACTACCAACATGACCTAAGCGACGGTGCCATAGATTTGTGTCATCATGATTAGATACGAGGCACGTTATCAGGAAATTAGTGAGGTTTTCCAGTTCGATCGTGTAGAGATTATGCTCACGAAGACCAGTTAGCACAACATTCCTTAATTTATCAGATATCGTGCAACTATCCTCATCAAACACAATTTTAAATCCCGAGTCACTTAGCAGTGATATGCCTAGTAAATTATACTCTAAATGCTTGACTAATAAGACATTATGAATAATAAAACAATTTGTTACTAAATCGATCCTTTGCCAAGGATCTTTCCTTTGAATTGTCTCCAAATGTGATCGAACCTCCATTTGATATGGCATTGTAATCCCGGATGATTCATGGAGTTGCAAGTCATACATCGAGAGCATCCACCGCCCAAGCACCACTTTGTATTGCTTCAGTATAGTTTAGCTTTAAGACATGCCTGCAATACAAAGATTTTATGTAGGTACCCTTAGTTCTTGGGTCCTCGAGGTTAGAATCGAGGCTTGATCGAGTCCTTTCAAACCCATACATTCTTAACCCTTGGTTTGCTAGTGACTTTCTTTGTCCGGGAGGACTCGGACTTTATTCACAATGACGTGGTTTGGGTTGGTATGTGGTCGATTCCATTCGATTGACATAATCTTGCCATAATAGCATCTAGGCCAAAAGGGTCAAACTAGGAAGTCTATGTGTATAGGTGGGTGCCTGGTGTATGCATGGATCGTAATGTGTAGTCGGGTAAAAACTAGGTGGAGCATAGTTATGAGAGAAGTGGTTCATTGAGCAAAGCTCTTTGAACCTCTTCGATCATAGGCGTATGAATGAGTATTGGGGAAGAACCAGCAGCAAAGTGTGTGGGGATGTTGATGGAGAGCGTTCTTAGAGAGGTGTGTGCCTTTTTCTTTCTATTTCTTCTTTTATTTTTGATGGGTTGTGTGATTGTAGTGTTTGCTAAGGAAATTGGCCTAGGCCCAAGACTTTGGTTGAGGCGGGTGAGTTTTGTGTATCGGATGAATCTTCTACACAAATGTCCTTACCCTTTGAAGTCTGAGACATTGAGGGTTGCATTTTGAGCTGAGTGATATGCTCTTTGAGTCTTGAGATGACTTGCTTAAATGCCGCTACCTTTCGCTTCAAAGATTCATTCTCAATATCGGTCGTTTGGTGCTTAAGTTTCAATTTACTTAGTTCATTGGTTAAGGTGACAAAATTGTTGTCTTGTTGCACCTTCAGTTTATTTAGTGTTTCGTTTTTACCCTTAAGTGTGAGGTTATCCCTAGTTAATTGTGCATTAAGTGTATGCAGTTCTTCCTTAGTTAAGGAAGAGTCGGATACTTCACTGTCACTTGAGTTCGTGGGTTGTGAGAAACCCATAAAACACAAGTTTGCCTTTTCAGATGTTTCAAACTTATTGTCATTGTCTGAGTTCGTCGCTTGTATCCCAAGTAGCTACCATTGCCTTGCCATATTTCTTGCCTTTGCCTTTTTGAGTATTTTTGTTCTTTTGACCGGATGTAGGCTTGGGCTTTCAACCTTTCTTATTTGGGCACTCGTTGGAAATGTGACCCTTCTTGTTGCATTCGAAACAAGTCATATCTTGCTTCCAGCCACTTTTGTTTTAGGACTTAGCATTCCCGGAAGGCTTGCGTCTTCGTTCATTTTTCAAGAATCTTCTGAACTTACGAACCATCATAGCGGTTTCTTCGTCATCTTCACTTTCATCATCCTCTTGTTCATTTTCAAATTCAGATTCTTCATGAGCTTTCAGTACTGGAACAGACGTCTCACGATGTTTGTGCTTGGGAGTGTTGAGATGTTGTTCGTAAACTAAAAGCGTACCGATAAGTTCATCTTTAGTGAGGACCGAGAGATCATTCGCTTCCTCTATGGACATAGCCTTAGGTTCCCATATAGGAGGGAGGGAGCGAAGTATCTTATAGTTCTGGTCCTCCATAGAGATGTCTTTACCAAGATCGCTAAGTGCATTGACTATGTCCATGAATCTATTATCCATGTCAATAATAGATTCATGTGGTTTTGCTTGGAAAGACTCATATGCATGATTTAACTGACTTATTTTAGACTTCTTAACCTTACTGGTGCCCTCATGATGTTTAATGAGAGCCTCCCAAATTTCTTTGGCAGTCTCGCATGCGGAAACAACTCGGTTCTCGGAGGGACTTAAGGAGTTGATAAGAATGGCGACGACTTTAGCATTTAAGGACATTTTTCTACAATCCTCTTCATTAAATTTGTCCTCAGTCTAAAACTCTCTAGCAGAATCTCTCAATTTTTCACAAGAATTATGAACTCATGGAATTGTGATTTGCAAAAAAGCTAGCCAACCCCTTTTTTTTATAGGTGAAGGTGGCGCCCATGTTGCCTCCTAATCTGATTAGGAGAAGCTTCTAGTAGATTGATGAGAAAGGAAACATTTTCCTAATAAAATAAGAAAAATCACTTTGATTGATTTATCTCTTTTAATTTAATATCTTATATTAAATACATCTAAGATATTGTCAATATCTAATATTGAATATCTTTATCTTATTACAATAAATATATTTTTCCAAAATCAATTAATATCCAATATTAATATATGATAATATCATTAATTAAATTGCACAATCCAAGTGTATCTCATACACGTAAATGTGGCGCCCCATATAGCCATTAAATGGCTTCCGGAATATTTTTTAATTAATCAATATAACTAATATCTTGTATTTCATTTATTCATAATAAATAAATACCGTCATATTAATTTAATCACTATAACACTTTATAGTCGAAATAAACTTTCCCTATTTGGTTATCACTATAATTGCATTTTAATCCGACTAGATGTTCTTATGTGTGTGACCCAATAGGCTTTCGAATATGTTGGCTTTAGACATAAAGTGCAAATTACGAAAATGTCCTTCATACCTACGATCACGGAATAGCGTCTAGCAACACACCGTGACCCCCAATCATCAGAAGAGTAAAAATCTATGACTACTACCTTTCGTGTGAAATAGTTACCGTGTAAATAGAATCCTATCGCTGTAATAATATACATACAATCGTATCTCGAGTGTCAGCACATTAACGATCGTATCTTATAATCTGGATATCAAGCTCTCTCGGAATAACTCATTTACTCCTACTTTCCAAAGGTTCACGAGAGCTAGACATTCCTTATAAGAAGGCCATTTCGGATATTTACTACTAAACATAGGATACGCGATTTTCGGACGAACAAACATGTATCATGTGCATACTTCAATATCACACCCAATCACTACCGTATGATCGCCCTATGGCTAGGGGAAACCTCAATAGTGTCAAAGAATGACAATCCACACCGTGATGCCATGAAGACTCCGGTCTCAGGATAATTACAAAACTACCACATACTGCGTCACTTAATATAAGTGGGTCAGTCTGACGTACGCATTCTCTAATACACGTCAACGTACAGTCCAAGCGTCTCTACACTTTGATAGACGAGATTTATCCCTATCTTCAATATATAGAAGACATCCAATACGTGCTAGTCTAATCATACCATCAATGCCCCGTTTGATAGTATATACGACTAGAGACATTTAAATATCAAACTTGTTACAGTGAATAGAGATCTCATCGACCATAATCAGTATCATGGTTTCTCTATCACAGTTTGACACCAGGGACGTTACTATATATATACATTCAATAACATGAATATTAACAAGATATATAATAACCAAAGTGCTTTTATTAACCATAATAACGTTATTACATGAACTAAACAGACTGTAATCGACCCGACCCGGTCAGATCCGATCCAACCCGATGGGTTTAGGACACCATTTCAACAGGCGGTTGCCATGAAAGATTGTATTTTTAGTGGTAAACAACACATTACCTACCGGTTCGTAGCCCGTAGAATTCCCTGTTGTGAAAATTGATTATAATATGGTTAAAATTAAACCGGTTGGATTAATACATAGTAATTGGGTCTCTCAAATCTTTAGGGCTGTTATGTCACAAAACTCCGGGCGGTCGTTGCGGGGTGTGCCATAATTATAGCGTAGATAGTGGCGGTTGTCCTAATTAACGAACTTAGGAGAGATTGGTTTATTCACGGTTGGGGTCAACTATAACCAATTTATTAAGAATTTAACGAGTCATCCTTGAATCGATGATCAATTGTGGGAATTGAGGGGGAAATAATTAATTAGCTAGAACTTTTCATCGTTTATTTTCCTTTTCTCCTTAGGAAGTTAGACAAAAACCCAAATATATTTTGTTTTATAAGTTTTAGAACCGTTCCATGTGGGTTCGACTCTACTTCCATTATACTAGCTATAAATGTAGTAGGTGATTTATCTTTGGTGGTTTGACGACCCACCAAAATTTGGTACCGTTGTCGGGGAATGGTGATAAGTGATTTATTTCTTTTAGCATTTTGTATACATTTTTTTGTTTTAGTTTTGTGTTTGATTTGTTGGAGAGCATGTCAGGTTTTTTCTTTGAGAATCCATTGCTCCTTTTGATCCGTATGGTTATCAAGTGGATTGTCCATATGATGAGAGAAATTATAATGGTAACTACAACCAGGATTGAAGATATGATTCTTACACAAATGCATACAATCTGGGACATCGTGACCAATCGAGTTTCATCCATGGGAGTTCATATATGCCTCGGGACTATTTAAGTTATAGTCGGTGCCAACCATCTTATCTATGAAAACCCCCAATAAACCTCAGCATAACCATTCAGATTCATGTATGCGTGGCAATGATACTGTTGTATTATTTGAAGCTACCAAATCCATGATTGAACGAGATATAAGACGCTGTGAAAAAATGGTGCCACTGAATTCACCACTTATTTCTACGGTGAAAGGATTAGTTGAATATTTTATAGATTCCGTGGATTATTACGTTGCCAGTATGCAGAAACGTGGTGATAACCATAGTAGGTGAAAGGCTAAGGAGATGTTAGATAGGGGAATGAAAACTGTATCACAAGCACATAGTTTGTTACGACGTTCCTGCATTGAAGATGAAGATAATGTCAATTATACAGAGGTTGTAACTAAAGGACCAGTTGTGATTGATAAGAGGTTGGTATACTCGACTCTTAGTGAAAAGGATGTTCATCCCACAGTCACTACAATTTCCGAACAATCTGATACTCAAGATGAGGAGTGTGAAAAAATTCATCAATGTTCTTGGAAGTTTGAGGGTGAAGAGATAGGTCGTATGGATGAAAACAATTTGAAACATTTTCTGCTTGTCAGCAACATATGGACAAAGACATTGAAGTAATCCATGATAGCTCCATTTGTTTTAAAGAAGCCTTTTTCCCACTGGATTTCTTTGTTATAAACACGGATGGGGAACATCCTAATCCTGTTAACGTTATGTTGGGGAGGTACTTCTTCAAGATACCTCGAGCCATTGTTCAGTTAATTTCCTATGAAGGTGAAATGGATGGCTCATTTTCTGAATATTCGTTGAAGAACCATGCAAGAAAAACTTTTCCATTTGATAATGGATTGCGAGGTAAGAATGTCTAGCCAAAGACATTAAAGAAAGGTGCTTGTTGGGAGTCAACCCAATTAAAATAAATTTGGTAATGTTATTTTATTTTGTTTTTTTCAATTAATAAGTGAAAAAAAGAGAGATTTACACTTTTGGTGGAGACTTTTGTCTAGTTTTGCAGGTGAAGTGCGGAATTCTGTGAAGAAAATGAAGTGCGCTTATTGGGAGGAAACCCAATGGCAAATATGAAGGTTGCAAAGAATCAAAATCTGAGGAGAAGGCATGCGTGTGAGTGGGTAGGAAAGCGGTTAATTTTGGTGAGGAGCACTGTTTGCTAATTGGGATAATGGTAGGATCCTACTTACAAAAAGGTATATCAAAGGGAATTCAAAAGGTGATTCTGGAAAGCTCAAAAATAGAATGGTAAGATCCTCTGATTCGAATTTGAGAAAACAAAGAAGCTTGAAATTTGGAAGAAGCTAAAATACGCATCCTCGGCGGGTCCGGAATTATTCCAATGATTTTCCCTTCGCACCACCCCGGAAGCCATTGACTATATGTAAAGCATGATGAATTTCAAGGCTTATTTTTCACCGTCCCATGGTCCGAATTGTAATGTATTCTCAACCCTTTTATTTTATTTTATTTCATATTTAGATTAGTACGTCTTGCATGTCATGCATACCATGATAGATGCATCTCATGGCATATTTTGCATTCTTCCTTCCATTTTAGCACACATTGTGGACAATGTATGATTTAAGTGTGGGGGAGCTTTTCGTGCATTTTCATATTAGAATTGCATCCTTAGGACATATTAGGACCTCATACCATCGAGTATGCCTTTTATGACACTTTACATCTTTTTCATGTAAATTTTGTGTGAAGTAATAATAATCAAATGGTAAACAACCAATGCAAGCACACTCTTTTGTTGATACACACTCATCTTAGGTCACTTGTTTGTGAACTTTCGAGGTAAAATCATTTAGCCCTAACGAAAAACCACTTAAAAGTGAGGTTTCACTTAGCCAAAGAGCGCACTCGCTCATATTTTTCTTTGAGTGTATCTACACTTTCAATGTCATTCTAGAATTTGCATTGACATGCATTTCGAGACCACACTTTTTCAGGTTCAATTCAGTGCACTTAAATGATTGAGGCACCTAGGATTTACCCCTTTCCAGACCCACTTTTGTTGGCCTACCCATATTCTATACCCCTAGTGAGCCCCGTGTAGCCTGACCCCTTTCTTTGATTAAACTCCAGAAAGTGTAACCATGGCTATTTCTTATGTTATCTCCTCTTTTGTTGACCCTATTGTCAAGAGATTGTATGAATAGTTGCATGAAATATTGGAGAAGTATCAAGAATTGAGTATCTGGAGAAGTATGGCTCAAAGTTATTATGAAGTGTATTGCTTGATCTAGAGTATGAAAAAAAAAAGATGAAATGTTGAAAAAAAAATTGAAAAATAAAAAAATAAGAAAAAGGAAGAAATTGAGCTTACATTGAAGGAGTTTTTATATATTGAAGAAGTAGCTTGTTTCCTAACATTTTTTGCAAGCTTCTTTGGAAAGTATTGTTTGCACTTCTATTCTTAGGATGTTGTGATAGAAGTTGGGACCACGTTGTGTTTCAATTGGATTCGTTCTCGCGACAATATGATTGGTGTGGTTATTCATACATTCTCCTTGACAATTTAGCCTCTATATTTTCCTTTTCCCTACCTTGTTTTCAGTCCCTAGACCCGTTACAACCTTATAAAGACCTCATGATTTGTGTATTGAATTTTGAATGCATAGTGGTGGAGATTTGATTGATATACAAATATATGGTAATGTTTGGTTGTGTGTTGATTTTTGAGAGTGTGTGAATTGTCCCTATGCATTATTGAGAGTGCTACCCGTGAGGACAAGTTGGGAATATTTTATTTTGCTACTTTAATGTTTATGATCGAGTGAGTTAAAGTTAGTTGTATGAACACTTGTGTGTAGTGTGCCTTGCTTGTGTACCATTTGATTTGCATTATGGAAAGCAAGTTTTATGAGACGGTTGGACGGGCGTCATTATTGGAATTCTATTGGTGCTTTGCATTCATATAGTATTAGATCATACATATAGGTTTAGGTTCATGCATTTTTCTTTTCTTATTTTTTGGGAATGAGAGTGCATTGCTTGAGGACAACCAATGATCTAAGTGTGGGGGAGTGATGAGACCGTATTTTATGGGAATTATGTGCTTATTTTACATCTATTTTGCCGAGAGATGCTCTGCTTTGAGTATGTTTTGGTTGATTTTCGAGTTTTAGGAACTCGAGAGAGATCTTTGGAAGATTTTAGGACTTATTGAGCGATTTTGGAAGTTTTGTGGGAGATTAGAGAAAAGCGCTTTTAAAAATTTGAGTTTTGATTTTCACCTATATGTCGATCCCGACTATTGAAAAGAAGACAATGTATATTTAAGCCAACTGTGGATTCTCGCTTGTTAATCACACTGGATTTTTATTAGAAAGACCTTTTTTTTTGGGACAAGAAAGACATAATATTAAATAAGACAATTTAAGAAACTTAAATAAGTAGTGGGCTTGGCCCAATTAGAATTCAGTATATGTTTTTTTGAGAAGAGGAATAGTATGAGGAAGGGAGGGAAGTGAAAAAAAGCTGCGCATACACCATTTTTTTGCCGGCTCCTGTTTTTCTTTACTTACATGTAAAACGGTATACTCTTTTGGTTTATTTTGCATTATATATTTATTTATGAGTAGTTAGTTTTATTTTACAGTTGATTGATTATTGAATCCTCGATTTCATATGGTTGTGAGGTCTAATAGTTTTTCTACTCGTTTGATTGTTAGTATTTGCCTGTTTTCTGATTTCACGGATATAGGATTAAGCGATTATTGGCGTGCGATAATTAAGCGATTATTTTGATCTAGCACCAAAATCCATCTTAAGCGGTTTCCATAAAAAAATTGATTTTTAGTGGTAAACAACACATTGCTTACCGGTTCGTAGCCCGTAGGATTCCCTGTTGTGAAAATAGATTATACTATGGTTAAAATTAAACCGGTTGGATTAATACATAGTAATTGGGTCTCTCAAATCTTTAAGGTTGTTATGTCACCAAACTCCGGACTGTCGTTTCGGGGTGTGCCATAATAAGGGAGTAGTTAGTGGCGGTTGTCCTAATTAACGAACTTATGAGAGATTGGTTGATTCACGGTTGTGGTCAACTATAACCAATTTATTAATAATTTAACGAGTCATCCTTAAATCGATGATCAATCGTGGGAATTGAGGGGGAAATAATTAATTAGCTGGAACTTTTCATCGTTTATTTTTCCTTTTCTCCTTAAGAAGTTAGACAAAAACCCAAATATATTATGTTTTATAAGTTTTAGAAGAAATAAGTCCACCGTTCCCTATGGGTTCGACCCTACTTCCGTTATACTAGCTATAAAGGTAGTATGTGATTTATCTTTGGTGGTTTAATGACCCACCACTTACTCGAATTCTAGCTTTACGCCTCGGCTTTGGTCTTCATAAATTGAGTTTGAACTCTCGGCTCTTCTATTTTCAATAATCGAGTCTGTGTCCTCAGTTCTTCTAATAACTGAGTTTGAGCCCTCAACCTTCGGGCTTTAGATAGGTCAACAGAGCTTGTGTCCTCAAATGAACTTACCTTATTCGGTTCTTTATGTGAACTCGGTTCCTTTTCTAAAGTCAGTTTCTCAGTTTTAAACCTATTCTATTACAATGCTTGTCTAATTTACTAATATAAAATATCAAACTCTAATGAATCCTATACATTTAATTCTAGACATCGTTTTGATTTGCACTATAACAGCTAGTTATGGCACTTCATCAATGAGATTTAAATGAATAACTAAATAAGTGATGAATCATCATCAAAACAACAATTTTATTTCCAACAAATGGAATTAATTGTTAGGAAATCTACGTGGGAACGCAGCGTGTTGGACATATTTTTAAGTTTTAATGATGAGTGCCAGACTAGCTGTTATAGAGCAAAGGCAAAAAGATGTCTAGATCAAATGTATTGGTTTATTAGAGTTTGATCTTTGTATAGATTTGATCAAACAAGCACTGTAAAAAGGTCAACTGACTTTATCAAGAGACTGCCTAGTCAAGAGAGTGTCGATGAGACTTACTAGGGACCTGCCAAGATGAAGGATGAGGGTTCAAACTCGAGAATTGAAGGCTAAGGGATCAAACTTAGTATTAAAGTCAAGGATATGGAATCGAATTTAGGAAAGTCTGTGATAACCTAAATTGATTACATATGCCTTGTTTACAAGGTCTAACTTCCATATGTTAAGTGGTGATTGGAACTTAGTTATGTTCAAAATGGTGTACTCTAACTTCACAATAAAAAGTTAGATGAGAAGAAGCCAGCTGAAGTATTATTGGAACACAGCAGACTTAAACCTGCTGACAGATGTGTACATCAGCAGGCTGTTATACTTCAGATATTTGCTGAGTATAATTTCGATTTAATCAAAGGTTACATTGGAAGATTAAAAGGATAAGGTTAGATTACAAGAATTGATTTTGTCAACAAATCAATGGTCAAGATAAAAGGAACGTTGGAAAGATTCTGAGGATTATCCAATGGACATAAGTCAAAGGGTGGACAGACTAAAAACTGACAAAAAACAAACTTACAGTGTCAGTACTATGAATAGAGACAGAAAGCAAGTCAAGATAGAGACAAATCTGAAACGGCTATGTTTGAATTTCAAACATAAGTCACAGGATTCCCACCTATAAATAGAAGACTCATGATTCAGATACAAGTGATGAAAAACAAATAATCTATTCGAAGCTATCAAGTTTTTTATCAAGAAAATCACCCTGCTGACATGCACTGAGCTTTAACTGACTGATCAAGAAATTTCTTCAAGTGTAACCTGCTATCAAGTTACATCAAGTATACACACTTGAAGACCTCAAGCTGCAGATCATTTCATCCTGATCAAGCTGCTGATAACTGAATCATTTACTTGATTCAATCTTTACTTTACAAGAAACCTTCTTAAGATAGAGAAGCACTTTGGGTGTCAAGAACTGTCGTTTATGTTGTGGTGCTGGTGAAGAGGCAATTCTACCCATCAAGGACCAGTGGAACACTTTGGATCAAGCAATCCTACATGTTTCAAGTGTTCAGTTTGTGAAGCCATAGTTATTGGTGAAGGACAAACAGCTTAGGGATTTTTGTAACTGCAACCTCAAAGATCTCTAGTAAATTTCCTCCAACATCACAGGAGAAGAATGGACTGACAAGATTACACCACCTGGAACCACTATAAAATTTGCCTACTTACTTTCTGCATTTACTTACTGCATTTAGTATACTGATCACATCAACCTATTGAACCTAGCAACTGAATCACACACTTACACTAATGAGTATCCAATACTTAGTATCATACTTTTAACAACAAGTAATAAGGCTTAAACTAAATATATTCCGCTGCAAAAAATCCAGTAATATCAACAGTCAGCAGATTACGGAGCAGTCAAGAGGCTACTGACCTTGCTAAGTTTGTTAACTCCAAAAGTTTTAAGTGTTAAGTTTATTCACCCCACCCCCCCTAAACTTAACCAAAGCATTTTGAAAGGACCAACAATTGGTATCGGAGCGGTGCTTCTGTTCTAAAGTAATCCTACTTGTTGTGCTTGTGAAAATACTTTGAAAACTTTTTCAAGTTTCTGATTTTCAAAGCTTTGCATCATGGATAACAACCAGTATGCTAAGACTATGTTGATGTGTTCCTTAGATCCTTTTGATGAGTATAATCGTCGATGCAAAGCTTATTTAGCTGCAACACATTATGAGATGATGGATGTGCTGACAAATGGACCACTGGGGATCACAAAGGCCATAGCTGTGGGCAGTGAAACTCAGTATGTTCCAAAGCCAAAAAGAGAGTGGGGTGCTGAAGAAAGAAAAAGAGCAAACCTTTGCTATTGATATCATATACAGAACCTTGGATAGAAATATGTACATGAAAGTGAAGGATTGCAAAACTGCAAAGGAACTTTGGGAAAAATTACAACTTATCTGTGAAGGCACTGATGCTATAAAGAAAAACAAAGTCAGTTTAGCCAAAAGAATGTTCCAAGATTTCAAAATGAAATCAAATGAAACCATTGAGCAAATGGAGTCAAGATTTAATGCTATCATGGATGAACCCACCCTACTGATAGTAGTTTACACAAAAGAAGAGATCAATACAAGAATTTTGAAAGCCCTACCTGCAAAGAAAGTTTGGGAGATGAAGGTTAATGCCATAGAAGAATCCAGAAGTCTACATGAAGAGGATACCTTCAAGTTATTTTCAGATCTCAAAGCATATGAATTCAGTAAGAAACTTGTTCCTGAGACTGAAAAGGAAAAACCAAAGACTACTGCATTGGCTGCTGCACATAAAGAAGAATCATCAGTGGTCAAGATGATCTACTGGACGAAATGCAAGAGCAAATTTCCCTACTGAGCAAGAAGATCATAATGATGAAAACAGGAAGGGGTTCTTCAAGGAATTTCACAAAGAAATCAAGTGAAAAGAAGAAGGATGAATCCACGAAAGATAATGATTATTTGTGTTTTCATTGCAAGAAACCAGGACACTTCAAACCTGACTGTCCTAATTTGAAATAGAAAAAGGAACCTGACTATATGTGCTTACATTGCAAAAAACCTTTACATTTTAGACCTGATTGTCCAGACCTACTGAAAAACAAAAATCAGCAAAAAAAGATCTAGCAAGATAGCAATGGTTGCTGATGATGAATCTGGCTATGAAGTGGAATCAGAAAAAGGAAATGAATCAGATGACACTGCACTCATAGCTGATATGGATGATTATGCTTTAATGGTAAATATGGATGTGGATCAAGAGGTATACAATTTTGTATCTCAGAACACTCATGCTTGTAAGTGATTGTGAATCTACTTGTGGTTCAAATCCTAAAGTTTTCGATGATGAAGAACCTTTGGATGTCATCCTTAATCAATCGAGGAAAATACAATCGGTTATGAGATTGTGAAGGTCAAAAAGAAGCACTTCAAGCGTAAATTCAAAGATTTAAAGTTGAATTAAGAATTCTCAAATGTAAGGAAAAGATTATGGATGAGACTCAACATAAGTCTCATCGCACCTTGAGAGCTAATGAATCTGCCGCACAATCTAGTTCCACCACTGCATTCAAATCTGAAAGCTTTATGGTGATAGAACAGTGCCTTGCATTTGAAACTCACCAATCTACTAAGGGTGGATCCAAAGAAGGCTATCGAACCTAGTACCGCAGGTGGTCCTATGTTTGTGCCTGCACAGGATCCAACTCCCAGAAAGGTTGCTGAGGCAGTAAAGCCTACTGAGAAGGCTTCAAGAAAGCAAAATCAGAAGTCAAAAAGGTCAACAATACCTAGCAAAAAGGGTAAATCCAAAAGTAGGACTGCTGGACCTTCTAGACCTATTGATAGCAGACCTGCTGTTAAGTCTGCTGGACCACAAAAAGGCAAAAATCAGAAATATTCCAAGGATAAAAATCCTAAACCTAAAAATGTTAATCATTCTAGGGATACTTATCTCAGGGGGAAAGGTAGGTCATTCTAGGGATACTAACAGACAGCAACCTTATGGTTATACTAGTGTTTCTAACAACAGAATCACTTCAAACAACATTATGTACCAAAAGGCCAGAAATGTAAATACTACACAACCAAATGTTAGATTTTATGGAAATGTGGGATATATATATATGAACAAAAGTGTAATGCTTTTCAAAGAAGACCTTATGGAATTTGTCAAGGGTCATGCTTACCACTGACCACTATGGACCTAAACAGTTTTGGGTACCTAAAATACATTAACTTTGTTTTGTAGGATGTCTGGTATATGACAAAGAATAAGCACTGTCTGACAAACTATGTGGCAAAGGATGGTCCACGAGTGAATTTTGGCAACAAGAACACACCAGGATATACAAGAGGATATGCAACACTGGTGAGTAATGGATTGACTATCGAAATGTTGCATTTGTGGAAAGACTGGACTACAACCTACTGAGCACTGGACAATTTTGTGACATGGGTTACATGGTCACTTTTGACAAAGGCTACTATGTTGTCATTAGTGAAAGAAGTGAACAAGTTGTGTTGGTTGGAAGAAGACAACAAAACATGTATGTTGTGGATTGGTCTCATCATAGCTCCAAAAACATGCTCGACAGTGCATACCAAGTCGAACTAAATTGGTTGGGGCATAAGAAGTTGAATCATCTCAATTTTGATGACATCAATCAATTGGTGAAAAAGAAGTTGGTGATTGGTTTACCATAGATCACATTCAAAAAGGATGCTATATGTGATGCATGTCAGCAAGGTAAAGAAACAAAGTCAAGCTTCAAGTCAAAGACTAAACAATCAACAAAAAGAGTTTTGGAGCTGATGCATATGGATCTATTTGGACCAGTAATACCAACAAGTGTAGTAGGAAAGAAGTACACTCTGGTAGTTGTGGATGATTATTCAAGATACACTTGGGTAGTATTTATGAACAAGAAAGGTGAAACACTTCAAAAGATACCTGAACTTTTGAAGAGATTGCAAAATGAGAAAATTTTGACAGTAGTGAAGATCATATCAGACAAGGGCACTAAGTTTCTCAATAAAGTCCTAAGAGAATATTGTGAACAAAATGGTGTGCTGCAGCAATTAGCAGCTGCTAGAACACCTCAGCAAAATGGGGTTGCTGTGAGGAGAAATAGGACTTTGAAAGAAGCAAGGAAGACTATGATTTGTGAAGCATTACTACCTGAAAGATATTGGGCTGAAGCAATCAATACAGCATGCTATACACAAAATAAGACCACAGTAAACAAAAAGCTGCTGAAAACACCTTATGATATATGGAATGGAAGGAAACCTAATATATCCTATTTCCATCCATTTGGAAGCAAATGTTTTATTTTAAATCATAAGGAACAACTGAAGACATTCCAACCTAAATCAGATGAAGGAATTTTCTTGGGATATTATTCAGTCAGCGAGGCATTCAGGGTACTAAACAAGAGGACATTGAAACATGAAGAATCAATACATGTTGTATTTGATGAACCTAAGTTCACTGGAATGGAAGATGAAGTTTCAGAACCTGCTGAAAATCTCTAAGTTACTGATCCATAATATGTTGATGTTTTGGAAAAGATAAATGACTTAAAAGTTTCTAATTCTGTCCCTACTGAAGAACCTGCTGGTAACACTACTGAAGCAACAACAGATGTAGTTCAAGGATCTGCTAAACCCCCTACTGAAGCAACAGCAGAGTCTACTGAAGATGAAGCTCATGTAAATCAAACAAATCAAGATTTACAATGGGTGAAGGACCACCCTGCTGAACAAGTAATTGGCAATATACAGCAAGGTGTAAGGACTAGAAGACAATTGAAAGCTATGTTTACTTTTTTTCTATCTCAAATTGAGCCTAAAGTTGTTGAAGAAGCAATATCTGATCTAGATTGGATAATTGCTATGCAAGAGGAATTAAATGAGTTTGAAAGAAACCAAGTTTGGACACTAGTGGAAAGTCCTAGTCATGCAAATATAATTGGAACAATATGGGTATACAGAAATAAATTGGATGAATCTGGTACCATTGTAAGGAACAAGGCCAGACTAGTGGCAAAAGGCTATTCTCAAGCTGAAAGAGTAGACTTTGATGAGACATATGCCCCTGTTGCAAGATTGGAAGCTATAAAATTATTCTTGGCATATGCTCCTTACAAAAACTCCAAAGTATACCAGATGGATGTCAAAAGTGCATTTTTGAATGGCATTCTGGAGGAAGAGGTTTATGTTCAGCAACCTCCTAGTTTTGAAGTTAAAGATCAAGAAGATAAAGTGTATAGACTCAACAATGCACTTATTGTTTGAAACAAGCACCAAGAGCATGGTATGAAACCCTATCTCAGTTCTTGGGGACAATGGTTTTACCAAAGGTACCATTGACAAGACTCTTTTCAGAATCAATGAACGGGACAGCACCCTGCTGGTACAAATTTATGTATATGACATAATTTTTGGTTCTAAAAATGAATTGCTATGTGAAAAGTTTGCTAATCTCATAAAAAGCAAGTTCCAAATGAGTATGATGGGAAAGATGAACTACTTTTTGGGATTACAAGTCAAACAGATGAAAGATGGAATCTTTATTCATCAAAGTAAATATACCAAGGAGCTACTAAAGAAGTTTGGTATAGAAAATAGCGCCAAAGTGTCAACTCCTATGAATACAAGCATTAGATTGGAAGAAGATAAAGAAGGCAAAGATGTTGATCAGACTTTGTACAGAATGATGATAGGCAGTCTGATGTACCTCACTGCCAGTAGACCTGATATATCCTTTGTTGTAGGTGTTTGTGCAAGATTTCAATCCAAACCAAAAGAAAGTCACTTAGCTGCAGTCAAGAGGATTCTCAAGTATCTAAAAGAGATTTTGGGAGTAGGGATATGGTATTCAAAAGATGGAAGTTTCAAAGTTATATCCTACTCAGATTCTGATTATGTTGGATGCAAGATTGATAGAAAAAGCACCACAGGAACCTGTCAGTTAATGGGAAATAGACTTGTTTCGTGGTTTAGCAAGAAACAGAATTCAATATCCACTTCCACGCCCGGTGAATATATTGTCTTTGGAAGCTTCTGTGCACAAATACTTTGGTTAAGACAACAATTAAAGGATTATGGAATTGAAAAAAGAGAAAATCCTATAATGTGTGACAACACTAGTGCAATTGCAATCACAGAAAATCCTATTTTGCACTTAAGAACCAAGCACATTGATCTGAGACATCATTTTATAGGCGATCATGTTGAGAAGAAAGATGTGGTGGTTCCTTACATCTGACGCGATATGATCCCAGGCGATCGACGAAAGGAGTCAATGAGAGCAAGAAACTCTAACCTAACCCGAGCAAAGCGAGTTCAGGAAGAGGCCAAGAACAACTCAACGTTTTGCTCAAGAACACTGATAAGCTCTCGAAAGGGGTGCAATCTCTTCGACAAAGAGATCACCCACTCGCAAGTGATTTTTAAGCCAAATCGACTTAAACAAGAGAAACTTCTCTCAATATATTGATAATGATTTTCATAATTGATTGTTTTCAAAATTACAAGTAGAATCACTTTATATAGGCTACAAAATAAAAAGACTAACAAACTCCTAAGCAATGTGGGATAAATTACTTAGTAATTTTCGTCACTTTATTTCCTAGTGTGCCTAACTTGACTATAATAAGCCCAAATGGACTTTATTTGCTAAAAACAAACACTTAACCTAATATACTAACATATAGACACCTTTTTTCATGTGTCTTACCATCAACCAGGCCCAAAAGACCTTTATTAAACAAACTAGTAAAAACAAGACTAAAAAAAATTAAAACAAGTCCAACAACTAGGCCCAAAAGACCTTTATTAAACAAACTAGTAAAACAAGGATAAAATAAAATAAAACAAGTCCAACAAGTCCTCGGGACGGAGCACATCATTCCCTCCCGGTTGGAAATGATTTGTTCTCGAATCAAAAGGATGTCGTACAATTCAACGTCTCGCACCAATCTCGAACAACCAGCAAAAATCAACAATGATATACCGGGATCAAATAACATGTGAATACACAACTTCAAATGAATTGTACGCTGATATCGTGAACCATGCTTCACCAACGGAACATACGAAAAGTCTCTCGGCTTGATATAGAGGTCGATGAAGCTTGGAGTTACCGCAAGATAGTCATAGCAATGCAATGTAGGATCTTCATCAACACGCAAGGCAAGGATCAATAAAAATGTGCGCCGGCTTGCCACCATTAACAACCGGGGATACATAATCCAAAGGCAATATAGGAGCTGAATTGGATGTATCCAACAGCCCGGTGTCCACCTCATGTGGATGATTGTCATGTACCTGCAAAGAAGATTCAACAAGCCTGGAACTAGAGTTTAGTAACATAAAATCTTCTTCTTTCTCCACAATAGACGCTTCAGACAATTCCACTTTCGCATCAACAATTTGATGACCACTTGCAGCGCTTTCCAACTCATCACAAGGATCATGCGACTCCACACACTCAACATCACTCGCAACATAACCATCAACGACTATCTGTTCCCTGTGCACTATCTCGTCCAGAACAATTGCCTCATCATCGTTAACTACTTCTGCCACAAGCGTATTCTCCTCGGCGATTGCATCTGCCACCATCGACTCTTTGACTACCTCCTCTCGAATGTTAACATTCTCGTCGTTGTTTGCTTCATCCAAGGCTTTTTCCCTTTCAGATTCACGTTTCAAACGAGCTTCCTCATATGCGGCTGCCAATTTGAGTTGATCTTTGTAGGCATCTTCGGGGGATAAGGAACGGAGTTTAAGTCTCTTCCCCTTATGGAGAAATGTGTAGCTATTCTTATACCCATCATACGTAACTCTCCTATCATATTGCCACGGTCTCCTAAGTAGGATATGACAGGCATGCATAAGGACTACATCACATAAAAAACTTCATCTTCGAGCCTCCGAAGATTAAAAGATATTAAGGCCTGTTTGGTAACTCGCATTTCACCAACATCATTGATTCCTTGCAACGTATATGGTTGAGGATGGGGTGTTGTAGGAATAGATAAATTGGAGACAAAACCAGCCCTTAAGACATTGGCACAGCTTCCCGCATCAATTTTCATCAAACAAAGTTTTTCACTAATCAAACACCTCGTATGAAACATATTCTCCCGTTGCAAGTTATCCTCCACCTTCTCAGCACTACTCAAGGATTTCTTTAACACAAACATCTCTCCTTTCAATGATTCATACCCTCACAGATACCTTAGTTTTCACAAACTTTTTTGACAACAGAATTTCACATGTGTGAAAAGTTTCACACCCTGGGTGTGAAACCCACGTATTTAAGCACCAAAATACTACGAATTTGGTAAAACTCAAAAGACAAAAGTTGTAGCACAGAGATATTTCTAAAGGTTGTAAAAATTTCAGATTTTTTGGAGTTATATAAGTTGATCAAACAATCGCTTTTCAGAAACTGATGCAATCTGTCAAAAATTTCCAGATTGATAGCCATGACTTAAGGTGCCGATTCCGTTAAAACTACAGCAAATGTGGAAAAAATCAAAAGACAAAGTTGTAGATCTACAAATTTCCTATAAGTTCACCAATTTTCAGGTAATTCTGATTCGTTTAACCCACTGAAAACGAATTCAAACAATGATTTACTGCTGCAGTTTTTCTGGACAGATTGTTTGGAGTAATCGGCGGTTTTAGGCAAGATTTATGTTGAATCTGGATTGGGTGTAAAGAGATAAATTGTAGCACGAGATGTGTTTTATATATGGTAAAAAGTGCAGAACTTTTCGAGTTCTTTTGGTTAGGAAACGAACTGATACAAAAAAACTGAATCTGGAAAATAATTAGGGTTATTGGGATGAAGGTTTGAAGGTTTGAAGAATCTTCAAGTTTTTCCGGGTAGGATGGATGAAAATTTGAAGATTTTGGATGTTCTTGTGAGGGGGTGGAGGAAATTAATGAACCAAAAACAAGGAACTAAATTTTTTTTTTGAATAAGAAAATTAAAGAAGGAAAATAAACGGGGATATTTGATACCTTCAGAAATGAGCTCGCTACCAATCGATGCGATACGATCCCAGGAGATCGACGAAAGGAATCAATGAGAGCAAGAAACCCTAACCTAAGCGAAGGAAGTCTAGGAAGAGGGCTAAGAACAACTCAATGCTTTGCTCAAGAACGCTGATAAGCTCTCGAAAGGGGTGCAATCTCTACGACAAAGAGATCACTCACTCGTAAGTGATTTTTAAGCCAAATCGACTTAAACAAGAGAAACTTCTCTCAATATATTGATAATGATTTTCATAATTGATTGTTGTCAAAATTACAAGTAGAATGCCTTTATATAGGCTATAAAATAAAAGACTAACAAACTCCTAAGCAATGTGGGACAAATTACTTAGTAATTTTCGTCACTTTATTTCCTAGTGTGCCTAACTTGACTATAATAAACCCAAATGACCTTTATTTGCTAAAAACAAACACTTAACCTAATATACTAACATATAGACACATTTTTTTCATGTGTCTTACTATCAACTAGGCCCAAAAGACCTTTATTAAACAAACTAGTAAAAACAATACTTAAATAAAATAAAACAAGTCCAACAACTAGGCCCAAATGACCTTTATTAAACAAACTAGTAAAAACAAGGCTAAAATAAAATAAAACAAGTCCAACAAGTCCTCGGGACGGAGCACATCAACATCCCTACTGAAGATCAACTTGCTGATATATTTACAAAACCATTGGATAGTGAAATATTTGCTAAGTTAAGAACTTAACTTGGCATCATAAAAGTTAACTGATATACTATTGATCAGCAGGGTACTGGAATTCACCAAGGGGATTAGTCTTTGATCTGTTGGATGAGCTCACTTGGCAGACTAGTCATTGGTATCAACAATTCCATGTACTTAAGTTAGTTTGGAAAATTGAACAAATGAAGTTGCCAATGGGATTGGTCTTTGTCTTGTTGGGTGAGCTCACTTGACAGATCAGTCATTGGTGTTAAACTTCATCTTGTATTATCAGTTGGAAAAACCAAGAGTGGTTGAAGATCAGCAGAGTCATTTGTCAGCAGGCTGCTGAGCCATTCCTGTAAGCAGGTTGCTGAGCCAACTCTACTGAAGACCAAGTCTGCTGGAGTATACATTACAAGACAGTCAAACTTAAATGAAAGTCAACAATAATTGGATATCATTCTTATCCTTTATAACTGCGGTTACAATATCCAACGGTTACAACTCTTTATGGGATAAGTTAGTGGGACACGTGGCAGCATCACATTTATTCCAAACTTAATCGTGGTTAAATGGTACAGTACGTGAACAGTACTTTCCTGACAGTTCTCACCCATTACCTTTCCTTATATATATATATATACATACACAGACAATACATACAAGTTTCAGATCGATTTTCTCTGAATATACACAGTGTGAACATAGATTTGCAAGCTTTCTTCTTCATATTTTCCAAATTTCTTCAATAGCGGATAAGGGAGATGTTCATATTGGAACAAGCCAAAGTGTTAGAAGATTTGTTACTGATGCTAACAAGATAGATTTAGCCATCAACATTGGCAGAAGGATAAGGAGATACGAAGGACTGAAAGATGTTCTAAATCTGATATTAGACAGCATCTCATACACCAATGTTGTCAATTTCTGGAAGAATATAGTGATAAGAGATGATAGAGAGGCATTCACTACCACAGTCAATGCCCAGCAGATTGAAATTACCTCAAATCTGCTGAGGGAGGTATTCGGATTTGGACCTGGAAATGGTGCTCCTACAAATCTTGAATCTATGCAGCTAGCAAGACTGGACTTTGTTGATTCAATCAAAACAAACAAGTTCATACCATCATCACTGAGTATCAATGTAAAGCATATCAGATTGGAGTATAATCTACTGAGCAAGATTATTGCCAAGAACATTCTTTGATTTAGTGGAAGTCTTGATACTCTCTCTGGACCGAAGATAGACATGCTAATAATCATATGCAAAAGTATGAGATTTGATTGGGGCAGATTCTTTGTTCAGTACATGAAGAAGGTAGTGACAGAGGATAGATATGGAACAAGGAAGTCCAAAACTAAGCCACTGGGTTTGATGATACAGGCCCTGCTGACTCACTTGAAGATTGCTGATGTTGCACCTGCACGATCAACAAATCTAGATACAAACCAGAGATCAGTGATCCCATCCCCGGCTGGGATGACGATGATGAAAATGATGATGAGGCAACTGAAAGTGACAATAATGGTGGTGGGCAGGCTAAGCAAGTTACACAACCTGCTGCACCAAAGATGGCTACTGAGAAAAGAAAGGCTGGTGATACAAGAAAGATCACTGAGATTTTAAAGCCTAAGAATACAAGGCAGCAACCAGTAGACATTGCTGAGTCTACTGAGGCTCAAGATGAAACTGAAGTTACTGAGTCTGCTGGAGCTACAAAGAAATCTGCTGCTAAAATTTTAAAAGAACAACAAAATGAAGATAGAAGAAAAAGGAAATCTGGTGAACTTGAGGAGCAACCTGCAAAAAGAAGGAAACAGGTTGTCAAGAAGAAGGTTCATGAAAAGGGCAAGGAATTGAGGGTTCTAGAGGCCCAAAGGGAAATAGAAGAAGATGTTGTTGAGCCTACTAAGGTTGCTAATATTAATATTGAGCAACAAAGTGAAGAACCACAACACTCTGTTGTACTTGAACTCTTTGTGGAAGTTGTTTTACCTGTTCAAGACCCTGCTGTGGATGCTACAATTCAGGGGGGAAGAACACACTGCTACAGATCCAGCTGATGTGCATATAAGTCAGGGGGAACCTAGTGTTGAACAATTGGAGGTAGTAGGGACAAATGTACAACCTGATGAACCTATGACATGTTTGTATCTGTTGTAGATACACTGACTCATCTTGTTGACGACTTTGGGGGACAAAAAGTTGAATAGGCTGCTCCAAGAAAGCCCATTATGCCTTTTGAAAGGAAAAAAAAGAAGTCAAAGAAAGAAAGGGTGGATCCTGACTTCAAAAGGGTTCAAAAATACTTTGAATGGAAGTTTGGTTATTACAAGAGACAAAAACCAGCTGCTGAACCTATGACTGGTTTTGAAGAATGGGCATTTGAACAGTTAGAAATAGAAAGTTTGCTTGGATTGATTGAAACTTCTCTGTTGGAGATGAGGCTGATGGCAATTATAGAAGATGGCAAGCAGAAGAAGAACATTATGTTTAAAGATCCAAGGTTCACACCTGATAGTGATGAATCATCATCATCTGATTCAGATGATGATCATCCAATGTTCCTAGGGATATCCAGGTGGAACAAACAATGCAAGGGATCTGAAAAAGACCGGGACAGTGAGTCTACTAAGGAAGTAGCGAGATCATCCTATTTGAAGGTGACAAGTCTCTATCGAGGATTAGTAGAATGACATGTTAAATGAAGAAGCGAGAATTGTTTACAATGAAGATTTGGAGATACGATTTTGTGTTGCAACATCACTTGAAGAGGCTATGATATTTACCATTTTTTATGTTGTTATGTTTGAAGAAGCCGATACAAGTTCAGAGGACTCAGCTCAGTATCGGGAGTGGTTTGACACTCAGGAAACCTTGTCTCAAGTTGCAGATCATTTACAGAAGGTTGCTGATGCTAGAGGAGTCTTAGAGGAAAATCTGGCTATATTTCCTCATGTTTTTGTTGAAGAGGTGGTTCAGGTTGCTGAGGAACAAACAGCACCTGAATACAGGTTGGAACAGAGGGTCCTAATCACTGAGGAATAAACAGTGTTGTGACAAAGGTTGGAACTATTGATAGGATTGGAGGAATCCCATGTACATGTTGAGAAGGTTATTTTAGAACAGGTTGCTGAAGAACCTATTATTGTAGAAAAGACTGGCGATGCACAGGATTTGTAGAACACATTCTTTGAAGTTAAGGCTACTAAAGGTAAAGATAGTCGATGAGACTCTTGTTGATGAGGATGAGCAATTTGTTGGACTATGACTTTAGTGATGAGGAATTTCGGATGCGGAGGAGGAAGAAGTTATTGATGAGCCCCAACAGCACATGTACGAGATATTTGAAGAAGTACCTATTGTAGAGGTAAAGGCAAGAGCCTCAACCTGCACAAGAACATGTATTGAGGAAATTTTTGGAGATGTTATTGAGGAGGGTCCTGAACCTGCTGAATCGGACAGGACAAGAGCCATAGTTGTCAGTAGACAAAGGACAAACTATAATGTTGAAGAGCACATTGATGATTTTGTAGGACAAATGGCTGGAGGTATGGTTGGTGCAATACCAGCACATGTTTTGGAAGAGTTAAGAGTTGTAAGGACTAACATTGCACATCTAAGGACTCAACTGAATAGACAAGAAATAAGATTTGAAGATTTGGCGAATCTTGTGGAAAACAGAGGAAGAACTACTGAGACGGTTGCTTCCAACATTACATCTGCTCAATTTGCCGTAAATGATCTATTTAGAGATGTAAGAGGTATAAAGACCACCACAACAAACAAGGATAAGCATTTAAATGAACAGATTGCCTCAATACACAAAAAGTTGGACAAACTTCTTTGAGGCACCCAAACTGTTGTGGTACCTCAACTCTTTGAGGCACCTCAATCTGCTGTACTTGATCCTAAGATTACTGAGAGGATCAATCTGCTGGAACAAACTATAGAAGGAAGGATCATTGCAGTTGACACAAGGACAGAGATAATGGAAGGTCAACTTGCAAACTTAGTGATCACACAAGAAAGTGTTCATGGTCTACTGTCCCGGTTTGTTTATGATGTCCATAAGGGGGAAGAGGGCCTTAAAGCAGAAGCAAAGGAAGCTGCAAGGATCTTTGCTAAGAAAAAGTGGGAGGATGAAATAAATGAGTTCAGGAAACCTGCACCTGGCAGGATTCAGATGACTGATGACCTCCTGAAGGAATACAATAAGTTGTATTATGGAAAGAAAAGACCCTATCATGACATGGGATTTCAGGAAGGACTCAACTTCTTTTTGGGACTAAAATTTTAGGAAATAAGGGTCAAGTCACTGAGAGCTTCTAGTAGAAGTGGAAGAGGAGGCAGGGGTGGAAGAGGTCGAAGATTGGGAGTTCAATAAGGAAGAGATTCACTGGAGGAATTTAAACATTTCTATATGGGACAGGGCTTCAGTGTTCACTATATAAGGTTAGCCCTACCAAAAGCATGGAAATGGTGGAAACAGCTACATACTTGGGTTGATTTCTCTACAATTGAAAATCAATGGATGCAAGACATAATAAGGGAAATCAAGGAGTTACAAGAAAAACAAGAGCAATACAGAAACATAAACTAAATCAACACACTTACATTGTTTATTTTATTCTGATGATCCTAGTTTGTAATAATGTTGAACAAGTATGTTTTTAATGAAAGATGACTGAATTTGTTCTGTTTTGTTTTTATCTTTTTGCTTTGTTTTAAGGAGGGTATTGGCATCATCACGAAAGAGGGGGAAATTGTTGGACATATTTTAAGTTTTAATGATGAGTGCCAGACAAGCTGTTATAGAGCAAAGGCAAAAAGATGTCCATATCAAATGTATAGGTTTATTAGAGTTTGATCTTTGTATAGGTTTGATCAAACAAGCAATGTAAAAGGTCGGTGACTTTATCAAACAGAACGGTTCAGTCAAGAGAGTGTCTAGGTTAGTTGACTTACTAGGGACCTGCTGAAGACTGAAGGATGAGGGTTCAAACTCAGTAATTGAAGGATAAGGGATCAAACTTAGTATTAAAGTCAAGGATATGGAATCAGAATTTAGGAAAGTCTGTGATGACCTAAACTGATTACATATGCCTTGTGTACAAAGTCTAAGTTCCATATGATAAGTGGTGATTGGAACTTAGTTATGTTCAAAATGGTGTACTCTAACTTCACAATAAAAAGTTAGATGAGAAGAAGCCAGCTGAAGTATTATTGGAACACAGTAGACTTAAACCTGCTGACAGATGTGTACATCAGCAGGCTGTTATACTTCAGATATTTGCTGAGTATAATTTCGGTTTAATCAAAGGTTGCACTGGAAGATTAAAAGGATAAGGTTAAATTACAAACCTTGATTTTGTCAACAAATCAATGGTCAAGATAAAAGGAACGTTGGAAAGATTCAGAGGATTATCCAATGGACATAAGTAGGGTGGACAGACTGAAAACTGACAAAAAGCAAACTGACAGTGTCAGTACTATGAACAGAGACATAAAGCAAGTCAAGATGGAGACAAATCTGAAACGGCTATGTTTGAATTTCAAACATAAGTCACTGGATTCCCACCTATAAATAGAAGACTCCTGATTCAGATACAAGTGATGAAAAACAAATAATCTATTCGAAGCTATCAAGTTTTTTATCAAGAAAATCACCCTGCTGACATACACTGAGCTTTAACTGACTGATCAAGAAATTTCTTCAAGTGTAACCTGCTATCAAGTTACATCAAGTATACACACTTGAAGACCTCAAGCTGCAGATCATTTCATCTTGATCAAGCTGCTGATAACTGAATCATTTACTTGATTTAATCTTTACTTTACAAGAAACCTGCTGAAGACAGAGAAGCACTTTGGGTGTCAAGAACTGTTGTTTATGTGGTGGTGCTGGTGAAGAGGCAATTCTACCCTTCAAGGACCAGTGAAACACTTTGGAGCAAACAATCCTACTGTTTCAAGTGTTCGGTTTGTGAAGCCATAGTTATTGGTGAAGGACAAGCGACTTAGGGATTTTTTGTAATTGCAACCTCAAAGATCTCTAGTGAATTTCCTCCAACATCACAGGAGAAGAGTGGAATGACAGGATTACACCACCGGAACCACTATAAAATTTGCCTACTTACTTTCTATATTTACTTATGCATTTAGTATAATTGATCACATCAACCTATAGAACCCAGCAAATCGAATCACACAATTACTCTCTTGAGTATCCAATACTTAGTATCATACTTTTAACAACAAGTAATAAGGCTTAAACTAAATATATTCCATTTGCAACAAATCTAGTAATATCAACAAACAAAGAGACTATCGAGTGGTCGCAGACTCTTGAGCGGTCAAGAGAGTTACTAACCTTCTTTGAGTTTGTTAACTCAAAAAGTTTTTAAGTGTTAAGTTTATTCACCTAAACCCTAAACTTAACCAAAGCCTTTTCAAGGGACCAACACAGCGGAATTTTAAAATTTTGATTTCCTTTTACCCAAGATCGACTTCGTTTAAGCTACAAGCATAAAAGAAGTAGACAAAAGAGTACCTTGGTTGGTCCAATTGGATAAGCCCTTTCTACGGTTGTAGTTTCTGCACGAAGCCGCTCAAGCGTTCGGCCTCTACCGGTGATCCACATGAAAACCCTGCCGGATTCCCGTCATGGATTGCTACCGGAAAAACTCGGCTGCTAGACCGACTTTTTCTCTCTCTAAAATCTCTCTCTAAGAAGCTCTTTATTTTTCACAAGAACTATTAGCTCTTGGAATTGTGTTGTACAAAAGAGCTAGCCAACCCCTCCTTTAAATAGAGTGTGTGGCGCCGCAACTGTATCCCAATCTGATTGGGATTACCTTCCTAGTAGATTGAGGAGAAATAAAACATTTTTCTAATAAAATAAGAAAAATCTCCTTGATTGATTTACCTCATTTAATTTAATATCCTCTATGAAATATTTTCAATACATTGTCAATATCTTATATTGACTATATTTATCTTATTACCATAAATCTATTTTTCCAAAATCAATTAATATCTAATATTAATATTATGGTAATCTTATTAATTAAATTGCACAATTCACATATATCATATACACATTAAAACATGCGCACCTTTTTGCCAAAGATTTGGTATCCGGAATATTCTTTAATTAATATAATACTATGATTAATTAATTCACAAAATATATGTATATCACACACACACACACACACACACACACACACACACACACACATATATATATATATATATATATATATATATATATATATATATATATTCGAAATTATATGTATCAATATACATATTTAATTAATCAACATAATTAATATCTTGTATTATATTTATTCATAATAAATAAATACCACCATATTAAATAACTACTACATCCTTTATAGTTGTGAGATAAATCCCTTATTTATTTGGTTATTAACTATAACCACATTTTAATCCGGATAGATGTTCTTATGTATGTGACCCGATAGATTTCCGAATATGTTGGCCGTAGGCACAAAGTGAAAATTACGACAATGCCCTTCAGACCTAACGATCGCGGGATAGCATCTAGAAACACACCGTGACCCTCAATCATCGGAAGAGTCAAATGCAATTACTATTACCTTTCATGTGAAACAGTTACCGTGTAAATAGAATCCTATCGCTGTAATAATATCCATACGGTCGTACGTCGAGTGTCAAACATCAACGACCGTATCTTATAATCTGGATATCATGTTCTCTCGAAGTAACTCATTTACTTCCAATTTGCAAAGATTCACGAGAGTAAGACATTCCTTATAAGAAAGCATTTTCGGATATTCACCCCTACTAATAGGGTACGCAATTTCCGGACGACCAAACATGTATGCTCCCCATTCTTCAGTATCACACCCAATCACTACAGCATGATCGCCCCATGGCTTAAGGAATCCTCAATAGCGTCAAAACATGACAATCCACACCGTGATGTGTTAAGGCCATATTTATATGATTATTAATGGTGTATTTCATTATTATTTTCCCCACATTTGCGTAATTCACATGAGAATTAAGGGTTTAAGTGTAATTATTTAATAAAGATGATTTTAAGAGGGTTGTATGCAAAATTGATGATTTTAAGTGTTAATTTAATGGAATTATTATTATTTGGATTTTATTACATTTTTGCATTGTTTATTTATCATGTAGGTGTTGATTTTCGAATGCTATAAGTGGATAAATGAAGCTCAAGTCGAATTATAAGAGATAGAGTTGGAATTGGCTTGAAGAAATTGGATAAAGATGAAGAGATCCGATCCTCAGCAGTTCAAACGGGCGTCATCGATCTTGGACGAAAGGCCCGAAGTGAACCGGCGTCCATGCGGCGTCGAATCGTATTTTACATTCGAGAGAGTTCAGACGGAGGATGAACGCGGCGTTTACTCAGCGTCCAGGCATTACGGGACGGGCGCCCACGAGACCAGACGGCGTCCGTTGCCGACTTAACCCTAGCCGACATCAAATTCCTATAAATAAAGCGGCGCCCCAACCCTAATTGATACCACATAATTGAGATCGCAATTTTACACCAAAAAGTCTGCGGCGTAACCCTAATTCCATAGAGATGAACTTCTCAACCCAACAATCATCTTCAACATGATTGTTGGCTAAAAGCCTTGCAAAGTGAGTCGACGGAGGAAGCCTATCAACAACGCAAGCCAACTAGAGAGTTCGATGCTTAAGTTTAGTGAGTTTATTTCATAGTTTTTCATTACTTTGGATCATTTTGTATTGTTTAAGTTTTATTGAATTAAGATTTGATGAAACGATCTATGTTTAATTTATGCTTGAATAAATTTATGAAAGTCTGTTTATTTAAGTTCTCTTTTATTCAAAGTAATGCATCTAATTGTGTTTTAAGAGATTATGCATGATTAGTTGAGTAAGAGTTTGGAAACAAGTTCGTGATTTCGTTTTGATTGCATGTTTAGTTTGTTCGAAAAGATAAACGAAACCCTAGAATTTGATTGAAGATATTTAATTGAATTCGTGAATAAATCACTACTAAAAACTATGTCTTTTTAATCACCGTCTAGTTGGATTGTTGGTTGATAGGTGGAACCTAGTCGCCTTCTTTGTGTTTTCCTTTAATTGTTTTAATCAAATCGTTTAGATTAAGTTTAGTTTAAGTTCTAGTTTTTAAACCTTTAAATTTCCTGCAACTTTTCTGCAATTTTCTGCTTCAGTTCATAATCAGACGCTCGTCCATTAGATTTCGTTTCCAGACGCTCGTTCATCAAAGTGAACGTTCGTCCGTATTTCTGTTTTCTTATTTTCTGCTTGTTTTTATTTCCTGTTTTAGTTTTAATTCTTAGGTTTAGGTTTTAGTTAGTTTCAGCTTTAGTTTAGATAGATAATTGTGACATAATTGATATAGATTTATATTTGAATCCGATAAACATTCCACTTCTTAGACGATCCGTAAACACCCTATACTACGATCCTTATACTTGGGGTGTTTCGGTTATAAATTGTAAAACTCGTTTTACCGAACAAGTTTTTGGCGCCGTTGCGGGAGTCGGTAACGGTTGTCGGATTCTATTTAGGACAATTTTACGAGTCAAAAGGATCGCTTTTAGCACGCAGAGTATTTTGGCCGTAACTTTCGCTCGAGTGTCCGTTTGGAACGCAGGACCCCAATTCGAAAGCTCGCCCGATGCCGACGACGTGGGGAACCGATGTAGGCCGTTCGGTGCGTTTTCGAGGTCAAAATCCACTTCTTTCCCTCCATTTTGGCCCTAGAAGGTTTCAACACGTTTTTTTTTTTTACCGTCTTAGTGTTTTTCTTGTTTTTAAACTTTTTAGTAGGTAGGTTTCTTTTCCGTTCGTTTAATTTTAGGATTACATTTATTCTTTGTTTTATTTTATTTGATTTTCTTTCAATTATTTTCCTTACCTTTTTTATAGCTTAGATCTGTTTCCGTAATTATAGATTTGTTTGATTTTATTTCCATAAGTCTTTTTCGCCTTTATTTTTATCTCGTTTTAATTTTCGTAACCTTAGTTTTTAGGTTTTCAGATCTGAACGAAGCGTTCAACAACTTGAACGCCCGCCCACCTCAATTTCATCCTCCGAGCGAACGTTCATTCAATCGAACGAAGCGTTCGATTCAACGAACGTCCATTAACTGGACGCCTTGATTCGATCTGTTCAATCATCACTTCTTTTCTTTCTTCTCTTTTCTTCTCTTTTCTTTTCTCCTCTAAACCATCTAATCTTTTCTAAACTTTGTTCTAATCAACCCCAAAGAAGGGTTGATTTCTTCCTTTCCTTTCTTCTGGTTTATGCAAATGAGAAGTAAGAAGGACTTCGATCTTTGATCCACGAGCTCGAACGATCTATCCTTAGAAGAAGGCTTCTCCCACGATTTGGACAAAATGGCGGATCAAGATCCACCAATTCCAAATCCCGATCCCCAAGCTCGATTAAATTTACTCCTTCAACAAATGCAAGCTCTGCGAAGAAAGCAGAATCAAATAAGTCGGCATAAATCAACAACTTCAACAATTCCGCCAAAACCAAATTTTTAATCGGTTGAACGGGACCCTACACTCCATATCTTAATCAAGATTTTCTCGAGGACATAGACCTATTCGTCCACGATATGGGGAGTAAATTTCGACCTTAAAAATGGAGTAGTTGCACTAGTCCAAAATAGCTCTTTCCATGGCACTTGCTTCAAGAAGACCCGCACGACTTCTTGTCTACATTAAATGCACAAACTGTGAAAGGTGCCATTATCCTGGTGTTGATTTCGAAATAGTCAAGTTAAAGCTATTTCCTTTTGCTTTGAAAGGTGAAGCAAGTCGGTGGTTTAAATCGTTGGCACATCATTCTCTCCATACATGGAATGATGTCAAAAGAGCCTTCGCTCTCAAGTGGGTTTCACCAGGCAAGATTATGGAGATGAAACGGGAAATAGCTACGTTTGAGCGGTTGGAGGATGAGGCTGTTGGCAAAGCTTGGGAGAGATTGAATCTCTTGATGAGGAAATGCCCCAATCACGGATATGATGTAGACATGAGTTCTTTGAAGGCTGTTTCTCTGAGAGGAGTCTCTCAACCTAATAGAGACTATCTTGACTCCACAACTCATGGATCCTTCTTAGGGAGGTGATGAGATCGCCACTGAGTGGTCGAGACCATCGCCAAGAACAATATGTGGTCGACTCTAAGAAGACCAATATTGTTAAGAAAGAAGGCACGCAAGCAATCTCGATACAAAGTCGTTGGTTGCTCGGATGGAATTGATAAGCAAGCGGTGGCCAATCTTCGACGCAAATTTTACGATCCGGGAATGCGGTAGGAACGGAGATGACGGAAGAAGTAAACTTAATGGATAATCAAAACCAACCCTTCCGAAACTTCAACCGTAACCAGAACTATTCAGATTTCAAGGACAAAACTTCAATCAAGCCAAGTTACCACTGGCCCTTCAAATTCGAATTCTTTCAACTCGAACTATCGAGGCCGATTCGAACTCCCAAAGGCCTCAAAGGTGGTTGGAATCAAACTCGAACAACAATCATACCACCTCATGTGTCCTCAACACAAATTCGATGAGTGGTAGACATGGTGAAGACTCGTCTACTAGTGTTAAAGCAATTGAGAGACAAGTTGGTCAAATGGCGCACCCGGCAAGCAAGCGAGACCTCACGGTAAACTTCCGAGTTATACCGAGAGAAATCCGAAAGTCGATGTGAATGTTTGCACCGCCATTACACCTCGGTGGGAGTATGGGCAAGAAGAGGAGTTGAATGAAGTAACGTTGAGAAGTGGTAAGCAATTTGGACCCGGCAAGATGTCGGGAAGCGAGTAGCCCCTCCCGACGCCATGAGTTTGGGGAGGGGGAAATCGAAACCACATGCCGAAGAAAGCAACGATGAGGAGCTTAGTGACAATTCTTCGGAGGATGAAAATAATTCGATGACGAGGAAAGAAAAAGGAAAGTCAGGGGCGGTACCACGACTAAGAAAAAGGAAGAAAAGTTTGTGAGATGGAAGGATAAGGAGGATGAGGCGATAAAGAATCAAGCTACAGGGGAATGATAAAGCCCTTCCTTATCCACCAAAAGGAGAGAGAAAGCCCTCACTAACGACAAGCGTTATCTTTGGAGTGAGGAGGATGCTTAGAGACACTCAAGTTAGTATGCCCTTAGCCGAGGTATTAATCGAAATGCCTAAATGCTCTAAGTATCTTAAAGAATTCTCGTGGGAGTAAGAGAAAGCTTGAGGGATGGTGAAGAAGTGCTTCGCGAGGATTGCGCGATGGTTTCTGAGAAAATTTTGTTAGCGAGGTGACCACTGGCGGACCTTCAATCTCCTGTGAGATCGAAGGCCATTTATTCGAAAATGTCTTATGCGACTCAGGGCCTCCATCAATGTGATGCCATTAAATGTATGCAAGAAGCTCGGGTTAGATAAAAGGATGCGGAGCGCCCGATTTCTCTTGAGATGGTAGATAAATCTAGCGGATTGCGCGGCCGGTTGTGTAGCTAATGTTCTCCTTCAAATTGAACATTTAGTCTTCCCTACCGACTGGGTTATTCTAGACTATCCACCTGATAAGGAGATGCCTCTAATTCTAGGCCGAACCTTTTTAGACACTTCTAACGCTCTCATCGACTTACGCAAAGGATGATTACTCTTAGAGTCGGTGACACATCTGTCACCTTCACACGAGGACACATCCCGAAAAGAGCCGTAATTGATGAAATATCGTTTGTCGAAGCCATATATGAGGACGGAGGAGATGCCTATTATGAAGATGCAATGGAGCTTACAGAGATAGGTGTTTTTGAAGTCATGGACATTGAGGATCCGGCTGACTGCGGACCATCTTCTAATTCATTTCAAGCCGTAGGCATTGACGAGTCATCTTCACTCGCTCATCATCCGAGCTTCTGTTATTGAGTTAGAAGCATGGAGATGCCCAATGACAAGCGATGATTTCACAGAATCGAAGTCAGGAAGACTTCATCCCTGGTGAAGAAGAAGCTCGATGGGTAGTTGGGACGAGGTAGAGTTTTGGAGAGAAGCTACTCATTGGGAAGTAGATGATTGGGAGGAGGCGCGTAAGAGCTTAAAGATGAAGAGTTAAGAAAAATGATCGATCACCGTAAAAGGGAGCAAGTGTTGATCGGAGGATTCCGATGGATGATTTGATCCATGCACTTTTCAGGGGTTGAGCCTCGGGAAGATGAGGTGTTCTCTGTCAACCACTTCAAGCTCATAAGGAGAAAGGTGGCCCGTTAAAGTCTAGTATTGAGCAACCACCTCACCGATTTAGAGCTTAAACCGCTTCCAAAACACCTTAAGTATATCTTTCTTAAGGATGGAGATAAATTGCCTTTGATCATTTCTTCGAAACTCGACCCTGAGCAAGAAGCACAGCTGATAGAAGTGCTTAAGAAAAACATCCTCGCGTTCGGTTGGCAAGTGGGTGATATCCGAGGGATCAGCCCAGACATATGCATGCATAAAATCCGAACGGAGGAAGGAGCTAAAAAGGTAAGACAACCTCAGCGAAGGCTGAATCCGCATATGCAAGAGGTTGTCAAGAAGGAGGTTATAAAGTGGCTCGACATGGGATTCATCTACGCAATCGCCGATAGCGAGTGGGTCAGCCCTACTCAAGTTGTGCCAAAGAAGGGCGGTATTACTGTAGAAAAGAATGAAAAAGGGGAGGAAGTTGCCCTACGTCTCGTGACTGGCTACAGAGTCTGTATCGACTATCGTAGACTGAATGAAGTCACTGCAAAAGATCACTTTCCCTTACCCTTCATTGACCAACTAATTGAAAGACTGAGTGGTCACAAGTATTATTGTTTTCTCGATGGATACTCTGGTTACTTCCAGATAGCCATCGACCCCAATGACCAAGAGAAGACCACGTTTACGTGTCCGTCTGGTACTTTTGCTTTTCGTAGAATGCCATTCGGTCTATGCAATGCACCCGCGACTTTTCAACGGTGTATGTTGGCCATTTTTGATGGACTTGTTGAGAAATGCATGGAAGTCTTCATGGACGACTTCTCAGTCTACGGCGATAGTTTTGATGAAATTTTAGAGAACCTAGATATGGTACTCCAACGTTGCGTTGAGAAGAATCTGGTGCTTAACTGGGAGAAATGCCATTTTCTAGTAGACGAAGGAATCGTTTTGGGACATAAGGTGTCCAATCTTTGGTATTCAAGTTGATAAGGCTAAGGTTGAAGCCATTGAAAGGATGACGCCCTAAGGCAGTGAAGGAGGTACGAGGTTTTCTAGGTCATGTTGGCTTCTACAGGCGGTTTATTCGAGACTTTTCTACGATTGCCAAGCCTTTATCAAATCTTTTGAAAGATGATGTAGATTTCTTGTTCGATGCGAAGTGCAAAGAAGCTTTCAATTGTTTGAAAGATAAGCTTATCAGTGCCCTTATTTTAGTAGCTTTGATTGGACCAAGCCTTTCGAATTGATGTGTGATGCCTCTAATTACGCCCGTGAGGCGCAGCTTTTAGGTCAAAGAGTTGATAAAAGGTTCAGCCCATCTATTATGCGAGTCGTACCTTGAACCCGGCTCAATGCAATTACACCACAACCGAGAAGGAATTCTTAGTCGTTGTTTTTGCCATTGACAAGTTTAGAAGTTATCTTCTAGGATCTCAAGTGATTGTATGGACAGATCATGCGACTTTACGCTACCTTATGGATAAAGCGGATGCCAAACCAAGGTTACTTAGATGGATTTTAATTCTACAAGAGTTTGACCTTGTGATTAAAGATAAGAAAGGTAGTGAGAATATTGTGGTGATCATTTATCTCGCTTAGTAAATGAGAGGTGCAGAGAATCACAATGATATAGGCATTGATTTTCCGGTCGAGCAATTGATGAAGCTTGAAACGGTTAGGCCGTGGTATGTCGACTCACGCCAACTATTTAGCGAATGGTCATTTAGAGGATATGACGATCGACGAGAAGAAAAGTTCTTTTACGATCTTAAATATCTCGTATGGGAAGATCCTTATTTGTTGAGTCCAGAAAGACGGGTTGCTTCGACGGTGTGTTCCCGAGCATGATCGGTGGGATATCCTAGAACAATGCCATAAGCGGTCCTACCGGAGGTCACTATGGAACACCGAAGACGGTTGCAAAGATTCTTCAATTTGGATTCTCTTGGCCGACTCTGTTTAAGGATGATGAAGCCTTTTGTAAAGGTTGTGACAGTGCCGAGAGAACAGGGCGGCGAGTAGTAGGATGGAAATGCCACTTAAGCCCATTCTTGAATGCGAAGTTTTCGATGTATGGGGCATAGATTTTATGGGACCCTTTCCATCTTCATGTGGTAATAAGTATATCCTCGCCTCTGTGTGGATTATGTTTCAAAGTGGGTCGAGGCCATAGCTACTCAAACTAATGATCACAAGGTTGTAAAGAAATTCTTGCAAAAGAATATCTTTACTAGATTCGAGTCGTCCGAGAGCACTCATTAGTGATGAAGGTACTCACTTTTGCAATGCGCCGCTTGACAAGATCCTTGAGAAGTATGGTGTCAAACATAAGATTGGTACACCATATCATCCTCAAACTAGTGGCCAAGTCGAGGTAAGCAACCGAGACTGAAAAGAATTTTGAGAAGACCGTGAACAATAATCGATCTAATTGGAGTCTTAAGTTGGATGACGCATTGTGGGCTTATCGATCGCATTTTAAAACCCGATGGGCACGTCGCCCTTCCAAATGGTCTATGGCAAAGCTTGTCATTTACCCGTCGAACTTGAACACAGAGCTTTACGGGTAATTAAATTCTTAAATTTTGATAGCCAACTCTGTGGGGAAAAGGTTGTTATTCTGAACGAGCTCGGCTCGCCAATTCGGACTCCGTGCATACGAGAATGCTAAGCTTAGCAAGGAAAGAACGAAGATGCTCCATGACGCTAAGATCAAGGACCGAGAATTCAAAGTTGGTGAAATGGCTTTTTACTCTATAATACTAGACTTCACTGTTTCGGGTAAACTCAAGTCTCAGATGGTCCGGTCCCTTTGAGATTCTCGAGGTTAATCCGAGTGGAGTAATTACTTTGAACGGGTATGGTAATCAAGCTTTTAAAGTGAATGGCCATCGACTTAAGAAATATTTTGGGCAACCAAAGGAAAAGCCTGAGATTCTTTATTTCCAAAGAAGAGATGAGATCTGAGATGTCCCGATTTGTGAAGAGATTCCATCTTATTTCTTTGAGTCGATGATGATGACGTTCTATATCCACCCGTGAGGTACCTTTCACGACACTTCCGATCATACCACTATGTCTATGCCTATATCGTGCGCAAGAGCAAGAAGAAGAGAGTCGGTGTAGTTTGAGAGAGAAGTTTAATGATCTTATTGCGCACTTGACTTGTTGTTGTGGTGAAAATCATTTCCGCCCCAATACTTCGATTACGATCATCGAGGTGGCGGCCGTTAAACCAAAGTGGCCCGATCCGGGTTGATCTTTTGGAATCTGTGTCAAGCTATTGACATTAAAAGAGCGCTCTGTGAGGCAACCTAGTTTTCTTTGTTCGTTTTCTTTTCTTAGGTTGTTTTGTTTTATTGTTTTAGAAATAATACTTTAGTTGATTTTGTGTTGATGGTTATTCCTCTTACGTTCATTGTGAGTGTTTTGTGTTATGTGTTGCTCATATACCCCGTGTACCCGAGATTATATGGTATGTCGAGTGTGGCGGATACTTTTGAGCGAGTTCACAAGCTTTTATGTCGAGTGTTGTCTATTCGATTTGTCGCGGTATATTCATGCTCCGGCCTGACCTCTGCCAACTTTCATCCGACAACCACTGTTGAAACCAGCTAAGTTTTCTTTTTCTTTTATTCTGCACATTCTGAGGACATAATGTGATTTATGTGTGGGGGTGTTTGGGTATGTTTTATGCTATATCCTTTGAAATATGAGTGAATGTTAAATTTCTACTTAAATTTAAAATTTTTTGTGAGTCTCGAGCATATAATTGGAACTAGATGCTTGCTAGTTGTAGTTTTCTAATGATGATAGTATGTGACTTAGTGAGATAATTATAGCATGTTTTACTTTTATGGAGATAGTATTCGTTTTTCACTCACGAAAACCTTTGATTTTGAAGCATGACTTTTGAATTATATCCTTTCATTATTTTTAATGATTTATCTTAGGAAGGTCAGTATAGTTACACCTAAGTTAGACCGTGTACTGTGAATATCATAAAGTTTGAATGTGATAAGTGAGATGTAACTTATGACTTTGAAAAGTGAATAAATAAAGTGAGTGAGCAATTATTAATAAATACGTTTGTCGGAAGCTGGTTAATGATTTGAGTGCGGTAGGGTATACCTCGTATGTCCTATACCACTATGATGACCAGAAGCTCACGACAGTTAGAAGAAACTACCTTATGATTTGAGTAGGTAGGGTGTTATCACGAAACATCCTATTCTACTATGATGGGTACGAGCTCATTCTGATATGCGTCAAATTTGAAAATTTTGAAAATGATGAGTAAAAATAAAGTAAAGTCTTTGTTATCATGGATCTTATACCCAGTAGAACCGCATGATATTTGTAGGGATTATCCTACCGAGTGCGTGGGAAGGCTTTGAGTGGAGCTATTCATTGTCATGCACTAGGATAGTCATTGGAATCTTTGAGAGGATATTTCTTAGAAAGGCTTGTTAGATTGAGAATGGCTTGTCACACTTACACCGAATCTATCTCTGTGTTGGTATCATTTGCTCTGATTGTTGTATCTTTTGTTACGTGAGTTAGAGATCTATGTGGATTGCATGAAAGTTGAGCTATAGTTTTGATTGTTTTGTCCGAGGACGTACAAAAAGTTAAGTGTGGGGGAGTTGTTAAGGCCATATTTATATGATTATTAATGGTGTATTTCATTATTATTTTCCCCACATTTGCGTAATTTACATGAGAATTAAGGGTTTAAGTGTAATTATTTAATAAAGATGATTTTAAGAGGGTTGTATGCAAAATTGATGATTTTAAGTGTTAATTTAATGGAATTATTATTATTTGGATTTTATTACATTTTTGCATTGTTTATTTATCATGTAGGTGTTGATTTTCGAGTGCTATAAGTGGATAAATGAAGCTCAAGTCGAATTATAAGAGATAGAGTTGGAATTGGCTTGAAGAAATTGGATAAAGATGAAGAGATCCGATCCTCGGCTAGATTCAAGCGGGCGTCATCGATCTTGACGAAGGCGTCGTAAGAATCAAGCGCCCATGCGGCGTCGTAATCGTATTTTACATTCGAGAGAGTTCGAGACGGAGGATGAACGAAGCGTTTACTCACTCGTCCAGCAGCATTACGGGACGGGCGCCCACGAGACCAGACGAGCGTCCGTTGCCGACTTAACCCTAGCCGACATCAAATTCCTATAAATAAAGCGGCAGTCCCAACCCTAATTGATACCACATAATTGAGATCGCAATTTTACACCAAAAAGCTGCGGCCAGAACCCTAATTCCATAGAGATGAACTTCTCCAACCCAACAATCATCTTCAACATGATTGTTGGCTAAAAGCCTTGCAGTGAGTCGACGGAGGAAGCCTATCAACAACGCAAGCCAACTAGAGAGTTCGATGCTTAAGTTTAGTGAGTTTATTTCATAGTTTTTCATTACTTTGGATCTGTTTTGTATTGTTTAAGTTTTATTGAATTAAGATTTGATGAAACGATCTATGTTTAATTTATGCTTGAATAAATTTATGAAAGTCTGTTTATTTAAGTTCTCTTTTATTCAAAGTAATGCATCTAATTGTGTTTTAAGAGATTATGCATGATTAGTTGAGTAAGAGTTTGGAAACAAGTTCGTGATTTCGTTTTGATTGCATGTTTAGTTTGTTCGAAAAGATAAACGAAACCCAAGAATTTGATTGAAGATATTTAATTGAATTCGTGAATAAATCACTACTAAAAACTATGTCTTTTTAATCACCGTCTAGTTGGATTGTTGGTTGATAGGTGGAACCTAGTCGCCTTGCTGTGTTTTCCTTTAATTGTTTTAATCAAATCGTTTAGATTAAGTTTAGTTTAAGTTCTAGTTTTTAAACCTTTAAATTTCCTGCAACTTTTCGCAATTTTCGCTTTATTCATAATCATGACGCTCGTCCGCACAAGCGAGACGCCTCGTCCATTAGATTCGTTTCCAGCACGCTGCGTTCATCAAAGTGAGCGTTCATCCGTATTCTGATTTTCTTATTTTCTCGCTTGTTTTTATTTCTGTTTTAGTTTTAATTCTTAGGTTTAGGTTTTAGTTAGTTTGACTTTAGTTTAGATAGATAATTGTGACATAATTGATATAGATTTATATTTGAATCCGATAAACATTCCACTCCCTTAGGACGATCCGTAAACACCCTATACTACGATCCTTATACTTGGGGTGTTTCGGTTATAAATTGTAAAACTCGTTTTTACCGAACATGATGCCATGTAGACTCCGGTCCTAAGGATAATTACAAAACCGCCACATAGTGTGACACTTAACAGTGTAAGTGGGTCAGTCAAACGTATGCATTCTCTAATACACGTCCACGTACAGTCCAAGTGTCTCTACACTTCGATAGACGAGATTTATCCTGCCCTTAAAGACAGAAGACATATAATACATGCTAGCCTGTTTGTACTATCAATTCCCTGTTTAATAGTACATCAGCCTAGAGACATTCAAGTATCAAACTTGTTAAAGTGATTAGAGATCTCATCAACCATAATCTCATATCATGGTTTCTCTTTCACAGTTTTAATATAAAGGACGTTATCTTATAACAATTCATAATTGGTTCTTCAAAAGGACAAATATATGACAACTGAAAAGTCAATTAATATATTTATAAACATAAAGAAATAGTAGAAATGATCTGACCCGGTCGGATCCGGTCCAACCCGATTGGGTTTAGGACACTATTTCAACAATCTCTCACTTGGCCTAAAACCAATCACTCGTACAATCAGTGTAAGGTTGCATGCTTTCATCCGGTGAACAGTGACAACCCTACCTTTTCGTGCAAGGAGTACCTCCATTCGTTTATGGGGTACTTGTAACCTATAAAAGGCATAAGTATGCAGACGAAAATTCATAAGTTTGACAACATCATCAGAAAAACTTTGAGTGTCATCGGGTTTGATTCAAACAAGTCACTGTTTGAATCAAACACCCCCTTTTATCTTGAAAGAGATTTTTATTTAATCCGTTAGTGACAAATTGTGTGGGATGAAACATCTCTTAAAAAGACAACGTTATTAACGTCTTGCTGTTTTTAATTCTCTGTCAAACCTAAGTATTACATTTTTTTAACACTCATTGCTTTTTAACATTCGTAAATGCAAAAAATTAATAAAACTTGTTTGTATGTTTATTTTTTTTTGGGTAAATTTTTTTATTGGGGCATTTATCAATTAGAGTAAAAAAAAAATTGGGCATTTATCAAAAAAAAAAGTTAACATATTATATTAGGTTGGATCGGATTAAATCTACACGAATTTTTTTTTTCTTTTAGCGAAACATGTACCGTTGGGCCCTCCGACACCCTTGGGTTTAAGACCTGTGTCTCGCGGGCCTTAGCATAAGGCCGGCCATGAGAATAATGATTGGTGTAGATTATGAAATGATTGGTAAAATAAAATAGAATCATGAATAAAATAATAGTAAAAAGGTAATAAAGTTGATAAAGTGAAATGATGAGAGATGATTTAATATTTTTTTATTTATAGTTGAAGATTTAATTGGTGTAAGAATTATAAAAAATAAATAATTGGTGATGTGATGTAAAAAAAACTCCGAAAAACCCTCTCCGAAACAAACAAGGGCTCTTCGCATGTTTCTTGAACGTGTTTTAATTTTTTATTTTTTTGTTGAGGATGTACGTATGCAGTGCATATTAGTTTGTTATTTTTGCAAATTCTTTAAATTTAGTGTCTTATTTATTTATTACTAGCCTAAAAACCCGTGCATCATGCACGGGGTGACATAAAATTGAGAAAGCAAAGATATTTTATAGTAAGACTGTTAAAGTTAAATTGTATCAAATGAAATGCATCACATTTTTTTTCTTTCCTTTTCACATAATACATATCTACTATATAAAATAGACTAAAATAAAATGAGATAAAAAGTATCATTTGATATAATTTTTTTAGGATGGTTGTATTCTAAAAAAAACACATCAAATAGGTTACAGAGATTCTCCACAAATCAATATTTGATGAATATTTGAGAAAATGCAAACAACTATTTTCTCATATAATTTGTAATTTCTTGGTGACAATTTTTCCGCGAAGTTCTAGCTCTATCACCACGTGTGACATCACTCCATTTTGCAATGTGATTGCTAGAAATAAGGCACTAAACCAAACAAAAAATTTATGAAAAGAAATGCAAAAATAATTACAAAAAATGTGCTTACAGCTTCAAGGCAATAGCCCTCCCTCATCCATTAACAATCCTTTCCCAATCTGCATAATAATACATAAGTCGAATCAAGCATGAAAGATGAGTATTGAAAAATATAGTGTAGCAACATTTTTGGATTGGGATACCGCGATTTTCTTTTTTAATTCCACATTTAATCATTTGAATTCCAAGTGATATATATACCAGATGTAACACACCCAAAACAAAAGCCTTCAATTTCAACGGTGAATTGAATCAGAGATCTGGAAAGAAGAAAAAAAAAACTAATTGCAATATACACCAAAAGTAAGTCAAACAGAGTTACGTCTCTCCCTTCTAACCTTTTGGCTTTTACATGCCAGCTTTGATGCGAACCTGAGACATAATTTAATTTTAAATGCCTTCTAAAACATATAGATAAATAGATAGATAGATTAGATCCTTCCACTAATATATATTTTGCATATCAATTTGAAGGGAATATATTGTGGGCAAGTTTTTTTTTTTTTTTTTAATTGGGATTTTTTCCGCTCAACTTAAAACACAGTGAACTTGTGCATAAAGATAAATTGATAACAAAAAAATTAGTAGAAAAATTAAATAAATATGTAAAACACCATGTAACTCTCATTTCAAACAAATGGGGATTTTTTTCATACCTACAATGTTGTTTCAACCATTCTTTGCAAAATAAAAATAAAATGCATCCCAAATTCGGCATTGCTACAATATAAGAAAGTTCAAAGAAATTGTCAAAAAAAGAAGAAGATTCACACGCAGGCTACATACTTTGCTGAAATGGCCCCCCATCGATGCTCTCCTCCTATTTCATCTGCGAAAACAAAATGATGAGTGACCACTATTACTTTGGATCTTGAAGGATATTTAAATTTTCAAAATCGAAAGTTTGAGTCAAGTAATTATTGTAATATGAAAGATTTTTGAAGAACAATATATGGTAATTATGGTAATATGAAAGATAATAATTATGGTAATATGAGAGATTTAATAATTATGGTAATAATTATGATTCTTAGAAATCAAATTTCAATATTCAAAATTCGAAAGTTTGAATTCAATAATTATGGTAATATGAGAGATTTAAATAGTAATAATTGAGATGTGGGTTGAAATCCGGATATGGGTTTCCAATTGAGTAATTGATTTTATAGACCTTCTAAAACATATATATAGATAGATGGAATAAAAAATGGTTTATTTTTTTATTTTTATAATCCTTATTCTATACCCTCAAAATAGCAGCTAGCTCCACCCCTGCTGCCCCCAGCCTTAATTTTCCCCTTCTTCCAACTGCGATTGTCCTCCTCCGGTCCTCCCCTGCCGCCGCCGCGCTGCCGGGCCGCCGGACCGTCGTGCTCCATCCTCCTACAGCTCAATTGCTTGGTTGCAGACGCAGTGCAGCTGCTTCCATACTTCCATTTCAGGTAATTTTCGATTTGTTTTGTTTTTTTTACTGTGTGCGCTTGCAGCTTGTTTAGTTTTATAATCCGCAGCTTGTTTATTTTCGATTTGGCTTTTTATACTTTATTTAAGTTTTTTGGTGATTGTTGAATAAATTTATTTAAGCGTGTTGTTGATTATTGAATAATTTTTTGGTGGGATGCCCATTATGGAGACGTTTCTTATGCTCAAGCGCAGCTTGTGCATCAGGTTTTATTAAGAGACAATTTATTCCTTTGAAAATTGAAAACTGAGAGCCAATTCACCTGTATCTTCCGTTGCTCCGGCGAATTTCCCCATTGTGTCTGCTTTTCTCATCTGTGCTTTGGCTTACTTTCTTACTGTTAAAGAAAAGGAGAGGAATTCAAAAAGCACTTAGCTCACGTTGTAAAATCCCACATCGGTAAAATAAAGTCCAAGTCCTGCTCATCCCATATAAGTATGAGATATAAAAATCTTGTCAACTCGGGTTAGCACCAAGCGATGACGGCGGTCTAAGCAGTTGACCGGACCATTTATGACTCATCACTCATTTAGCGCTACCAGGCCCCGGGGTCTGAGGGCGTTACAGAATGGTATTCAGAGCCGACTATCATACGGAACTAAGTGCCACATCGTGTGAGGCGGTGAGTGCCACCTCTAGAATCCTATGGTAGGGACGAACCGGGACAAGTCCACTGGGACAAATCTTGGCCGCCCTGGCGAAGACGCCTTGATCCCCTTATAATGGGGAGAATGTAAAATCCACATCGGTAAAGTAAAGTCTCGCTCACCCTCAACAAAGTATGAGACATAAAGGTCTTGTCAACTCGGGTTAGCCCTTTTAGACCAAGCGAGGACGACGGTCTAAGCAGTTGACCGGACCATTTATAACTCATTTAGCGCTACTGCAGACCGAGTGCAGGGGCGTTATCTTTAGTGGAATTTCATCTTCGTGTTTTTTCCACTGAATGATCTTACATTGATGAATCTAATTATGGATTCAGTCTTTATTACTATTTTCCTCAAAATTATTCGTTCGTTGTTAGGTTTTATTGTTTGTTGCATTCCTCATAACTGGGGTATTATTTTTTTTTTTTTTTTTCTTTTTTTTTTTGAGTTACTTTCATGTTTCTGTGTATTTGTTGATTGCAATAACCCTTACTGTAAGTTTCATTTTCTTATTTTCTGTTAGACTGCTATTGATTTGAAGATTGTAGAGGTTTGTTTGTATTTTATTTTTTATTTATTTATTGATTTTTTATAACTACTAATTTGGTGTATGCTGGCCAATATGTGGTTGTGGGATGAAGAGTTAGATTATTCTCCTTTGTCTTGAGCTTCGAACGTAGATTAAACAATAGCTAGGAATAGCTAAGAATTTTCCCCGGTAAACAATTGGATAAAACTTCTAGTAAAATTTCTTCAACCGGAAAGGCGATTCAAAGCCAATTTCATTTGTGATGCTAATTTTTGGATTTAGTTTTCAGAACCGTTATGTCTGGTATCAAATGAGAATTAGACATCGAGAATCATTGCTAATTTTGTCAAGTAAATGAGAGAAAGCTCTTCTGCTTTGCTTGAATATGGGAATTTGAATCATGTATGTTGAAATATGTTGTTGTTTTTATTTCCCTTATAGTTAATTAGTGGTTAAATGTTTGTCAGTTTAATCCTAATGCCTTTATTTAGCTTTAATTAGCTTTTTCTTCTGTCTGGACCATTATGGCCCAGTTTCTACCGTTACTAGCCGTTACCTGTCTGCATCATGGCTTTTTCTAGCCGTTTGGGTCCTTTCCATTTAATCTAAGGATCATTATGAAACTCGATAAGATTCTTAAATAAGAGTTTATCTTTTTCTCTCCTTTCTTGCTTATTTCTACATGGTATCGGAGCCTACATTTTCTTAATTTTCAAAAATCTCAAAAATGGCAAAAGGGCAATCTTTAGATGTTAAATCAAGGGAGGAAAGTTCTATGAACTCCTCCCAGAACACTGAACCCTCAATGCTATATATCTCTTCGCACAAACTCAAAAGGTAGTGAGAACTTCCTTCAATAGTCAAGATCTATCAAGCTGTACATCATCGGCAAAGACAAAGAGGAGTATCTTACTGGAGAAAGTAAGGCTTCTAAGGCTGATCAACCATCCTATAAAAAATGGAGGGTGAAAACAGCTTGGTAATGTCTACTTAGTGGTCATGACCCATGATATCAGAGAAAACTTTATCTTGTGTGATCATCTTTGAAGAAATATGGCAGTGACACACGAACTCTACTCCAAACAAGATAATACTTCTGAAATTTATGGGGTTGAGGCAAAATTACAAGACCTCAAACAAGGAGATCTGTGTGTTCTTTGACACTACAACTCTTTGTCAAAATCTTGGCAACAACTTGACAGTTTTGAAAAAATATCTTGGCACTCTGTTGAAGATGCTAAGATTTATAAAGACATGAAAGACCAAAGAAGGGTTTTCAAATTTCTCATGGGGCTGAATCCCAAACTTGATGATGTTAGAGGAAGAATCTTGGGATGAAACCCCTACCATCCATCAAAACTGTTTTTGCTGAAATCAGGCATGAGGAAAGCAGGAAGACATTAATGATGGGTACCCCTGTACCTCACACTAACTCTGTTACTCCTCTTGAAACGAATGCCATGTTCACTAGAAACACTCTATCACAACCACATAAACCAAAAGGCAACAGACCTTTGGTGTGACCACTGCAAAAGAACTGGTCATACCAAGGATACCTGTTGGAAATTGCATGGGAAACCTCCCAACTGGAAATCTTCTAAGCAGAATCCTAGGCAGGAAAGCACAGGGAAATGTGCAACTGTGGAGGAACAAAAATCTGATGCATGTTTCAGTAATAAGCAAATTGAAGCCTTGAAGAGGCTTTTGTCTGCTCAAAATATTGGCATTCAGACCAGTTCTTCCATGGCTAACACAGGTTTGTGTGCCTCTTCTTACCTAGTAATTCTTGTCTTAAAGATTTATGGATTGTTGACTCTGGGGTTTCCAATCATGACTGGAAATCCTAACGTTTTTACCTCTATTTTCAGATGTAAAGTTCCTCATAATGTCAAGATAGCTAATGGTTTTGTATCCCAAGTTATTGGGATTGGCATTGTTTATATTGATAAAAACATCACCTTAAATGGTGTTCTTTTTGTTCCTAACCTGCCGTGTAACCTTTTATCTGTTAGTAGGTTCATTAAGGACACCTATTGTAATGTGATTTTTTATCTTGATGGTCGCAAATTTGAGAATTTGAATTGAAGGAAATGATTAAGCGATCTTTGAAGTTGTTGTATTTGGACTTTTCATTCTCAAGACCTATCCTGTTGTTGTCTCTTCTAAAGGCTTTAATAGCATTGTTTCTACTCCTAGCTGTAATAATATTATGTTACTTCATTATAGACTAGGACATCCAAGTTTTGTGTATTGGAAGAAATTGTACCCTACTTTATTTAATGGAAAATATATTGATTCCTTTCACTGTGAAATTTGTCATCTTGCTAAACATACTAGATCTGTGTTTCCTAAGATCAGTTATCAACCATCTAGACCTTTTACTCTTATTCACAGTGACATATGGGGCCCTTCAAAAACAAAAACCATCACTGACAAAAGATGGTTTGTCAGTTTCATTGATGATCACAGCAAAATAACTTGGTTGTTTCTCTTATAAGAGAAGTCAGAACTGGGAACTATCTTCAAAAATGTCTTTGCCATGATAAAACACCAATTTGATACTGAAATCAAGGTGTTAAAATCTGATAATGGCAGAGTATTTTGAGAAAAGTCTCAAATCTTTCTTCACTGAAAAGGGAATTGCTCACATCAGTATTTGTGTGGATACCCCCAACAAAATGGGGTTGTTGAAAGGAAGAATAGGTACCTTCTTGAAATGGCAAGAAGCATCATGTTCACCATGAAAGTGCCTAAGTTCCTGTGGGGGGAGGCAGTCTTAACTGCCACCTATCTCATAAATAGAATGCCCTCAAGAGTTTTGAAGTTTAGAACACCTATTGAGGTGTTAACTGAACAGTATCCTCATTCACACCTCTTGAACTCTTTACCTCTGAAAGTGTTTGGTTGTACAAGTTTTGTACATATCCATACACAAAATAGAGGAAAATTAGATCCTAGATCTATAAAATGCATCTTTGTTAGTTACTCACCCTTCCAACATGGGTACAAATGCTACTGCCCCTCTACTAGAAAGTTCTACAATTCCAAAGATGTTATCTTCATAGAAGAACAACCCTTCTATAGCACTGAACCTCAGGGGGAGAACTTTCAAGAATATCATGCTACATGGAATATTGAGGGTCCTATATCTGAGGAAACTCAAGTTTATGAACCTGGGGTCACTGATCACACTCAAATTCACCATGAGAGTGGCCAGAATGACTCAGGGAATATTGAACCTCCTTGTGAAAACACTGAAACAAAAGATGCTAACAATGATGAACCAAGGAATGTTCCCAGCAATGACATCATTGTTTACTCCAGGAAGAGGAAAGCTACCTCTCAACACCTTCAAGAAGATACAACAGTACTTCTGACACTTCAGAAGATGATCAATCTTCTGAAGAACCGAATTCTGAACAACAAGGGAATTCTTCTACTTCTCAAGATGATGATCATGACTCTGACTCCTCAAAAGGTCATGAAATTAATAATCTTATAAATGAGGACTCCATTGAAAAAAGAAAGGGGGTAAGATTTCGCACTTCACACCCCATCTACAACTTTGTGTCTTATGATCACTTGACACCTAAGTACCATGCATTTATAGGAAATTTGGATACCGTCCAAATCCCAAAAAATGTGCATGATGCTATGAAGTGCTCCGAATGGAGGAAAGCCATAAAAGAGGAAATGGATGCCCTCAATAAAAATGGCACATGGGAAATTACCAAACTCCTCACTGGAAAAAAACCAGTTGGGTGTAAGTGGATCTTCACCATTAAATGCAATGCTGATGGATCTCTTAATAGATACAAGGCCAGGCTTGTTGCAAAAGGCTTCACTCAATCCTATGGGATTGACTACTATGAAACCTTTGCCCCTGTGGCTAAGTTAAACACTATAAGAGTCCTAATGAGCATTGCTGTGAACATGGACTAGCAACTATATCAACTAGACATCAAGAATGCTTTCTTGAATGGTGATCTTAAAGAAGAAGTTTTCATGTACTTACCTCCTGGTTGTGAAAACCTAGGAAGAAAGGGAGATGTTTGTATGCTAAAAAAGTCCCTCTATGGACTAAAGCAATCTCCTAGGGCTTGGTTTGGGAGGTTTACTAAGTTTATGATCAGTCATGGCTTCCATCAATGCCACTCTGACCACACTTGTTTTACCAAATCTGCTAGACCCGGGAATCTGACCACCCTAGTTGTCTATGTAGATGATATCATACTTTCTGGAAATGATCTTCTTGAGATCAGAAAAATAAAGGCTTCTCTGGGAAATGAGTTTGAAATAAAAGACCTAGGTACCCTCAAATATTTTCTGGGAATGGAAATTGCCAGAAATAAAGATGGTATCTCCATGTCCCAAAGGAAATATACCCTTGATCTTCTAAAAGAAACAGGGATGTTAGGGTGCAAACCTACTAACACCTCCGTTGAGCCAAGTCTCAAACTTGGCAAGGAAAAGGATAGCCCCCTTGTGGACAAGGGGAGGTATCAAAGATTAGTTGGCAAACTTATATACCTATCCCATACAAGGCCTGATATAAGTTTTGTTGTGGGAATGGTCAGTCAATTCATGCATAGACCAATTGAGAAACACATGCAGGCTGTGTATACTCTCCTCAGATTCCTGAAGAAAAATCCTGGGCAAGGTCTGATGTTCAAGAAGAATAGCTCAAGAGAGGTCAAAATCTACATTGATGCTGATTATGCTAGTGATATCACAGATAGGAAATCTATCTCTTGTTTCACGCACCTACATTTGGGGAAACTTGGTCACATGGAGGAGCAAGAAGCAGAATGTGGTTTCCAGAAGTAGTGCAGAGTCAGAGTTGAGAGCTCTTGCTCTAGGTATCTGTGAAGGCCTTTGGATCATAAAACTAATGGCTGAAATTGGGTTTCCTATTCCTACACCTATACAACTGCTGTGTGACAACATTTCTGCTCTTTGCATTGCTGAAAATCCTACTCAACATCACAAGACTAAACATGTTGAGGTGGACAGACACTTCATAAGAGAAAAGATTGACAAAGGGGACATTCTTCTTCATCATGTTTCCTCCAAAGATCAAATAGCAGACCTTCTTACCAAGGTAGTCAACAATCAAGTCTTCCAACATCTTCACAACAAGCTTGGATGCATGGACATTTACACACCCAACCTTGAGGGGGAGTGTTGAAATATGTTGTTGTTTTTATTTCCCTTATAGTTAATTAGTGATTAAATGTCTGTCAGTTTAATCCTAATGCCTTTATTTAGCATTAATTAGCTTTTTCTTACATGTCGGACCATTATGGCCCGAGTTTCTCACATTACTAGCCGTTACTTATCCGCATCATGGCTTTTTCTAGCCGTTTGGGTCCTTTCTATTTAATCTAAGGATCATTATGTAACTCGATAAGATTCTTAAATAAGAGTTTATCTTTTTCTCTCCTTTCTTGCTTATTTCTACAATGTATAAAGTTGCTGCTATGCTAATGCATATTTGATGCTCATTGGTTTAGTTGTGTTGTGTTGGTTTGTGAAAAGCTATGGTTTTTCTCATTTGTTTGTTGGTGATAGTGCTCTGATACTACAGAGTGACATTGTGAACATGTTAAGTTGTTTTGGGTTGCTCTTAGTTGTGTTGTTAGCCTCTTACTGCTGTTAAAACAGTAATGTAACAACTAACTAACATTTGGGCCTTTCAGTTTCATTTTCACTTTCTTGTTTCCGCCAGGAAAGGTTATCCTGGAACAAAAAAGGTCCGTTTGCAGAATTACGTAGTAAGAGCTTCTTATGATATATGGATGTCAAGTGCAACCGGAAAATCGTAAACTACTCACGCTCGTTTCGAAGCCGTGTTGCTCATTGGATTGCAGCAGTGCCATGATTTCGTGATTTAAAAAGAAAATTCTTCATTTTTTATTGTCGGGAGGATGGTTCAATTAATCGGCGTTAGCAGTTGGAGAATGAATGTTCAGTCTTTCAATAAAAGATTCTTAGGCTCTTTGTCAACTTTGCCCCCTGTCCATCTCCCTTCCTCATCGTACGCATCATATTTCCCTTTCTCATGTGTTCTATCTCTCTAATTCTTGCCAATTCGTTTCTGCTTTATGACATTTTTCATATTATTGGTAATGATTTCAGTGAGACTCATCTTTGGTACGTGATACCAGATGAAGTGAAGAACAAAGAATTATTGAACGAATATATGGAAATTTTATCTCCCTGTGAAAATAAGATACTATCACAAATACAAGGTGATGAGCCGAAGAAACGAACTTTGTTAGCTCGTGCTCTGGTCCGGACTACCATTGCCAGATGTATGTTGTTACTGTATCTACTGCCTTTTCTCGGTTTTTGTGAATATCCTAAATTTGGTATCGCTTTGTAATGAATGGGTTTTATGTTATTCTCGTATCAAATAGTCCTTTTTTTGTAATTTAGTAATAGTAAGTGTTTGTATTGATTGATGTGTGTATAATACTAGATGAGAGAGTTATTACAAAATGTAATAGAGAAATAGAAATATAGTTTAATTTGTTATCTGGATATAAGCACGTGTAGTCATCCATCTTTCTCTTTAGCTGAAAAGGTTGGGTTTTCGTGATGGTTTTAAGTGATATCTTGTTCATTCATTTCTTTGCTAGACCAGATAAATTCTTACATTAGTCCCAGATCCTTGAAGTTCACAAAGAATAGATATGGGAAGCCAGAGGTTAGTTTGATATATGTTTTCAATCTTTGCGTGTGGATTCATCAGCAGCTGTAAAGTTGGTGTTTAAAGTCGCTTGGCCCTAAAATATGTGGAGTATGCTGTTAGGTGGACTGGCAAGGTGTTGAACATCGGGATGCACCTCCATTGCATTTCAACATTTCACACACTTCTTCTCTGGTAGCTTGTGCAGTGACTGTTAGTTCCCCGGTAAGTTTTTTACTTATCAACCTGTCAATCTGTGCCTTCTAACCCATGTAAAATAGTTCCGCTGTTAAACGTTTTTTTTCTGGTTTACTACATGTTAGTCAACAATATGTATATTGGCTCAAAGTTGGCAGGCACCTAGGACTCACACCTGCTAACCATGCATATTTTCTCACTTTTTTCATTCCAGGTGGGTATTGATGTGGAACAGAAGCATCGGAAAACAAAACACAACGTTTTGTCTTTAGCTAGGCGATATTTCTCTGAACACGAAGTTCAGATCTTATCTGCTATACCAGACCCCCAACTTCAGCACCAGGAGTTCATAAAGTTATGGACTCTCAAGGTCAGATACGTGTATTTTGTGGTTCGTGAAGTTCTGTTATATAACTGTTTTTGCGTTTATTGCTTTTTAGGTGATTATTTATTTGGTTGTGTACAAACAGAAGTAAATGTTGTTAGAAACTGCATGAATACTGTATAGTGTATATTTGTCTCTACTAATAATGTTTGAGCTGGGAATTGGAGATTCCTGACTTATAATTTGCTTGCTCAGCTACTCATGCAGATAAAATGTGTAATTTCTTACAGGAAGCCTATGTTAAAGCATTAGGGAACGGTTTCTCTGGCACACCATTCAAGACATTTACTATTGGCAGCTTTCCAGAAACTTCAACTTCTCAGGTATGCCAAAAGTGGTTTGATAGCTGGACTGACTTCGGGATTGTGTGTTTATTTATCGCGTTAGGAAGCCTTCGGTCATTATATCTTTTGATATATAAGTTTAAAATAAATCAAAAGATAAAAATGGTAAACTGTTCAGGTTTTACTTTCAAAAGGGACTTACCAACATCTACACAACTATAATGTGTTGAAATTGCATGCATCTAATGCGTTTTTCACATTGATCAAGAAAACCAAGTCCTGTCTCCAATTCTAATATTTTGGTTTTTTTTTTCTTTCTCTTTTCTGCTAGGTTTCTGACATAGTGATTGCTTCTTCAGATGATCCTGCCGAGCAGACAAAAAACTGGCAATTTATACTATTGGAACTGGCCTGTTCGCATTACGTTGCTATTTGCACTAGAAATACTAGTGTTGCCCAAGGTGAGAATTTCACGCTACATATAATTTAGACAAGTTCAAGAAATTACTTTCTCAAGGAATATACCTTTTTTTACCCTTAGGAAATAGGCGTCTTCCAGTGAACTTGATGGTGCGGAAGACTATCCCATTTCTCAAAGATGAATGCGTTTCTGGCACTGATGCAGTGGTGACAATTAATGGCTTAACAAATTGGTTATGATTTTGCTTACTCTGTCTGAGTCTTTTTTTCTTTTCTTTTTTTTAAAAAAAAAAAAATTATTTCGTATGCAAATATGCGTTAAGGATCAACTGTTACTAAATTCGTATTACATGTATACATAGGTTGGCTGCGAATTCGTTTCACAGATCAAAGTAGTTTTTTTTTTTTTTTCTTTTTTTTTTCCTCCTCCTTGTAAAACATGCTGATTTTTCTACTTTAAATATTAGTACTACCTGTTTGGTGATATGATTTTAGTGAGCTTTTACAATGATGATGATATGATTTGGAATATTCATTTAAAAATCTGTTTGGTTTCCTATGCTCGTGAAATGTTGTGCCAATGGTGATTGGGAACACTGAATTGGTACCTCAAATGGGTGGATTGGAAGAGATGCAGGAGGGGGAGCGAGGTCGATTTTTTTAATAAGGTGGATGGGGGGAGGGTGCAGGGGTTATGGGGCATCGCTTTGGTGCCCCGACTTTGTTTTGGGTTGGTTGGTTGGCTGGTGGGGGGTGGGGGGGGGGGGCATTTATAGGCTGCATTCATGTTTACTGTCTGCCTCAGATGTAAAAGCACAGTTAACAATATATGCTTCTAATATAAAAAGCAAGCGTTTAAAGACACCAAGGTTTTTTTTTACCCGTGACAACACAACTGACGTAGAAGTCTATGAAATCAAAGACATGATACCAGGAGCTAATCCATGATTATGTTTCATTCATGAAATGAGAATAATGATTGCAAGCTAATGAACTTGTATAGGGACTTAGGCTATTTCTAGGGGTTCTAAAGGCACCACACTTATTACTTTTGATACCCTTTTTCTCCTGGCGCCACAAACTTTTACTTTCGACACCACAACAATATTTTTATTACTTTGTTACTTAAAACACCACATAAATAATAAGTAATCTACTTCTTATACCACAACTTTTAGAAAATTTAAATTTGTCCTCTTAAAAATTAATAAAACGATTTCATCCTTCTATTAATGTAATCCACTCATCTAATCAAAACTAAAAAAATATTAATCCATATCACCTACAAACTTAATTTTCATACAAAAAAAATTCCTGAATATCAATCATCTTCATTCCTAAATAAAATTCCTAAATATCAAACTTAGGCTATTTACAGGGCTATGGCTAATGTTGTGTGTCAATTTCAGTGGCTAGTCTATATTTTGCAAGATTTACAGATCCATGTTCAGCTGCCTGCTTTGTTATTTTGTGACAATGCTAGTGCTATGCATACTGCTCACAATCATGTGTTCCACGAAAGGACTAAACACATTGAGATTGGCTGTCATGTTGTAAGGGACAAAGTCAAGTCTGGTCTTATTAAGTTTTTGCCTGTGAATACCAAGGAGAGCAGATTGCTGACATTCTCACAAAGGCTTTGGATGCACCACTATTTTCTTATCTGTTGGACAAGTTGGGGATTTCCAAGATTTTTCAACCAAGTTCCAGTGGCTAAAAGGGTTCTGAGTGCAAGTTGATTCATGTATCACTCTCAGCTCGAAGGGGTGTTACAATATAAAGGAGTGCGGAGTACAAGATCAGTAGCTCAGCATGGACAAACAACTGTGTGTACTCAGCTGATCAACACAAACTCAGCAAAGTTCTGAGTCCTCAACATGATTCTGCAGAATGCTTTTATAGTTTGTAGTTAGAACGTTTATTCAGTTATAACTTCCATGTAACTTCTCCTAACTGGTTCATGTGGTGTATGATACTATAAATACCCCATGATCAGCTGCATTGTAAATTAACTCTTTGATTATCCTTGAGTAATGAAATTTCGCATTATATTTTGTTGTGTTCTTCAATCACACAACTTTCAACAGACGACACCATAAGGTATTCACATATGCATTTGACCTACCATTGAATACTTGCCATATTCAAATTGTCACATATGTGATTTTGTGCCTCGGTTTAATGAGTGAGACTGGACAAATCATAGTGGTTGAAGGTTCTATGTACCTCTTAACCCTATAAATAGTCCAACAAATTAACTTGGATTGCAACAACTCAAACACAAATCTCTTGAGCAATCCAACACACTTTTTATTACAATCAAACATTGTATCTATAAAGGTCTAGTACTTGCAGTTACAATGGTCTTCTAAGTTCTTGGTGATCAGTTCTGATTGACCAAGAAGGAGGAATCTGGTGCTTGTTATTGACAGTTGCAAACTAGTCAATAGTTTGTGCAGAATCCTTGTCTGGCTTAGGTTCCTGGTGTCCTTGTTGAGGTACACAGTTACTTTGCCGGCCTGCACCACTTTACCTTGTGTATTTTTGTTCTGTATGCTATGTGTTTACATTACATAGTAGTCTGTCTTGATACCGTGGTGTGTTATGATTTGAGTATGTGCTCCTGTTTGCTTTACTTGTTGAATTCATTGATTGAAGGTCTGCTTGAAAAGTCCCTTGTAAACTGTGATCTCAGAATCACTTGGTCTGAAGTGCCAAGGTGATTTGCCTAGTGAGGCTTTGAGGATCACATCTCTACCGTCAGTGGATTGTCAAGAGACATCAAGTCCTTGAATTGTGGTTTTGTGTGCTAGTCAGAAGTTTGTCCTAGATTCTGGTCTGCTGTGTTTTGGTCAGTGAAACTTGTTGCTCGTACCAGTTTGGTTGATCCACATTGAACCTTGTCACTGAGCTCACTGGTCTGAAGTGCCACATGAGCCCGCCGAAGTTGAAAGGCTTGTGGGCCTGGTGTTGGTTGTTATTGATCTGATTCAAGTGACACAAGGCTCATTGTGTTCACTACTATGTTTGAATAATCTCCCCTTCCCAGGTTACTTTATTTGAGGCCCAGTTCACTGAAAATCACATATAGTAACACCCTTGTGTCTGTGTCATGCATGTTCCCTGCTTAGCCTACTTTACTGGTTCTATCTTGTCATTTGTGGAACCTGCCTTGCTAAGCCTACCCTATTGAGTTCTTTTGAACATCTTGCAATAATCTTTGGATTTAGCTCTGCTTAAGTCTAGGTCTACTGAACTCCTGTATGAACTTTGGGTCTCATAATCTAACTCATTGAGTCTGATTATCACCTCTGAGTTCAACTAAAAGTTTAGCATTGTTTCTTTTATCAGCGAAAGTAGTCTGCCAGCTGAGTGCTAGTCTGGTCTGCTGAATCTTTTTGTTTCTATTCTGTAATCAGAGCTGAATAGAACTTTGTTCATGTGCTGTATTTTATCTGTAACCTTGTTTAAGTAATCTTGTATATTATATCTTGTTTTATTTGAACATAGCCTGCATACTTTTATTACAATCTCTTGATATTTAATCTAGAAAACATTGCTTAGTTGCTTTGTCACTAAGTGTATTAACAACCTAAAATCAATCACAAGTTTGATCACTTGGTTGAACAGTTAATCACCCCAACCTAGTCAATCAGCTTCCAGTTTTAATTAAAGTTGATTAACCTGTTTGCTTAATCTATGTTTTACTCAACCTAATATAAAACGACTTTATTGTAATAAGTTATGTAAAGTTTTTTTTTTAAATCCCAGTGATCGATTCAACCCCCTTCTAGATCACACTCCACATCGATCCAGCATGTAAGTGTAGAACTTCAATTAGCATAAGTACATATGATATGATATAGATACATATACAATAGCGACATGATTTTGAACAATAATGACATGGTATAATATATACATATATGATCAACCCTTGATGAAATATAAGGATAGAGCGCTTAAACCAATGTCAATTAGTCCTAGTTAAGTTGAGTTACTTGGTGACAATCAAACATAGATCAACAGAGGGCAACGAGAAACAATTATTCAACATCATCCATTCATCACAACTTATTCAAGATCTAAACTAAGCATTCAAGAGATACCAACTTTATATCTAAAATGCAAAGTTAATCCCACTCTTTAATTTTATCTAGTCAAATATCATTTAGAAATCTGTATCACTTCAACATATGCTCTGATACCACATGTTGGTTTTGATATACCCAGTTCACTGACCCGAAAGCCAGGTCCTACCTGAAAAAGTCTTTGCAGCAAAATTGGCATCACTGTCATTGATTCAGCACTTGTGCCGCTCCATCGGTACAGCTGGAACTTCATATGTTGGTCCATTGGAAAGGCTTGAAACAAGTTTAGAAGGGGTTGAATAAATTTGTTATACTTTGATTTTTAAAACTTAGCTTAGCTGATAGCAGGTCAGCTAACTTGCCTTGCTCAGCTGTGTTTTATGCAGTGAATTATAATGCCTTTAAAACTATAGTTCTAAGCAGTATGATTTTGTAAGTGTGCTCAGCTGTGCTATGTGTTGGTAAGCTACTTGACTGAATAATAAAATGCTGAAAAGTAAAGTGCAGAATGTAAATAGACAAAAAAATATATAGTAGTTCAGGTTGGTGTAATCCCTAAGTCCACTCTTCTCTTGTGATGTTGGAGGAATTCACTATTGTTCTTTTTCACACAGATGCAATAGTTACAAAATGATTGTCATTGGTTGTTCTCTGCTCGGCTTCACAATTTGAACAATCAATCCTTCACAGTTGTCTCTGCTACTTCAATGAAGTTGTTCAACCGTTTCTTCAAGGGTAGGATTTCCTCTTCAACAACTCCACCACACTAACTCTCAGCTCCTTAGATTCACCGATTCAGCTGACCTCAGTCCGTCACACTTGCAGTGCTTCAATGATCCAAGAACTTCGTCAAACAAAGTTGAAATGTTGAATCTTGAGGATTCTGGTTTGAGCTTGACTCTTGATGTATCTTGTCAGTTCAGTAGCTCAGCTTCAAGTGTAGAATGCTAGATATGATCTGAATAAACTCAGCACTTGAAGTTTTTGGATTTTGCTATGAATGCCTTATGAATTTTCAGAGAATTTAAAGCTCAGCAGAGTCGATAGCTTGATTAGATTTTCAGTGTTGCAAAAGTTGTTTCTACTAATCTTGAAGTCTTCTATTTATAGGCACACGTCCAACGTTCAAATTTGAATCCAATAAGATGTTTTTGGATATGCACAAATATCCCCTCTGAAATTCCTGTTGTCTCATTATGTATCAGTGCCAATGTCTTTCTGACATGACAGGCTGTCAACCAATGACATTTCTTGAAAATGCTAGTACTGAAATCCTTGTAACAAACATTTAAGCTTTTCCATTGATTAATTTCTTGATCAGACATCCTAAATTAATCCTTATCTTCAATTGTATCTTCAAATTTAGCTGGATGAAGGACTAATAGTACTTGTACTTTTTCAGCTCTTCAAATGATTCAACTTAGCTTAGCTGACTGCTTGCTTGGCTGTATTTCTGCTCAGCTTAGTTGTCTTGTACACTCAGCTTAGTTATCTTGTAGTCTTTAGCTAATCTGATTCCAGTCTTGCTTATAACATTTTGGATTCTTGATAATACATCTAATCATAGTTTATGAGATCAGAGTACACCATATTTTCATTACTTGAAGTTTCTCATCACATTATCTTGAACTTCAAGCCTTCTACACAAGATCTATAAACTTAATTCAAGCCAGCACAGACTTACTTAAATGTAACTTTATAGTCTCGGCTTAGTCTTCATTACTGAATTTGTACCCCAGCCTTTATAGTCTCGGCTTAGTCTTCATTACTGAATTTGTACCCCAGCCTTCATCTTTAATCTTCAATTCTAAGTTTTTACCCTCAGCCTCCAGGTCTTCTTAACTGATTTTTCCCCCTCAACCTTCATCTCAACCCAGCTTTGGATCTTAGACTGTACTGAATTTTCTAAAACTAATCCTAGTCCACTGAGATCCTATCATTTGACTATTACAGTGCTTGTCTAATTAACCTATATAATATTAGACTCTATTAAGACCAGGGCCGTCCTGGTGGAATCCGAGGCCTAAGGCCAAAATTATTTTTCGGGCCTCTTAAATTGGTAAAAAAAAAACCATATGTAAAATAAAATGAAATATTATAAACATTACAAGATAGAGGACATCAAAATAATTAGCAAAAAGTATCACTTAAACATTTGTCTTCTATCACTTTTAGAGACAAAAGTAGGACATCAAAATGGTTAGCAAAATATATCATTTAAACACTTGTCTTCTAGTACTTCTAGAGGCAAAAGTAGGACATCAAAACGGCTAGCAAAATGTATCACTTAAACATTTGTCTTCTAGCACTTTTAGAGGCAAAATCACTAATTAAACTTGGGTAGTCAATGTCTTATACCAAATCTTTTTCAATCGACAACATAGCCAAACCGTTCATCATTTCTTGAGACATTGTGGAACGATGGTAGTTCTTAATCAATTTCAACTTTGAAAAACTTCTTTCTCCTGAAGCAACTATGACCGGAATTGTCAATAGTATTCTAAAAGCAATCCATGAATTCGGATAACACTCTTCCTGCGCCTTCAAATAATTGAGCACTTCAATTGGCTTCCTTTTTCCGGCAAAACTTCTCTTAAGACTTTCAATTCCATGTACAAGTCTTTTCCATCAATATCCGATACATTTCCATGCCTAAGAAACTCTTCAAGATTGGCACAAGATTCCTTCAAACATTCATTGCTAGAATACTTTGACCTCTTCAAATCAAACAAAAAGCCAATTTTTTTTTTATCATATTCTTGAAATTGTTCGAACCTGCTCTTCATCGAAGAAATTGCTTGATCTACAACATACAAAAAATAATTCACCCGAAAACATTCTTCAACTGATTGTTCCACATCTTCCATAATAACATCATCATCAAATTGTTTCTTTCTTCTAATGACACGCTTTTTAATGAATACAAGTTCAACACCCATCTCGCTTGCAATTTATTTTGCTTCTGTCATTGATTCCATGAAACCAACATCTCTGAATCTTTCAAGAGTTATTAACCCTATCAATTGTTCAACAACAACATCAGTATGCATGTCTTCTCTTTGCAGGAGCTTGCTAACTGCATTAACAGCAAATAAGATGTTGTACCAAATAACCATGCCAAACAAAAACTCAAAATTTTCAAGTTCATTTTCACAAGGCCTATGGCTCACTTTTTGATGTCGCTTCACTTTGATTTGCAGTGTTTTCAAATTGAACTAAACCATCTCTAAGTTGTGGCACTTGATATCTAATCGCTTTGACACTTTCAATACGGCTCTCTGATGTATAACATTTATATGATAAAAATTACGATGTTTTATATATTTTATCAACTCTTTCTGTATAAAATATAAGAAATTATAACGATAATCTTATGAAATATTAATAGTTATGAATACATCTAATTAATATAAAAATCTAGTCAAAGTAATAAAAAGTATAAATTCCGTACCGGTTTAGTAACCGGAGTATCGTGTCAGATTTACGTGGGTATTTTTGGTATTTCATTGCAGATTTTTAGGTAAACCAAGACCCCGAGTAACGACACTTTTTGAAGGGACAACATAACTTTTGAAGGAAGTAAGGAAGTGCCACGAGATTTAAAATTCAAATGGATCATCAATTCGCAGTATTATTATCGAATTATATTTTCGACGAACAAATGACCCATCAAAAAGGCATTTTCTGAATAAGAGTCCTTCATGAAAGTTATAGATCTTTTGAAGATATTTCCAACGCTTCTTGAATTATGACATTTGGAGATTCAGAGCTCAAGTTATGATTTTATCAAGTTTCAGATCAAGATGTGAAAAATGCTACCCGGATCAATCCAGATTAACTCGGATCGATCCGGCCTTTCAGTTAGGAAACATAATGATGATTAGCATGTGATTCTGCAGAGGATAAGCCGGGGGATAATATTTTTTATTCTCGGATCGATCCGGCTTCACCCCGGATCGATCCGGCCTTGAAAAATCTGTCTATAAATACAGCAGGATGGCAGACTGAATGAAGTGTACCAATAATGTAGTAATAATGTATATATTAGTAGGCATTCTGCCATAAATAATGTAGAAGCTGTAGTATCGTTGTAATGCTTGGACGGTTATCGGGAGTTCGATGTTGAAGAAGTTGTTGTAATTTCCGGAAAATACGTCCTCTAATTCAGCAGTTGTAACCTGGTAATATTCTAAAGTTTTATGTTTGTTGTTTTTATGTTTTTCTTTATAATGTTAGTAGGCTAAATCTATAACTAGCCAAGATATGTAATTAAAATATTTCGATCTTTTTAGTAAAATGGATGATGACTATAACTAAAATTGATTAAAATTGAATTTGATGAATCTTTTTCTACTTGAAATGTATTGAAAATATTTGTATTGACGTAATTAACCAATATGAATCGCACCATAACCTAATGACGAACTAAACGGTGAAGTTAGGATATGAGAAAAAAGGTAGAAAAACCGGAGGTAAAAATGGCCGAGTGAAAACGTGACAATGAATCCTATTTCCTATCAAAGGCGATTTGTTTTGAGAGAAACAAATCTTATTAAAATTTTATTCGAGATCTAATTACGTTAATTCACCCGTTCTGATCAAGATCCTTAACATTGACCGTATGACAAAACGGAGTACCCAATCTTTTGGATGACATTGGAATGATTGATGAGACATATGACAGCTGATTTAAACGCCTTTCGTGTGAGAGGAAGCTGTTGATTAGTGAGGAGTGCACCGTTTCACATATTCAATTGGACCTAATAAAAAGGAATAACGAGCACATCCATTAAACTAAAAAGATTGAATAATCCAATTACATATATCTTGGCTAGTTCTTTAATAATTATTAGTATTTAATATATTGGTATATATATATATATATATATATATATATATATATATATATATATATATATATATATATATATATATATATATATATATTACTATTTATGTATTAATATATATATCTATGTATTTATATATATTATGTTAGTTTAGTTTCAATTTATGCATTTATTTTCTGTTTATTAGTATATTAGTGACTCGTATGATAAAACTGCGATTTAGATCGAGTTAATAATAGTTGTTTGGTGTTTAACCACACTTAAAAGAATTACCACATTTCCCTGAGGATTCGACACCTGACTCACCATACTAGCACTACAATTTGACCCGGTGCACTGCCGGTAAGGATTATAATAGTCTAGAAATAGTCCGTCAGCTTTCTGGCGACATTGCCGGGGATCACGTCGCTAATTTTTCTTTGTGTCTATGGTTACTACTTGTATCAGCTCAAAATTCTCGAGGATAAGTCAAAACTTTGTCTTAATCTCATTTCTATTTTATTTTTCGTTGGTATCTACTTTCTTTTAGTTATCAATTTTCTTCTTTTACCAAAGTCGAGTATTTTCTATTTTCGTTAGTTGATGACCAGAAGCGGTAAGACCCCACTCACTCCTTATAAGCCTGACATAAATACTTACGAAACGCAGTTAAGAGTAGAGAGTAAACGTGGTCATACTAGTCAGGGAAATCCTGACCACGAATCATCATCAAATCGAGAAACGAGAATGGCCAAAATCTGTGATGAAAACACCGAACAAGGGCTAGAACATGCTCGAGGCATGGACAACACCCTATTAACCCTAATAATAATCAAAATCCTAATAATAGGAATAATCGAATCGGAACCGGAATAATCGTAATAACCCACGAACCCGAGACCTATCTCGTGATCGCACTATAAGAAGGAACCGCACCAATAATCCCATTCTTTTACCAAATGAAGAAGCAAACAATTTCGAAATTAAATCTCATCTTTTTGGTTTAATTGACGCAAGAGCCCAATTTCTAGGAGAGGATGATGAAGATCCACATCATCATCTCTATCTTTTCAAGAATTGTGCAATCTGACCAAAAGTCAAGGTGCTCATCGTGAATTAACGAGGATGTCTATGTTTCCTTTTTCTTTTAAAAAGGACGAGCACAAGATTGGTTTATGTCTCTTCCACATCACTCACTAACTAGTTGGGAGGATATTCAAACCGAATTTTTGAAACAATATTTCACTCCTGGACGAAATTTGGAATTAAAAGTCGAGGTTGCTAACTTTAGACAAGGATCCGAAGAAACGCTTGGGAATGCAGGAGAGATTTAAAAACTATTAAGAGCTTGTCCCGACCATGGTTATTCCTTAGATATGCAAATCCAACTTTTCTCGTCAAATTACGAAAAGACTCACGTCGCGGATGTAGATCATGCATGTGGTGGTTCTTTAATGATGAGTGAAGCACAAGCGCATTTACGATGCTATGAAAAGATTTCCAAGAATAACAGAATGTGGGAAACCGGTTTTAGCACCAGAAAAGTAGCTTTTGCAGGAGAATGTACATCTAATACAGAAGTTCTAGCACATTTGGAGAATTTGAGTAGGAAATTTGATGGCCTACAATCTAACAAAAACCTAAGTTCAGAAAATAGTACACCCACTGAATACTTAAATCAGGATAATATGCCATTAGGGATTGAAGAACCAACATGATATTCGAGAGAGGAGGTAAGTTTTCTTCAGCAGCATAGGAATTTGAACAATGCATATTCAAACTCGTTTAATGCTATTAGAAGAGACCACCCAAATTTTCGATGGTCTGAAAACCCTAATAAGCAAGGACAATCGCCATATCCAGTTCCATATAGAAACTCGTCCAATAATCAAGTTTATCAGGGAGATACCTCTAATCGAATTTACAATCATTACCCGGATCCTATCCTCAACACACCACTCGTGAGTATACCAAGAACTCAAAGTTCAACTCACTGTGAAGGATTGAAAAATGGGAGAAACTAATGGAAAATATGATGGGTGTGGTGTCTACTCAATCTAAAAATATGGAAATAATGATGACTTTATATGCACAAATCACTAAAGATATGAGTACAATAAAAACATCTATGAGTGGCCATGATACCGTAATGAGAACGATAGAAGCCTCATTAAGAAATATGGAAGATCATTTAAGTAGGGAAGGAACGTAAAAGCAGTAGACCACCGGGAGGATTACCAAGTAACAGAAAGAAATCCGAGAGAGGTAAAATTGTAGTTGCAGTAGAAAACTCGTGGTAGTAATAGAGTAGAAAGCTTCGGAAATAATGAAGTAGAAGATGATTTAGATGGTAAGAATGATGAAACTAAAAATGAACATGAATTCACTGATGAGGAAGAAGAAATTATAGAAAATTTCTTGAAAAGAAATAGAAGTATGGAACCTGAAAATAAAGGTGAGAAATGGGTAAAAATCCCGAGGATTCTGAAAGATCCAATGGATGAAGACTTAAGAAATTTATTCAAGGAACATGTTAGAGTAAGTGATACGGAAAACAAGAATGACAAACAGGAAGAGTTGAAGAATTCTGAAGTAGAGATTGATTCAGGGAACATTTTAAAGAAAAAATTTCAAGATCATGATACATGGCAACCAAGTAACACTCCAAGATTTAAGGAGAAAGGAAAGGAGAAAATGACTTCGGGATCAAAGGATATAGATTTAGAATCTTTACCCTACCCACCTAAAGATCAAATTAAAAAAATAAAAACTGATAAGAAGTATGCTCGTTTCCTTGATACTTTTCGTCATCTTCATGTTAATATCCCTGTTATCGAAGCTTTAGTTAATATGCCTGCCTATGGAAAGTTTCTGAAAGATATTCTCTCAAACAAGAAAAAGTTGGAAGAATATGAGAATGATAACGGTCATTTTGTGCCCATTATTCTATGACCTTTATCCCCGATTCTAGTTTAAAGGAGCTATAATAGAGTAATAATAAGTCGTAATACGCCTAATTTGCATATGCCGAGAGTTACGATTCATTATTATGTATTATGAAGTTTTATTATATTATTTGATATTACAGACTGTATTTCATGTGATATTTGTAGTAACTCATTTGGGAGCACAAGGATGGACTTCGGAGAAGCTTTGATGGATCACAGACGAATGAAGAAAGCCCAAGATAAAAGAGAAAGAGAGCCCAGGAGCATGTAAGGCTCGGTCGACCGAGCCTTGTGCATTCTGGTCGACCGAGTGGGCCTCTGATCCGAGAAGAAGTTCGGCACATTATTTGAGTCGGTTAGGGTTGAGTGTCGGCATATTTAAGTCGGTTTTCTATGACGGCTGAGGCTCTATATAAACACAAGTCCTTTGTATTTTTTATCATGCATTCACCACTATTCATTCATAAAAACATATAAGCAAAACAAGGCTTGTGGAGGTTGCTAGGGTTGCAAACATGTAAGCCCTAGTTTATTTTCTCGCTTTCTTTTTAGTAATCAATTTCCCAATTATGCTTTGATTGTTTGAGTAGGTATTCATATCTAGATGATGTAGATCTAGGATATGACGTTAGAGGCGATGGTGATACCTTGTCTATAAGGATCCCATACCCTACGCCCTCTACCTAATATCTACGGATGAATCTGTGTGTTTAATTTACGTGTATTTAGATTAGTTTATATGATGTCTCGATGATTCGCTATATAATCCGATTCGTATGTGAAACAATGAGAAATATGTTCGGGATGTAAATCAGGAGTTAGACTCTCGGGTGACCGAGAGGTGTCACTCGATCGACCGAGAGCACCTATTCGGTCGACCGAGAGTTGTCAAACCTGTTTTCATCCGTTAATCGACCACGTCTTTATGATTAGGTTAGCTTAATTGAATTTATTATCTCGTTAGGTATGGCTATGGCTACGTCACTCGCTTAATTTAATTAAAAGCGTGTGAAAAGGAAATACCAATATAAGACTCTTAGGTAGGCTCAGGAATTGATCTTGGACGTTCGGCGTTATCTAGGTAGGTTTATATTAGGAATTGCGCGCACCTTGTTACACGTAGATCGTAAACTAGCATGAGACTATAACTTGGTAAGTGTTAGTTGGACGAGGGTTTGAGTGATCGTCTAGGAAGTACGCCTAACCAAAGGAATGTTGCCCGGACGAGGTGTACGGTCAATATCGGCATCCTTAGAGTAGTAAGCGTGTGAGTTATATGAGATGGAGGCACCAAGAGGCGAAGTCACGTAACAATAACACAGTGATATAGTGACCTATCGGTGCTACATCAAGCTTAGAGGATGACTCCCGTAGCCAATATAAATAGATATGAACGGATTAGTAGTTGATGAGTTTTGTTGTCATATAAATTGTCTAGATCCAAATGATCATGGTTATAGTTGGGCAGTTGATTACGTTATGTGTTTACATGTTGTTTATATGTTTGAGTGTGTCTTTCTTTTCTTGTACTTTATGTTGGTCATAGACCGTGTTTGTCAAACGAAATAAATAGGTTGGCTATTTAAGTTAGGATCCACAAATTGATTCTCTGTGGGATCGACCTCGACTCTATCTAGCTATACTGCGATTGAACCTAGTTCACTTGCTAGTGGTTATTTAGGCATCGAGTTAGTAATTTAACTTGACCTCAATCAGAGAATATTTGCCTCAATGAAGAATGTTCTGCAGTTTTACAGCATAAATTACCACCTAAAATGAAAGATCCTGGTAGTTTTACAATTCCTTGTGAAATTGGAGGATTTTTGTTTAAAAAAGTACTATGTGATCTTGGAGCAAGTATCAATCTCATGTCTTATGAGGATTATAAGAAACTAGGCATAGGAAAACTTACGAATACTGAAATGACTCTTCAAATGGCAGATAGATCAGTTAAACACCCTAAAGGAATTATCGAGGATGTATTGGTTAAGATAGATAAATTCTACTTCCCAGTAGATTTTGTAGTCATGGAAATGGAAGAAGGATATTCAGTGCCACTTATTCTAGGTCGACCATTCCTAGCTACAGGAAGAACGTTAATCGATGTCCAGAAAGGAGAATTAATACTAAGAGTTAACGAAGATACAATTGCCTTCAATATATTCAAAGCTATGAAACATCCGTACAGATCACTAGAATCATGTTCTTTTATAGAGGATATTCATAATGTCTATGATATTCAATTACCAGCTTATGAAGACAGATTGGAAGAATGCCTAGCATTGTCTATCTATAAAGAGAATAAGAAGGACACTGAAATGAAAGCGATAATCCTTTATCTAAATAAAGGAAGTTTTAGTCCTAAACCACCATGGCATCAGAATGCGGAGTTAGAAATGGAAGGTCCAGCTTCTAAAACCTTCGATAGAAGATCCACCCATCAATCTAGTGAGTTGAAACCACTTCCTTTAAATCTTAAGTATGCTTTTCTTGAAACTAATAATCTATTACCGGTTATTATTTTCGTCAACCTTAATCGAGCTACAAGAAGACCAATTACTTAGAATGTTGAAAAAGCATAAGAAAGAATTTGGTTGGATGATGGCGATATTCAAGGAATTACCCCTGAGATTTGCGTTTATAAAATTATTCTAAAGGAAGACGCTAAACCTTGTATTCACCACAACGCCGCTTCAATCCGAATTTGCGCTAATTGTTAAGAAAGAGGTTATTAAACTATTAGAAACGGGGATAATCTTTCCTATGTCGATAGTGAATGGGTAAGTCCAACTCAAGTGGTACCAAAGAAAGGAGGTTTCACAAGAAAGGAAAATGATAAAAATGAATGGATTCCGACAAGAGAAATTACCGGATATCGAATGTGCATTGATTTTCAAAAACTTAACAATCATACTAAGAAAGATCATCATCCACTTCCATTCATAGTGAAAATGTTGGAACGCTTAAGTGGACATAAGTATTACTGTTTCTTAGATGGTTATTCAGGATATTTACAAATATTCATTGCAGTAGGAGATAGAGAAAAGACTACTTTCACTTGTCCGTATGGAACCTTCGCTTATAAAAGAATGCCGTTTGGTTTATGTAATGCACCAGCTACATTTCAGAGATGTATGATGGCTATATTTTCTGACATGGTCGAGAAGTTTTTAGAAATTTTTATGGACGACTTTAGTGTATACGGAGATTCCTTCGATGAATGTTTATCGCACTTAGAACGAGTGTTAAAACGTTGTGAAGATACCAATTTAGTTTTAAATCGGGAAAAATGTCACTTAATGGTTTTGAAGGATTGTTTTAGGACATAGAATCTCGATGAAGGTATCGAAGTTGATAAAGCTAAAGTCGAGGTAATCGAAAAGTTACCTCCACCAGTTAATTTAAGAACTCTAAGAGGATTTCTTGGACACATGCATTTTTATAGAAGATTCATTGCAGATTTCTCAAAAATAGCAAAACCTCTAAGTCATTTGCTTGAAAAGGAAGTACCTTTTAACTTTGATAGTAAATGTATGGAAGCATTTTAGACCCTAAAAGCGAGGTTAACTACTGCACCAGTGCTAGTAGCACCAGATTGGAGTTTGCCGTTTGAAATTATGTGTGATGCGAGTGATTTAGCTGTATGAGCAGTTTTAGGTCAAAGATATAACAAAGTACTCAAAGCAATTTACTATGCATCTCACACATTAAACGTGACTCAACTTAATTACGCAACTACGAGAAAAGAAGCTGCTGGTGTAATTTTTGCCTTAGATAAGTTTAGATCGTATATTGTTGGATCTAAGGTTATTATCTATCTGCACCATTCAGCCTCAAGTACTTACTAAGTAAGAAAGATGATAAACCACGTCTTCTTAGATGGATTCTCTTACTTCAAGAATTTGATATTGAAATTAAAGATAAAAAGGGAAGTGAAAATGTAGTAGCAGATCATCTAAGTAGAATGGAAAATGAAGGAAAGGGAATTGAAATACAAGATTCATTTCTTGATGAACAACTGTTTAGAATCGATACTCCTTCAACCATGCAATTATTAAAGAATAGAATTCCTTCTAAGGAAATGTCACCTGGTTTTGGAATATTCGTTAATTACTTTACCTGTGATTACATTCCGTCTCATTGGACTTGGCAACAGAAAAAGAAATTCTTTTACGACTTAAAATTTTATTACTGGGAAGAACCAGACCTTTTCCGTAAATGTTCGGATGGAATAATCAGAAAATGTGTGCCTAAAAATGAGATTTTAAGTATTTTGTCGTTTTGCCATGATCGTGAGGCGAGAGAGGTCACCATGGAGGATGGAAAAGCGCTTTTAAAGTTTTACAATGTGGTTTTATTGGCCTACATCAGATAGAGATGCATATAAATATGCGAAATCTTGTGAATCATGCCAAAAATGGGAAATATATCGAAGAAGCAGAAATGCCTCTTCAACCGATTTTAGAGTGTGAATTGTTTGATGTTTGGGGTATAGATTTCATGGGACCTTTCCTATATCATTTGGAAAAAGATTTATTCTTGTAATGGTAGATTATGTTTCAAAATGGGTAGAAAAGTGAAGCTCTTCCAACTAATGATACCAAAGTTGTCATAAGGTTCCTTAAAAGGAATATATTTACTAGGTATGGCATTCGAGGGCTATCATTAGTGATAGAGGGTCACACTTTTGCAATAGACCATTTACCAAGATAATCGAAAAATATGGTGTAACACATAAGTTAGGCACACCCTATCATCCGTAGACCAGTGGTCAGGTAGAGGTGTCTAATAGAGAAATTAAAAGAATTGTAGAAAAAACAGTGGACTCAAATCGTAAAAACTGGGTAGAGAAACCGGATGATGCATTATGGGCATACAGAACAGCCTTTAAAACACCAATTGGTTGTTCCATCTACAAACTAGTTTTTGGTAAATCTTGTCATCTCCCAGTTGAATTAGAACACCGGGCCTTTTGGCTTATTAGATTTTTGAATTTCGATCCTAAGGCTGTCGGTGATCATAGATTACTTTAGTTAACAGAACTAGAAGAATTTCGTCTTGATGCTTATGAAAATGCTCGAATCTACAAGGAACGCACGAAATCTTTTCACGATAAGAGAATCTATAGTCCTGAGTTCCATGTAGGTGATCGAGTGTTATTGTACAATTCACGTTTAAAGTTATTTTTCCGGGTAAGCTTAAATCAAGATGGACAGGTCCATTTATAGTAACAAAGGTTTACAAATCTGGAGCTGTTGAACTAACTGATGGAAATACAACATTTATAGCCAATGGCCACAGGGTGAAGCTATTTGTGGAAGGTGAAGGGATCTCATTGAAAAAGGAAGTAATGTTGCTGATCGATCCTCCGCAAAACTAAAAGCAGGAAAAATAAGTTCAGCTGAATCCCAGGTGCTATCTTTCTTTACTTCACTTTTCTGTGTTTAATATGTTTAAAATAGTTTCGTCTTTTACCTGACAGACGTAAAAGAACTGGATGCCTTTTTTAGATAGATTAGGAGTTTTTATTTTGCTTTTGAAGTTAGGCCTTGATAAAGATGTCGCGTTTATAATAGAAGCTTTAGTTCTTGTGAAAAACAAGCAATTATTGAGAGAGATCAGATTGAAAGAAGTATGTAATGGAAAATCGAGAAGTTCGATAAAGAGAAGGGCAAAGTTTTTAATGCGATCTGAGAATCTGTGGAAAAAGTGAGCATAATGGGAAATGTGGAGAAAGCACAACCAAATCTCAGGATGAATGTTTGAATGTTGTTAAGAAGAGGAGCGATTAGGTGGTTATCCGAAAATCCCGATGGATGTCAAAGAGAAAATTTGAACGCCTCATTTCTCAAGGTTAGGTTGATAGAACGTTATATCAGAACTCTAGAAGATTTAGAAATAGCGGAATTAGGACCCCTATAAGTTTTAATATATATAAAAAAATTTATATAACTTTTGAAAATTTTATATAAAGGATCTTTATGAAATTATTTAAAGTTTTATAAAAAATTTTATAAAAGGTTTTATTTAAAATTAGTAAAAATATTATTAAGGTTTTATAAAGATTTTATTAAGTTTTATTGAGTTTTAGTAAGTTTTATAAAGTTTTAGGTAAAAAAAATAATAATAATTTTTGGTCGGATCGATCCGACATAACCCCGGATCGATCCGGGACCTAAAAAACCTAAAAAGAACGGGTTCTTCCTTTCTTCTTCCTCTTCCAAATTTTTTCTTCAAACAGCCGCCCCACACCCCTCCCCCACTCGAAATTTTTTTCTTCAAAATCATCACTAAAAATCACTCTCAAACCACCCCACTCCTTATATTCTTCTCATTTTCCTCTCTTCTCTTCAATCTTTCATTCAAATTTGAGAAATTTTCAAGAAAAGCTTCAACTTTCACTCCGGCGACATTCATCTTTTCCGGCCAACTCTTCAACCTTTTTAGCACTATAAGGTAACAACTTAGTAATATATTTTGTTAATTTCGTTTTTTATGCAACTTTTTAATTTATTTTCAAGCTGTTTTATTACTCATTTGTGTTTTGTTTGTTTTGTTTGGTTATTTTGTTGTTGTTTTTAAATTATTGTGTCGTTATCGTAGAATGGCCGAATCATCAAAAGCCGCTAAAAAACGTAAGCCAAATATCCCTACCCAAATCCCGGTCATAGAGACACGGCCTTTAACACCTGAAGAATTGGCCGTTAGTTTTGACAAAACCGCGTCTAGAGCAGCTAAAAATGCGTTAAAGAATAAATTTGGAAAATGTTTGGTTGCGATAGAAAGAGGTTTAGATTTCAAGGATTTGGGAGAGGAAGTAAAGGCGATTTTTGAAAGTAGACAGTGGATGGAGTTAGCCAATTTAAGAGAAGGTGAAATTAACACGACCTTGGTTTCTGAGTTTTATTCTCTGTTAGCAACTCATAATGCAACAGAGGATGGTGAGTTAACTTCTGTAACCTTAAGAACCAGGACAGTGCTGTTTACTCCTCATATTATAAATACTATATATGGTATTCCTGATGTACCAGAAGATGAGGACTATTATACAGTGTGGAATCTTGATGAGCCTGCAGATTTTGACCATATAGTCTTAACAGCCCAGAACGAGTTAGATCCTACAACTATATGGCGTGAAAATAGATTTTCGTATGGCAAGTGTATAAGGGATATGAGAGCCATTAAGCGGTTTATCAGTTCGACTCTTTACCCTACTCGTCATTTGACATTTTTGGTAAGGAGGATCTGTGTATTGCATGGGCTATGGTCAATGATATACCTGTGGATGTAGGCAAGGTAATGTATAAACGGGCCAAGGAATTTGTCACGACTGCTAAACCAGGCAGTCATATGCCTTTTCCTTGTTTTATTTCTTCACTGTGTCGGCAATTAGGTGTTCCTGAGCTACCTAATGATAATCTGGTTATGGCTGATGAAGCATTGATAGGCCCTAGTTTGCCAGCTCAACCGGCGGGAAGAATAGATTTTATGAACCCAAACCGCCGCCGACCTCAGCCTATTCCACCTGTTTCTCAACCCACCACTGTTCCTCCATCATCTAGTCACACACAATCTCAGCTTCCAAATACTATCACGTATGACATGTTTCAATCTTTATCCTATGATGTTCATCGTGCCAATGCCAATATGGCTATTTATGCGGAAAGGAATAGGCAATGGTCTGAAGATTTAAGGCAAGGCATGCGCGGTATATATCAGATGAATATACTTTCGAACCCTTCCTACGCCGAAATGAACATTCTGCAATGCCAATCTGAGCCATATACCATGCCCGACTTTATTCCACCAGCACCACCTCAATAAGGTTTCCAACCAATGTCACATTCATTTGGAAATCAAACTAGTGGTGTAGGTGATTTTTCGACAGGTACAACGGCGGCAACTACATCTAGTTGGGAAGGATTTGGAGCATTTGCCCACACCACGACAGGATGGGGAAGCACTTTTTCTGATATCACGACAGGGATGAGTTCTATGGGATTCGATGGCTCGGTTAGGATGACGACGCCTTTTCAAGAACCATTCCATGCATCGACTCATGATCCTGCTAATTCTCAAGCCATGCCGAGTTCGAGCTATGTCGAGATGAGTGATGATGAGGAGTAATTTGAAACATTTTATGATTGTTGACACTTAAACAATTTATTTTCGAACAACTGATTTTTATTTTCGTATGATTTTATTTTATTTTACGCACCGTGTAGTAAATTTGTCGTTATCAACATTCTACAAAAATAACATAACAAAATAAGAAACCAAAGTTTTTAAGAAAAATTATCAAACTAGAAACAATTCGGGAAATTTTAAGCCAAAACAACTCTGTCCGTGAATAGTAGTTCCCGGATCGATCCGACCTAATCCCGGATCGATCCGGCGTGAGTATACCGACCTGACATAGCTTTTTAGCTGATAGGCCGGATCGATCCGGGCCTTTCCCGGTTCGATCCGGGAAGTCCAAAAACGCCAAAACGGAGATCTTTTCTACTTTTGCATGATAGGTAAGTTTCTATAAAATGAAATAACCAGCTATCCTTACCTTTGCTCATTCCTTTCTTATTTCTATCTGCATAAGCTTCTCTATCTGTAATAAAATTATGTCTAATCCCTCATCTCCCTCTATTAATAGCTATGAACCACATACTCCTGACAGTGTGGTTCCCGAGAGTCAAGCCTCTTGTTTTCATAACAATTTTCCGAGACGTCTGAATTTTGTTCAATCTCCTATTCTGTTGGAGAAAGGCTTAAACACGGAGAAAATATATCAATGGGGTAGAAATCTAATCCGAGGTTGTGGGTGGAGAAAGTTAGTTAGGCATCCTAGAGGAAGAATCAACATCTCGATTGTTCGAGATTTTTATGCATCTCTATCTGATATAACGACGGTAGCCTCGTCTCATCTTATCACTGTTAGAGGTATCGTTATATCCTTTTCTCCAGTCATTATTAATCAAGATTTTGAAATCCCGCCATGTACCTTTGATCCAAACCCACATTTCGAGTTTCAATGGGAACTCGGAAATGCTTATAATGTTGTCAATCGCACTGCCGAAGCATTCCAATACGTGTTTCCACTTTTTGACCATGACTATGATTCAACCACTTTGGCTTTACCCCCCTCATCTGAGGGCATGGAAACACTTCATTAATTCACGAATCTATCCCACAATGACTTTGCTGCGGTCACTGATGACGAGATGCTTTTGTTGTATCGCGCCATCTTGTTGGGGCATATGTTGGTCTGGGGATATTGATGTACAAGACAAAGACAATCAATTTTGCGGTGAGAGGCGTAGTAGGGAAGGCCACACGCCGCTTGCTTGGCTTATATCTCAACTTTGTGTTCATCTAAATCAAGTACCTGAGTTTAATACGGACGAGATTTTTCCATCTCGTGGTTCTCAATTGGGATTACTTCCGGTCGATACTCCCGGATGTTCGTCAACAGTTTGATATGTTGTTTAAATTGCCAGTTTGTTAGAAATCAGTTGGAAGTTGTTAGCAGTGAGTTGTTTAAGTTGGTAGTTATTTAAGTCAGTAGATTAATATCGTGTTTAATTAATTTTCTTTAAGTTGTAATAGTTTGCATTCTGTTTAATATATATGTTGTTCTCTTTAATTTTATTATGTTAGTTCACTCATAGTAATATATGTTAGTAATATCATATAAATTTTAATTTTTCGAACCTACTTTTTTACTCACTGAACATCGGGACGATGCCACTTCGTAAGTGGGGAGTAGAGTTAGGTTAGTAAATAAAAATTAAATTTTTTCATATAAATTTATACTTAATTGCTTAATACTTAGTTTAATTTTTCTTGAATAAATTTAAGTAGATAATATATAATTAATATGAATAGAAATAATATAAATTGTTAAGAATAGATTTTAATTAAGTAAAGTAAATTAGATATATTATAATTATATTATATATGCCAGTTTTAGATTTTTATAAGATTTTAAGTATATGTAACTATACATAAATATTATCAAGTAATTTCTTTTTATGAAATTTAGCAAATATACTTATATTTATAATGAAATGTTAGAATAATTTTCTTTCAAAACGAAATATGAATATGGAATCGGACTAGGGATGACGATTTTGGCATAACTTTGATCATTTATAGCCAAATAAATTTACCTAAATAAAATTTCCAATTTTTGTCCCCACCTCACCAAATAGAGTGGCGGACCTCACTCGAAATAGCCAATTGTGATTAAACTAATTATAACCGACCCTTAGCCTATTTTGGTCTACATTTCCTAAAAATCCCACGAGTTTAGACGTATTTTATGAAAGGAGATGATGACATAAAAGCTAAGTATCGATGCAAAAGAATGGTATATCTTGAGATTGGAAAAGTTAGATAAGGTATTAATATATTCGACCTCACCTCATGACGCTTGCAAGATAGTCGATTTTAGCAATGAGTTCGGGTATGTTAATATTCTAAAAAAAAAGAGAAAAAATCTGAAAAATAGGTGAAGTAATATCAGAATGTTATTAATCGAGATATTTTTGATAAAAAATATGCAGGTATAAGTACGTATGACTTGCTTCTTTCTCTTTTGATTTCATTTTCTATCCTTTCGATTAACCAACACCCTGAGCCTAAAACGTTATAAGCCACTTTGCCAACTACTTGACTTAGTCCTTGATTCCAAATATTTCATATAAGTTGAGATAGGAGAATAATTCTAGAATTTTAGTTATATTTATTAAGTAAATTATGTAGAATTTAATTTAAATGATATTTGATAAATAATTTATCTAAGTTATATACACTTTTTATCTTGTTAATTTCTAAGAAAGATATAATTAATATATTTATAATATTGAAATGATATTTCTTGACTTGAAATTTAATCTACCAAGTATATCATTTTTATTGTAATTTTTATATATTACGCTTATTTTGCTTTAGGACGATCAAAGAGCTAAGTGGGGAGTAGTTGATGTATAACATTTATATGATAAAAATTACGATGTTTTATATATTTTATCAACTCTTTCTATATAAAATATAAGAAATTATAACGATAATCTTATGAAATATTAATAGTTATGAATACATCTAATTAATATAAAAATCTAGTCAAAGTAATAAAAGTATAAATTCGTGCCGGTTTAGCTAAGAAGAGTATCGTGTCGATTTACGTGGTTATTTTGGTATTTCATTGCAGATTTTAGGTAAACCAAGACCCCGAGTAACGACACTTTTTGAAGGGACAACATAACTTTTGAAGGAAGTAAGGAAGTGCCACGAGATTTAAAATTCAAATGGATCATCAATTCGCGAGATTATTATCGAATTATATTTTCGACGAACAAATGACCCATCAAAAAGGCATTTTCTGAATAAGAGTCCTTCATGAAAGTTATAGATCTTTTGAAGATATTTCCAACGCTTCTTGAATTATGACATTTGGAGATTCAGAGCTCAAGTTATGATTTTATCAAGTTTGGATCAAGATGTGAAAAATGCTACCCGGATCAATCCGGATTAACCTCGGATCGATCCGCCTTTTGATTAGGAAAAATAATGATGATTAGCATGTGATTCTCGCAGAGGATAAGCCGGGGATAATATTTTTATTCTCGGATCGATCCGGCTTCACCCCGGATCGATCCGGCCTTGAAAAATCTGTCTATAAATACAAAGCAGGATGGCAGATGAATGAAGTGTACCAATATATATCTTCTAATCTCTAAAACTTGTAGTAATAATGTATATATTAGTAGGCATTCGCCATAAATAATGTAGAAAGTCGTAGTATCGTTGTAATGCTTGGACGGTTATCGGGAGTTCGATGTTGAAGAAGTTGTTGTAATTTCCGGAAAAAATACCCTCTAATTCAAGTGATTGTAACTCAGTAATATTCTAAAGTTTTATGTTTGTTGTTTTATGTTTTTCTTTATAATTTTAGTAGGCTAAATCTATAACTAGCCAAGATATGTAATTGAAATATTTCGATCTTTTAGTAAAATGGATGATGACTATAACTAAAATTGATTAAAATTGAATTTGATGAATCTTTTTCTATTTGAAATGTATTGAAAATATTTGTATTGACGTAATTAACCAATATGAATCGCGCCATAACCTAATGACGAACTAAACGGTGAAGTTAGGATATGAGAAAAAAGGTAGAAAAACCGGAGGGTAAAAATGGCCGAGTGAAAACGTTACAACGGAATCCTATTTCCTACTAAAGCAGCGATTTGTTTTGAGAGAAACAAATCTTATTAAAATTGTACTTGAGATCTAATTACGTTAATTCACCCGCTCGATCAAGATCCTTAACATTGACCGTATGACAAAGCGGAGTACCCAATCTTTTGGATGACATTGGGATGATTGATGAGACATATGACGATTTTGTACGCTTCGTGTGAGAGAACTCATTGAGGTGAGGAGTGCACTGCTTCACATATTCAATTGGGACACAAAAAAGGAAGAAACGAGCACATCCATTAAACTAAAAGATTGAATAATCCAATTACATATATCTTGGCTAGTTCTTTAATAATTATTAGTATTTAATATATTGGTATATATATATATATATATATATATATATATATATATATATATATATATATATATATATATATATATATACATATATATATATATTACTATTTATGTATTAATATATATATCTATGTATTTATATATATTATGTTAGTTTAGTTTCAATTTATGCATTTATTTTCTGTTTATTAGTATATTAGTGACTCGTATGATAAAACTGCGATTTAGATCGAGTTAATAATAGCTGTTTGGTGTTTACCCACACTTAAAAGAATTACTACGTTTCTTGAGGATTCGACACCGACTCACCATACTAAAGACTACTGATTTGAATTCGTGACAATCGCTGCAGGTAAGGATTATAATAGTCTAGAAATAGTCCGTCACTCTCCCAACGTGTTTGTGACAATGGCTTCAATGTTAATTTTTTCACATTATCTGTTAAAATTATCCACCGTTTTGGTGATGAAGAGAACAAGACATACAATCTTTGAACCACTCCAAAAAATGACAATGCTTTAGGACAAGAGTTGGCCATATCACAAAGGACAAGGTTAAGACTATGACACCCACATGGTGTATAAAATGCTCTAAGTAGTCTACTTTGCACACCTTTATGTTTTCCTTTCATATTAGAACCATTATCATATCCTTGACCTCTTAGATCTTGAATATCAAGTTGAAGACTACTCAAAACTTCTTGAAGCTCACCAAAAAGCCCCATCCCCGATGTATCATCTACCTCCAGAAATTCTAAAAAGAACTCTTTCACTTTTATTTCGTTGGTAGAAACATCCACACACCGAATGATAAGGGACATTTGTTCTTCATGACTTACATCGGGTGTAAAATCAAGGATAACCGAAAATATTTTGCTTCTTTGATTTTCGCAACAATCTTACTTTTGACCTCACCCCTTAACATTTGTATCAATTCATTTTGAATTCTAGGACCCAAGTAGTGGTATTGAATATCACCATTCTCAATCCGACGCAAGTGATCTTCCATTATTGGATCAAACGAGGCAATCATTTCAATAAATCCAAAAAAGTTCCCATTGTTACTTTCATATATTTTCCCACTCTCTCCACGAAAGGCTAAATTTCTCTTAGCAAGTGTCTTGACAACACCAAGAATCCGGAATAGCACCGCTCTCCAATGCTCATTCTCTTTGTTGATACGTTCCAACGTATGTGTATCAATGGTTTTGTTCTTTTGAAATCTCTTAGCCAACTCTAACCACTTGCTCATGCAAAGAATATGCTTGTTGCTACTTTCATGGCATTTAAGTCTTTCACCAATATTTTTCCAATCTTTGAACCCTTCTGTCGCCAGTTGAGTTTTGTTTTGTTCTTGTTTAAACAACTTATTACAAAAGCAAAATATTCTATCCAACACCTCTGAATATACGAGCCACTTTCTATCATGTTTCTCACCATTCGGTAAATGATGAGTAAAGTGAGCATGTGAGAAACATCGACGTTTATCCGAATCATCCTTTGGATAGTCAAAATGATCTATAGTTACAGGACCCCTTTTGACTAACAAGTCTTTTAATCCATGATCAATCTTGTCCCAATTAACCGGATCAACAATATTCTTAGGTCTAAATTCTATGTTCATATCACCATTTTCATTACCACCAATCACACTGGAATTGTCAGGTTCTTCATCATTAACCAAATTCTCATTCTCGACAGCCATCGCATTTTCAATGTTCATCATATCATCATTCTCATTTCCAGCAATCTCATTGGAACCGTCAGGATCAGGCTCTTCATCATTAACCAAATTCTCATTCTCGATATTCATCGCATCTTCGGTTGATTTTTCATCTTGTTTCGTACCACCAAAAAACCTATGAATAGCTCCTGTTTGTGATTGAATCAATGCTTCTACTTTTTGTTTCCTTATCCTTTTTTCATGACCAGAAAGATATTTCCTTCTAGGACCCATGATACAATTCACCAACAACTGAGTAAAAATTGGAAAAAAAAAGTTGATTTCACTATCTATAATAGAACAAGAATAGATTATAACTATCTTTCATTCTTAAAAAATTGCAATAACAGTTTAATAAACATTATCAATGTTCCAGAATGAGCAGAGAATCCATATTCAAATTGGCAAATTGTAAATCATACAAATAAAATAAACTAAATACTAGTTGTCTAGTACATACGAAATAAAATAAAATAAAATAAAATAACCTTGAATGCAAAATAGGCTAATAGCATAAGCCAAAAGTTGCAGAGAGTGTGGAACTGTTACTTACTGGAGGGAGAAAGATTGTGAATTTGCAACTTTGGCTGTAGAATTTGGATGATATTTTAACTTAGATCTATCTCCATCTTCATATTGGACATTTCTAGATTTTATTTTAATATGAATTTGAAAGAAGAGAAGCAGGGTTTCCTTTTGGGAGGAATTTGGAAAGAATGAGTTTTGTTTATGTGGATGTGAAATTAAATAGCAGGATAAGTTTATCATTTATGGTTTTTTTTTATATTAAAATTACCAACAAAAAAAAACAGTATTCAAACTTAGCAAATTTGAGTAGGTGAAGGAGTTGGGTTTATAATACCAAACTATATATACAATTAGGCTCAATTTTTTGGGGGGCCCTAAATTTTTTTCTATTTTTGGGGGCTAAGCAAAGGCGCGAGTGGCCTACCCAAAAGATCAATTTCTGAGTAAGACTCTATAAATTTAGGTCTGTACATGCATCATCTATAATAGTGAAATTTTAACTCATCATCAAAACATAAATATTTCTAACATCATTTCCAAATGACAATCGAAGCAACTTTGGTGTAACAGCACAATACGAATTCTAAAACCCATTTCGCTAAATATAGATTAGATCTAAAAAGATAGTTTGTAGAGATTTTTTCCAACTAAAGAGAATGATGAAGAAGTAGGATTCACAATCTTTCGACGACATCTCCACCACACTAAGCAGTGAAGCCCTTCCCAAGAACGCTTCAAATATTCAATTAAGAATCAAACTCAAAGGCTCTTTATGGTTCCAACTTTTAGCTTTTGAACCTACTACTAAGTATTTTCACAGAACAAATTCCTACTTGAATGATGAAAGTGGCGGCTGGAACTTTTGGGAGATATCAGAGTTTTTCATCACACGTCCCTTTAAATAAAGTTAATTACGGCATATATAGAAGGATCAAGATCCTCTAGTTAGGCTTAATGATTAGATGGGATTTTAAGCCCTTTAAGGCCTCCATGATCCTCTTATCTAATTAGCCTTTTAATATTTTCCAACTTAATCATATTAAGTAAAACCAACTAAATAAAATCCTTCATTCAATCTTTTTTTTGAGTCCGTCATTCAATCTTTTTTTTTTTTTTGAGGCAACGTCATTCAATCTTAATTAAATATATTAGGACATTCGTAGCATGTGTTCTATATACGCTTATCCCTAAAATGAAGATAAAAATATAGTTTATAAAAAAATACTTTTCACAAGCAGACTTATATATACTATTTATTTTTAGGGATATGAGCAGTGCATCCTCTTGTGGGATGCACTATTCACGCCCTAAACATATTTAATTGTTAAAAATTATAGGGATAGAGATAGAGATGCTGCTGGAGTGAAATAATAAATATTTAATGTGTATAAATAGGGTTGTGACGTAGAATATGTATTATTTAATATTATTTGAAATGTTATAGGGATAATGATAGGGATGATGTTGTGGAGGTTTTTGAATTGAGATGTTGTAAAATAAAGATATGTATTATTTTATATTATTTTATATTATTTTAAAGATAAAATTTGGGGCCTCTGATAAGAATGCCCCTACCTTTTATATGAAACCATTTCCTATTTCATTATTCGGTCACCTAATAGTCACATTAAATTGTGTGAATCTATTCACTCAATTTTAATTTATTATTCATCATATGATATTCCATGACTATTTCATTAGTGAAAAACAATTTTTTCATTATAAAATACTTACTTGGGAAACACAATATTTCCATCATTCTAAGAAAAACTATTTTTCTCATTTAACTAGGAGTGTTACTTTAATGGTTTACGAGTAGACAAGTCGGGGACCATGAGACTATATGTAGAAACTTCAATGACTTGAATGATCGACGAACTTTTCAGTCAAATCACTCGCCTCATTAATCTTGGCGCCGCATCACCATAGAGCCAAAACTACACTCTTCTGGAATATGGAACATCTTTACTCTACTATCCAACGAGTTATCAAGTGCCCACTTATATAACCCTTTCCAAGGATCACCTTCCACATTCAGTTCGTATATGGAGCAAGGTGTTTTCTATAAGTCCTCTCTCTAACATGTTATCCTCAAACTACCATTAACCCATTAGTGGCTGATATCCTTTGATCATATCAATGGTGCATGCAATTGACCAGTTCCAAGATTAACAAATGAGGGAACCGTCTATCCACTTCCTCTTTCGTGAAAGGAGTGGACTTCATCTTTGTGACTTACATTCCCGCCTACTAATCCCTGAGTGGTGCCAAATAGGTTGGGATTAGGAAAAGCGTCACTGAGCCACCGTTCCACAAAATTGAACGACACTCTTGAAAAAGGAATAAGAGTATTGTAGATACAAAATTTTTATGTGATATATCAAATTTGTCACATAATACAATTGTCCTAAATTGAAATTTATTTTATATTATTTCCTATAAAATGTACTAGGGAATAACGTAAAAATAAATGATTAATTGAAATCCCTTAGAAGAAACTTACAGATTTAATTATTTATAATTAAATGGGTATGTAGATATACAAAAGTATATATATATATATATATATATATATATATATATATATATATATATATATATATATATGTGTGTGTGTGTGTGTGTGTGTGTGTGTGACACATTATATTTGTCACATACTACACATTCCACTAAAATATTTTATATTATCTTCCTACATTAAATATTGGGAGATAATATAAAAGTCAACAAATATAAAAATCTCTTAAAAATCAATTAATTGAGAGATTTTACTGATTTATAATAAGGAAAATTAGGGATTAGGACATTTTTCATATTTTTTTTAATTAACAGTCCTAGTTAACAATTTTTATAAGCTGAAGGACATAATTTTAATTATATGACTAAATTGCCCTTGCTTAACCCAATCTTATGTGTCGTTGAAGAGGTCAGGTTATACATTCTCGCTTTTGAAGAAATTCAGCGTCGAAGACAAAAATTGCTCGCACAAACATCAATCGTGAATCTATCATTGATTCGTTACCAAATTCGCCTGATCAGTCATCTAATCCGAAGCATTCTTTCTCAGCAGATCGTCGATGGTAAGCAGGTGTATTTACCAAAAAAAATTATTTTTCCTTTCAGCTTATTGTTCAGCCGCTGTAGATAAAGGAAATCTGAGTTTTATAACTCAAATTTCAATCTTCCTAATGAAATTGAACATAAATCTGAGCTTCTTAAGTTTAATTCATTCTTCATCCTGACTTTGATGTTTTTTTCTAAGGAATAATGTGATTCACTGCTGATTTTCTCCTATTCCTTTGTTATCGTAATAGTAAAACAGAAATCTGATTTGTATAAGTTAAATTTGAATCTTCCTAATGGGAGTGAACATAAAGCCGAGCTTTTTAAGTTTAATTCGTTATTCATCCTGACATTGATTTAGGTTTTCTGAATATTCTGTGTTTGATGACAAACAACGTAATTCACTGTTGATTTTCTCTGATTCCTTTGTTATGTATTCTTTTGAAGATGGTACCGATTTTCTCTGATTCACTGCTTCTGTTATGATGTATATGACATTGCTTAGTATAGGTCTACTATTCTACACATTTTCATATTTTGGCTCATGCTTATTGTTTAGACTTTATACTTCTTTGACATGATGGACCTCCGTTAGCTTATCTCTTGTCTGGATGTGCTTTTCCTGAATTTGGATCGATTCTCCGCATTGCAATCTGGGTAACACCCTTCTTTCTAAGAAGGGTGCACAAAGGTTGTACCTAAATCTACCTTATGTTTTTGCATGCTCTTCTTTCTTTTGGCTGGTTTCTTTTTCTTCAGACTGTAAGGCGTGCTTTGTCCTACATGCTTCATGTCCTTAATTCTGTTAACGAGAATCAAGTTCTGTACATGGGCTCTTCTGTGGTAAAGGTGGCTCATTTCTTATGGAATTTATCTTTTGTATATGTTGTTGGGTACACGGTGCCTTTCATGTTTTTTGACCTTCATGTGTTGATGTAAAACATGATTTTTCTCCTTCACCCTTCATATTGTTAACAAAAATTAGGTTATCTATGTGGTTAATACAGAATTTAAGAAATAATTAACCGGTGTTTGCCGGGTATACGGGATGTGTAAAAGTATTAGTCATCGTCAGTTTGCCTCTTCAGAGTGGTTGCTTCTATTATGACATGTTGTTTGGTCATTGGTGCTTCTGGGAACATATAGCCTTTGTATGCCATCTTGTAAAATATGTCTGCATTAACTTTGTTTAAGATGGTGACATAAGGCCGAAAAAAATGTTAACTTATGTGCTGTTATTTTAGCTAAATGGATTGAATTTTCAAATCCCTTGTGCTAGGTTGAGGACGTTGGACATCTCCGCATTCTCCTGCTGGGTTAAAGGTATATTCTTGGTTGGGATGGAAATAGTAGGCCCTGTGTTTCACTTTCTTACCCTTTGCCCTGCCTTGTGGGTTGTGATAAAGTACTACATTTACATGTCTCCTACGAATGGTTGATTTCCCCTGATCATGCTGAATGTTTGATTCGCTGCCCTTGATTTATTTTTGATTGAGTTCTACATAGTTTTTGCTGCCTAAATTGTATAGACACACTTAGATTCCTATACAGTGGATGTCAATGCAGTGGTGGAAGAGGTTTTATCAGGGCTTAAATCTATATTTGCGTTGGCCCATTGATTTCGGTGAGTGCAAGCATTCTTGAACCGACTAGGGCATTCATTTTTGCATTCGGTGAGCTCAATGTATTCGAATGAGAAAGCTTGAGCTTTATGACAAGAGGTAGCCGAACAAGACAGATGTAACACGTGAATTTCGACTTTGACAATAACCAGTTGACGGTTCGATTCTCATGCGAAATGGAATCACCTGCTGATGGTCAACCTAAGAATAAAAAGTGTAAAAGGAACTCTAAAATCATTGAAAAGAAGTTGGATACACCCAAACCAAAGAGGATGGCAGCAATGTGTTCTACAATGAAGGGTAATCTTGAGGAAGTTGTTGAGAAAAGCAAGGTTCCCCGAGCATCTTCACTTGTTTTGACTTTTGAGCATGCTTTCTCTCTGCCATCAAAGGGTGTGATGATTGAGAAATTTAGCAAGTTTGGTGATATAAATAAAGACGAAACATGTGTCTTTTCTGAATCACAAAGGGTGTATGTAGAATTATGTTCATTAACAGTGCATTTGTGCAACTGTTTTTGTGTTTGTAGAATTATGTTCATAATCATATTATATGTTATGTAAAAAATTGTGGCAGCCAAACAATCAGAAGTGATAAGAATTTCACCAAAAAGTTTTGGGACTTGGTTTGATAATGTTACAACACTTTTCATTATATTTACTGTCGAAATTCACTAGTGAATATTAACAGTGATTTTCAAATAACAGTGAATTTCAATAGCTGTTTCATACATAAGGGTCTTGTGGCTGTTTGTTGATTATACCCTTATGATATCATATGCATTCGATAGGTTTGTGACGTTGTTTCGGTATTGATCATAAACAAAACAAAAAAAAAAATGAATTGAAAAAAAGGCAACTGGAAGAAACAGAGATCTTTATTGCTTTCCTTGCATTTTTACTGTGTACAGCCTTGGTCCCATATATAATATATAGTACTAGGGAACCAATAGAAATAACAAGCAGATAAACATTATATCTTTCAAAATAACTAGTTAAATGGTTAAAGATAGTTAGCTCGACCTATCAATTTGAACTTGAACGCATAACACCTGATAGCCTTATTATCGACACACCTAATCCCATTTTTAGTATTTGAACGAATCCTTATCTCTTCAATTACACCTTATCACTCCATTTAGCTGATGTCCCTTATCACTCCACATTTTGAAGCTTCTGACTTTGAATTATTTGTATCATCTAATATCTTTATCATTTATAGATCACACCTGCAAAAGATCAAAGTAAACAACTCATTTTTGGTTAGTTAATATGTTTGGCTTCTGAATCATGGTTAGTAATGTTAATATGACATTCAGATACATATACTGACAATATTCACTGTAGTGAATATTCACAGTGAATTAAACTAATAGGAACATAAGTGCTAGAAAACAGTTAACCATGACCCTAATAAGCAATCAGGGTAAAGCTAAATCACAATCTGCTAAAGTAGACACGACAAGTAAGGAATCAGTTGAATTCAAACTACCAAAACTTGTTATAAAAAAGTTGAACAGCATCACCATGATTGAATGTAAACAGTGAATGAATGTTAAAGTGAATTTGAGTTAATATTCCATATTGTCTTAGTGAATTTTCTCAGTGAATCAAACATTTAGGAACTAAAACATTGAAATTGAGAGACAAAGGTAGGAGAAAGAACTACATTAATAACATTCTGCATATCTTGGGTTCAATTAAATCCAACATAACCACAAGTGTTCTTTCCTTTTTTTTTTTAAATGATCAAAACTAAATCAAAATGACAAGGAGATGCAACTCATAAAGAATAAAAATTTGTAGCTTAAACTAGAAAAAATATAGGCCATGCATTCTACAGCAGCAAAATAGGTTCTTCAATAAGCATGATGGCCATTTCCTTCATTCAGCAACCAACATCCTCCAATCTTAATAGTCATCATAGCCTCAACAAGTACAATATGGCATCAGCATCATCTACAGCAGAAACAAGACCACAACACCAACAAAATAGGCAAAAAAAAATCAAGAATTCACTGAGAAAACAATCAAAATGATAAAAATATTCTCGTCCACTAAATACAGGGAAACAGAGCAGTGAATTCGTCTAATTAGTACTTAGTTATTAATGTGTTGATCAGATCTTTGCTTCGCTGCTACATTGGATCTTGTTTTCGCCATTTTCGAGCAGTGAATTTGTCCAATTATGAATTGCAGTACTAAATAAAGGGAACAGAGCAGTGAATTTGTCCAATCATGAATGTCAGTACTAAATAAAGGGAAATAGGTTAGTGAATTTGTCCATATATGAATGTCAGTAGTAAAATTTGTTGCTATAAACATTGAATGCATATTAAGTGAATTTGAGTGAATGTTCACTGAGAAAACGATTAAAAATACAGAAATTTCGTCCACAAAAAGGGGAATAGAGCAGTGAATTCATCCAATTAGTACTCACTGAGTAATGTGTTGCTAAAATCTTTGCTGCGTAGCTATTTTCGATCTTGTTTTCACGATTTTTGAGCAGTTAATTCACTCGTATTCCATGCTAGACATGTTAAAGAAATAGGAAAAAGTGAATTATAACCATATTTTTTTCGAACAAAATGAATTTCTGAGAATTGGAAGCCTACATGAGATCGTACAGCTTCAAACTGAGATCGATTGAGTATAAATTCTTCCAAATTAGCGATGACGTTTGCGTTCTCCTGTAATTCCGTCCAATTTTGCGATGAAATTTGCCTCCTGTTTGGAAGTCGCAGGGAAGAGGGGATAGATCGCCGATTTCTAACCCTAATTTATGCAAATGGCGTGAATGAATATAAACAGACTTTGTTTTATAAATTAAGGGTAAAAGGGACTTTTTAACCACATTTTTGTCCTTTATGCAACATTTTTTGAAACTTGTCCTATCTCTTAATTAATGAAATATTTTTGTCCTTCTTCCCAATTACCCCTTTATAATAAGTGCGAAATCTTATGAAATTTATGAAGATCAATCAAGGGTGTGAACGCATTTAATGCGAATTAATGCAAAGGCAACATCCAGCACTATAAATAAGAGAGCATTGGTCATTTGCAAAACACACTAAATAGTTGGTGGAAATCTTAGAGCAAGAAGCTTGAAGCAATCATCAACAACATATAAGTCACACAGAAGAAGAACAAGCACAAGGAAGAGCATAGAAGCTGGTGAGAAGTCCCAGAGCATCTTCAAGCATCGAAGATCTTTCAAGAAATCCTCAGAGTTCTTCAAGAAAGAAAGAAGATCGAAGAGCGTCTTCAAGCTTCGAAGATCTCCCAAGAATTCCTCAAAGTTCTTCAAGAAAGACAAGAAGATCGATGAGAGTCTTCAATACTTGAAGATCAACACAAAGGTGAAGCTCTTCAACAAGGCGTCTTATACACTTGAAGATCAACACAAAGACGGAGTTCTTCGACAAAGAGTCTTCAACACTTAAAGATCAACCCAAAGTCAAGAAAGGCGAGAAGATCGAAAAGCGTCAGCAACACCGGAAGAAGTCATCTTCAAAGTTCTTCAAGAAGATGAAGAACATCAAATCTTCAAAGCACCATGAAAGATCGACTTCCACATTGAAGATCTTCTGCAAAGTCAAAGCACTTCAACTAAGAGATTGAAAGTAATACAAAGTATTCCTTCAAGCCTTCATCAAAGTCAAAGTTCTTTCGCCATATCCGAGAGTTCATCAACACAACAACAATTGGTGAAGAAGATGGGAAGAAAGCATAAAGCTCTCTACTCAACACTCGAAGCTCATCCGCCATATTCGGAGTTCTTCAACATTCGAGGATCGTCCACCACATTCGGAGTTCTTCACCAAAATTCGAGGATCATCCGCCATATCCAAAGTTCTTCAACAAAGAGAAAATCTAAGAAGCAACGAAGAAGTCTTTAAGTTCTTCAACAACATTCGAGGATCATCCGCCACTTCCGGAGTACTTCACCAACACTGGAAGCTCGTCCACCATATTCGGAGTTCTTTAACATTCGAGGATCGTCCTCCACATTCAGAGTTCTTCACCAACATTCGTGGATCATCCGCCATATCCAGAGTTCTTCAACAAAGAGAAGATCTAAGAAGCAACGAAGAAGTCTTCAAGTTCTTCAACAACATTCGAGGATCATCCGCCAAATCCAGAGTTCTTCACCAATATTCGAAGCTCGTCCACCATATCCGGAGTTCTTCAACAACCATCGAAGGTGTTCTGACATATTCGGAGTTCTTCAACAACAATTGAAGGACTTACGGTATATACGGAGTTCTTCAACAAATCGAAGGTCGCCAAGAAACCCGGTGTTCTTCAATAACAAATAAAGGCCCTTTTCCCAATAAATAGGAGGAACACCATCAAAGTCCGAGAACAAGTCACCACAACCCTTAGATAAATAAAATGAGAAGATCAAGGAAGCATGAAAGCATCTAGGTCATCTCCAGCTAATGAAGACTATCCTCCATGTCCGGAGTTCTTCAACAAATATCGAAGATTATCCACCATGTCCGTAGATCTTCCATAAATCCAACGTTCTTCCAAAACAAATTGGAAGAGTATTGACAAAGCCAGAGAACATGTCCCTGTGACCCTCGGTGAAATCAAAGGAGAATCAAAGGTATTCCGTAGATTTAGGGATTTTGCTAGAGATTGTACCCACTCACATTTTGAAACTTAATAAAATAATATTTGCTCCAATTTTCTTGTCTCTCTTTTATATTTAATTTCAGAACAACAAAATTTGCGTTACAAATTTCTGGCACACCGAGTGGGACCAATCTCTTCTTTCATCTCTCCTTGCAAAAAAGAAAATTCTTGAAGAAATAGTACCAAAGACTTCTATCGCTTCAAAGGCTTCTACTTCAAAGGCTACTTCAAAGATTTCCACTCTGAAGGCTGCGGATACAAAAGCTGTTGCTTCAGAAGGCGCCACTATGAAGTTGTTGCTGCTAAGGATGTTTCCTCATCTCAGGGTCAACCTTCTGGCACTATCACTCAGAGCATGTCAAAGGCCCTCACCTCTTTTTCCCCTCAGGAAATTGATGATGGATCCTCGTCACCAATGGTCGCGGACGTCATGATGGCAAATTCCACCACCCTGGAGGAGAATATTTTCAACCACACAAAGGCCATTGAAGCTCTCACATCACATGTTCAGACTTAAGACGTGCCAATTGCGAAGCTCGCCAACAGGATTGATTCCATTGGAGAAGCAAGTAAGGCAAAAGAAGTGGTGCATGATGATGAGGATGGACTTGATGCCACTTCCAAAGATCAAGGAGCCTTCAAGTATCTTCACATGGCGAATAACTTGAGGGTAGCCCCAGAAAACTCTTCCAAATATCAAGAAACTTCCAAGTCTTTTACCTTGGCAAGTGATCTGAATATTTACCCCGATGGAGCCATTCCTATCAACCAATTGCGGGAATTCATCATGGGTACCATCAAGGAAAAAGTCAGAAAGTCTGTGAATTCATCTCAAACGTATGCCAAACCATACACCCAAATGATTGATGATCTGAAGAGGCCGGCCGGTTATCGATCACTGAATTTCCAGCAATTAGATGGAAAGGGCAATCCAAAGCAATGCATTGCCCATTTTTTTGAAACTTCCAACGATGCTTGGACGTATGGAGATCAGTTGGTGAAGCAAATCATGCGTTCTCTAAACGGAAATGCCTTTTATTGGTACAATGATCTCGCCTCTTCCTCTCTAGATAGTTGGGAGCAACTAGAGTAGATCTTTCTCAATCTCTTTTACAGCACCCGTAGGACGGACAACATGGTGGAGCTGACAACTCTCACCAGTAGGAATAAAGAAAATATGGTGGACTACATCAACAGATAGAAGAGCCTGAGTTTCAACTGTAGGGACCAAATTTCTAAGAATTCTTTCATCGAGATACGCATTCAAATTAGGCAATAGAGTCTTCAATACATTCTCAAGGGAATTCAACCAAGTGGAGCATCGCCGCAAACGGATGCCAAGCTCTCTTTCAAGACCCTTAAAAGGGAAAAGAAAAGGAAAAGACTAGAAATATTGCCAATGCAACTCCGGAAACAAAACACAAAGAGTCCATGGCTACAAATGTGAGGATTCCATGCTTCAAAAATCTTTGGAGGAACAAAGGCCGAATAGTCAAAAAGGTGACAACCAACTCTAGAGGAAAAGAAATGAAAAAAGTACCATTTGATTTTGACGTCCTGTCAAACTTTGATGAGTTTCTCAAATAAAACTCATTGATCTTCCCACAACTAAGTGCTTCAAAGATGCTGCAAAATCCCATGAAGGAAGCTGTTGCAAACATTAGCTCTTGACGGGGTACACTATCGAGAATTTCTTTGAAAGCAAAGTAATTTTCTTAGCTATGATATATATATATATATATATATATATATATATATATATATATATATATATATATATAAAATAATAATAATAATAAATTATAATTTTGCAGATGCAATTTGTAGATATTTATATTTAAATTTTGATGTAAAATTTTCTTTGATATATATATATATATATATATATATATATATATATATATATATATATATATATAATAATAATAATAATAATAATAATAATAATAATAATAAATTATAATTTTGCAGATGCAATTTGTAGATATTTATATTTAAATTTTGATGTAAATATTGTTTTTGTGTTGTTTTGATTACTGTGGTGGTATTGGTGGTCTTTTGATGATGGTGTTGTTGTTTGGTGTGTTTTTGGGGTATCCTAGACTAAGAAAGCATGGTGAGGGAGAAACGCGAGAGAGGTGAGTCGAGCCGTTCCGCTAGATGGAAGAGTAAGCCCGTTAGAGGTCGAGGTAGGGGAGGCAAGCTCCTAGTCGTTCCCCGAGTCCCCCGCCTATAGAAGAGGTGCCTTTGAACCCACCCGTCTTACAAGCCCAAGAGGACCCGCCTATGGAAACCTTAGATCACCATGGCATTCGTTGTTTTGTTGATGAAGAAGCTTTGAAAGAATTTAACACTAGGTTTCGTTTAAGGAAAGCGTTATTTGAACAACCATCCGAGGAAGCCAAAGTGGGTAGCGAATTCTTTAACAAAGTTACGAGTAGGCAGTGGGGAAGTCTTTTGACCATGGGTGAGGACCCCATTAATATGACCTTGGTGCATGAATTTTTTGCTAATGCTAAAGTCCAAGGGTCGGTCACTCGAGATTTTTTCTTGAGGGGTCAGAGGCTCGCCTTTTCCAACCCTTCTATAGCCGCTCATCTAGGTACACCCTTGGTCAGTTTCAAGGACAGCTACAAACAACTCATTAGCGATAGGGCTGCTCAGCACAATCCACCCCTCGATGTTCTTGAGATGATTCGTGAGGATATTTATCCCGGTTGTGCATGGATACCGAGTGACAACGACTCTAGGAGTGGGGTATGCACAATCGAGTGGGACGATTCCCTATGCATCATAGTCAAATTCATTACTAGCCGACTTCATCCCTCTTCCAAATTCTCCGAGATAAGCATTAAAATCATGAGACTTGTCTATGCCTTTGTTCATGATTTGCTTATTAATCCGGCTGTGGAGATTCGGTCCAAGCTTGAATCTTTTCTTAACAATCTAAAGCCAAACTTGATTTTCCCTAGACTTATAATAGAGATGGCACGTGCTAAGGGCATCCCAGAGTTGCCCAGTGATATTCTGGTTGCTCCCAAAATCCAATCTTTAGTAGGGAAATCAAATTTAGCCCGTCGTAGACCGCAATCTCAGCAAGGTCCACCACCCCGACAACCCAATAGGATGGATTACAATGACCAGTTTCAGGCTATGTTTCAATCTTTGGGTCAAGTTCAGGATTGGTTTGAACATAATAGACAATTTCAACTTTCTCGTGAGCCGGTTTACGATCACATTGCAAATCAAGCCGGAATACCAACCAACAATTTTTTCCGCATGCCGACTCATCCTTATAAATTCAACCCGTTTGTTCAAACCTTTATTCCGGGTTCGCCTAGTGGGGTTGGGGGTAGTCATGGTCAGGGAGGTGGTGGAGTAGACAGTTTTGGTGGAGGAGGGAGGGGTGGAGATGTCACAGGTACTTCAGGGGCGCGGATGTCGATTGATGCACAACTTGAAGAAAATTTGGGATTCGTTGCGGAAGATTTTATTAATTTCAGTCCAAGTGCACAACAGCCAAACGACGATGCTCATATGGGAGAAGAAGAGGAAGACGAGTAGAAGACTTGGAGGGGCTGTTTCAATGACAAGACCGACATATTTTTGCGGACTCATTTTTATTTTGTAATCATACGATGACGGTACTTGGTTTTTCTGAAACAAAACTTCGGGTGTACTTTGTTTTTATTTCATGGCACGCCCGGAGGGGAATTAGAATACTCTTTTGGACAAACGATTAACCTTTTTCGGATATTAGTTATTTTCAATTCCTTTTATAATTTATAGCTCTCTTATTTAAGCGTATATATATATATATATATATATATATATATATATATATATATATATATATATATATATATATATATATATATATATATAATGTATATATTTTTAGTTATTAATAACGGTGACATCCCCGGTATCTATATGAGTTGTTTTTGTAGTGTATGTACTAACCATACAGGTACCTTGGGAGTAATATTACGGATGTCACGATCCGAAAGAAACGCCTTTTTCCGGGTTTAAGTTAAGTTTTTCTCCATCCTTTGTATTTATTTAGACACCGAGGACGGTGTCAATTTTTAAGTAGGGGGTGGAGGCTCGCCCTATTACGCCTTTTGTTTGTTATTCCCGGTATTTAATTTCGAGTCGTTACTTAGTTTTGATCGCCCCTTAGGTGAAATATGAGTCATTTTTTTTTAAATTTTTGTAGTGCCAATGTTGTCATATTTATAACGATCCCTCGCATTGCGTAGTTAGACATGTGTTAATACTCGAGTGCATTTTACGTTATATCTTTTATCGTGTGTTGAGAAAAATGAACCGTCACAACTTCACGTATAGCTTCGACGTCTTCGATAACTCGACTAGTGATCGATTATAGTTGTTGTATGACCTATCTACCTAGAACTTATATTAGTAACTTCGAGGCAAAATAGAAAGGTTGACCGGTAGTTTGGTATGGTATGACGGTTTTGGCGCTTCTTTTGACCCGACCATTGCCATATATAGCCTTCCTGTACATTATCCATCGTACCCCCTCTAAGCCTTGTTAGGGTGGTTAGATCCCCACCCGAAACGGCCAATTTGCTACTAGCCCGTATTTACCGAACCCTAAAGCTCTTTGTGATCTACATTTCCTTTTTCACCCTACTATTTGAGCTTTATGTTGAATCATGTGAAATTTTGGGTTGTGAAAAGTTATTTTTGAATATGTTCGGGAAGTACGAATTTAGTGGGGTATTGGTTGGAGTTGAGTAAATATTGTGAGTTTGTTTATATTTATTTCTAGAAGCCTCGGTTGTTTATTAACCATTCTTTTGTGCCAGACAGCTTAAGCCGTGGTTCTGCTCTTAAAAGGTATTACTACACAGTGTCCTCGTATCGACAGAATCTTTGGCTGTGGTACACCCTCGATTGTGTAGAATCCTCCCAAGAGACTGTCGAGGCGTTGGGAATGGAATAGATAATCAACTTCGGTTTTCTGTTTGTTAAAAAAAAATATTAAAAAAAAAGAGAGAAAAAGTGTATAGTTTGGTTGGAGCATCATATGTAATCGGGGTTGTACAATTTTGGTTTCTAAAGTTGATGAAATGGTAGACGGGAGTCGTGTTAAGTAAGCTCAATAGTACTTCTCTTCCTCCAGTCCCAAATTCCATTTCGTTACCCCCGACCCTAGCTAAACATTATAGCCGTACAAGTCCTGCCTGACCGTACTGAACATCGGTTGACCTCGTTTAGTGGAGATGTTTACGAGTTATAAGCTTATGGTGTAGTTTTGGTTCGTTACTCGTCTATAATCTAAACCGGTTGTAGTAGTCGATGTCGAAGAAGCTATTATTTCACACACATTCATTGCTCAACACAAGGTAGAACTAACGTTTGATGATACTCACGTTTCGACTAGTGTATTAACTGAGTAATACGTAGTCTCGTTGTATATATTTATAATACTGACTCTATTTCTATTTAGAACGCTCAGTTTTTCTCGGGGCGAGCAAACGCTAAGTAGGGGGTAGTTGATAAGAGTCGAATTGACTCAATTTATATATACATTTTGTGCCCCGTAACGACTCGTTTAGGTTATTTTCGGGAGTAATCGGCTTAGTTTTGATACAGGTTATATATTTTCTGGATCCCAAGAGCCGGATATATATTCCGTGATTAACGGGGTTATTCCGGTAATTTTGTACACTTTCGTTCATTCTCGGTCACCCGTCCCATGGGGGTTATATTTGGTATGTTTTTTTTTATCCATTTTCAGGTTTTAGGTGCTCAGGAATGTCGTGGAATGTAAACCGGAGCTTCGGGATCAAGAAATCAAGTCTTTTGGTGAAAAAAAATGACAGGCGGCCGCCTGTCACCATAGACGCCCGCCTAAAATACGGTTTTTTGGCTTAGAAGTTTGCTGATAGAGTTTGTGAAGGAAAATCGGCGGCGCCGCTGTCAAGTCTGGCGCCTACTGTGGAACTTATAAAAACTCTCCACTTAGTGGATAGTTGCATGTCAATCTTTAGATAGATTTTTCTTCAACACTTTCAGCTCGTTTTTCGGACTTTTCTAAGCTGTATGAACTTGGATTTCATGTTTTTGGATTAATTTCAAGTACAAATTGTTCTTTGATCGTTGTGTATTGTACGGATCTGAAGACAGTTTTCTATTTCGTTGATTTTCGGTTATTTTCATTTATAAGAGGTATCTCTAATCTTCTTATTTAGTTCAATTACTTATGTTTAACTTGTTTGCTAGTGTTTTCATGGATAGAATGATTAGCTAATTTCCCTATAGCCGAGTTATGCGATGAATGTTAAAATCGAGCCTTAGTTCGGATCTTGGGAGAATTTGTGATGTGTTGTAGTTCATATTGATGTTGATTGTTGTCCTGAAACTTATGCTTAGCGACGATTGTTGAATTCACGACTTAATAATCGTATTTTACGCATTCTCTTTACATATGTATTTTTGAGAGAGGTGCGGGAAAAGGGTTTTTGATTGCCGTGTAAAACCGACTAAGTGTTTAGATTCGGTTTCGTGTGTAAGGTTTTTATTGTTGTTAACAAGCGTCTCACTCGAGCGTAGACCGTATCGAGTCAGTTAAATCCGGTTTGTGGACTGTTGAACTCGATATAGGAAGCTAGGTTGTTGAAATTGGCGCCTAGGTTCGGAATTAGGAGATGACATCCTTCGATCAATATCAATTAGGGTTAGTAGTCCGAGTTCTCCCGGGAATGAGCTAGGATTTGAAAGTAAGCATTCAGAACATCTCTCGGCTATCTCTTTTAATCGTTTAAGCCTCATACTGTGATAGAACCGTGATAGTGGTACTGTATTAGTTTGATAATTGTGGCAAGAATTTAGTATTGTTCCATGTTAGACACATTGAAAGGCTATCGATCTAAACTCGAGATGAAGCTAGCCGAGGTACTTAACTCATGTCCCTGAAGGATACTACATTGCTTGCCAGTTTATATTACAACCGACTCGGTACTCTGCCGGTCAAAGTTGGTTACTATATAAAACGGCCATCAATCCGCGTTGTCATAGGATCTGGATTGGTGAAGATAAACATAATGGACAGACAAAGTGTGAAAGCAAAATCATGGCCAAAATATTGTATTTTATTTTAAAACCCTGAATATTTTGATTTTCGTAAGCGTATTGTGCATGGAGAGGTTTCTTGTGTTCGAAAGAACCCACACAATCGGAATGACCAACAACCTGTAAAAATTCTGAAGAAATACATACCAAAAATGCAATATGATGGGAAGATGAATGACACGACAATGGAAGAGTCTAAGAATCACATTCTTCATGAGGATGGGGAACAAATGATCTAGTAGCCCAAGGAACGTCCTTCTGAGCAACAACTTGTTGCATTGAATAGTGAGAATGGAGGTACAAGCATTTTGGACCACGGGAAAAATCTCGAGGTGACTTGCGAAGATAAATCATGTTCTTGTCTTAATGATGTCATTGAAACTTTTGCTAATGACTTTCCCATTAATGAGGACTTGCTTTACTATCGACGTAAGGCGGAGGAAATGAAAGATGATGTATGCGTCACATATGTTGAATGGGTTGTGCAGCAGGCTTTGGTGCATTGAGTTGATGAAGAAAAAGATGCTGAAATAGCTAACCGAGAAAAATTGCGTATGATGTCAACATATGATATTAAATTTGTTGCAAAGGCTCACTTGGATGCCTTACATTAGCCTTGAATGGAAGAGAATCAGAATTACAAATTTTTTTTCGGTCAAAGCAAAGACAAGAAGATGACAATGAGGCCAATGAAATATTGTCTACTTATGAAGGCTTAGATGATGACTATAAGAAAATTTCAAACAGAATAAGAGCTGAATCAAAGTGGATGCACCAGTAAAAATTGCAAATGAAATGGATGTCCAACAAATCACTATTGTCAAACAAAAGGGAGATTGAGGAAAACCCACTTCTACAAGCAATGCTCAAGGAAGGCAAGACGAAGAACGGGATCCTTATTGGGAAGACAAAACAAATATTAAGAGACTTGATGTAAGGGTTTATTTTTATGGAAAATTAGGGATAATGACACAATCTGAAATATTTTTAAGAATATGACAAATTTACATATTTTTATAGGAGAGCGACAATTGCATAATTTTATATAATGGTATGACAAACAGTGAATCCAGAAAATCGGTGAATCTCTCCAAATAATCCCGAAATCGTTGAATCATGACAGTGAATTTCGACGGTGAATCCGAAAATTAGTGAATTTCGACGATGAATTTTGAAAATTAGTGAATTTCGATAGTGAATTTAAATCGTGAATAATTTAAGCAATGAATTTGAACACAAGTGAATTTCGAGCAAATGAATAAATAGTTTTGTCTTTACGCAAAAGTTTCAAAAACTCGTCATTCTACTTAATTGATGAAATATTTCTGTCCTTCTCTCTCATTCCCCCTTATTTTTTACTTTGGACATAGTACCGAATAGTCGTACTCTTTCACCTTTATGGAACTTTTTCATAGTGCTTTATTGTTAAAATAAAGGAACTTTTTCATAATGTTTTAATGAGACAAAGTTAGGTACATAGGTGTTATGAATTCTGCAAGGCAAGTTGCTTTTCATTTTATAATTTCTTTTCAGTTTGCCTTGATAAAAAAAATTCCTCAAATATTAATGCGTTTTATATATATATATATATATATATATATATATATATATATATATATATCGTCCCATCCTTGTCCCTATCCATCTTCTTATTAGTCTCCTCCTCAACTATCTAGTTGGTACCACTTTAAGAAAACCAAAACGACATTCAACCCATTTGTCATTTCAATGTTGAAAACGGAAGTTGAAAAAATCAGCAAAAGGAGAAATGCTCGTTTGAGGTCAGCTTGAACTCGAGAAAGAGATTAACGAGCATACCTCAAACTTAAAATTTAGCTTGTTTACTAAACAAACAAGTAAACCTCATTCGAGTACTACACAAACTCGATCATGTGATACTCGATTCACCTTACCTTGTATACGCCTTTACAAACAACATATCATAACTGCCAAACAAGAAATCTATTTGCCAAAACTATACAAAAACAAAGCAGGCTGTAACTACTAGCATTAACAACAACATCGAGCAAGGGCAATTAAGTATTTGTAGTGGTATCCTTAAATCAATATAATGTAACAATGATGTTTTTTAGAGGAAGATGGAATGTAGTTAGCAAGGATTATTATAAGATAAAAGGGTGAAAGGATATAAAGAATATGACTAAAGAAGGATAATAAGAATATTATATTCAGAGTTCTAAATAAAGAGTTACGAGTGTTTAAATGCTGATGATGATAAAAGGAGAAAACAATGAGGCCCGTGAAAAAGATGAAGAAAGTAAAATGATTTTTTTTTTTCCGGGATACAAAATCACAATTATAAATGCATACAATCCATTTCTATTGCTTTTTTTTTTTTTTTTTTTTTTTTTTTTTTGGTGCCTCAAAAGATGCTTGAACACATGATCTTTTGGTCCCGGGGACCCCCAGTTTTTACCACCAAGGTAATGCGTGAGCACTTGTCATTCTTTTAAAATCCACAAAAAAGTTCCACTATAAATACATTATGTTTATTCACTCGTACGGTGAAATAAATGCATACAGATCAACTCTGTGTGGGGGAAAAACAATGAGGGATAAGCACCCAACATTTGAAGTCACGTGTTGAAAGCTAACGAAATGGCACGTTGCAAAAAACACTCGAGCGAATGAAACCTTTTTCAGCAAAGCGAGAGGAAACAAACAACAACGGGAATGATACATCCACGTTTATAGAACCACAATTTTTTCCGCAACCATCATATACAGCCGTTGATCAACGAGAGTCACTTACTGATGTAACGGTTGTAGACGATGATTGTGGAAAAGTTACAGCTCTATAGTTGTAGAGGGTATCGTTTTTGCAACAACAAAGTCTGCCTCTTATATGGGAAAGGACACAAGCAGAGAGTGCTCAGTACATTTGAAGTTTATTGATCAATAAGTCGGACTTTGCCTCAATCAACGACTTCGTATCAATCACTGGGTTTTCACATCAATCATAACGATGCATACCATAATCAACAATTTAAGAAGGTTGGAGCGTCTTTAGGCCGCCTACTAGAGGAAATGAAGTCGTAACAATGCTTGTGTAGAGATAGGAGAGAGCAACAACAGAAAACATGACGGTCTTCAGTATTGCTTGTATATCAATGTTGGATATTCCGGACACCACATGTTGTTTTCAATATAAGTTATGATTTCCTCCTGCAAATACAGATAAAAGAGTCATACAATATCGAAACTACTTTTGTCGAATAAGTCCACAGATTGACAATATCTTTTTCAAAGACTATTCTAATGATCAAAAACCACAGGATTCATTAAATGATAAATAGACGATACAATTATTACCTGACTAAGTTTTTGAAGGTCTCGGATATCCATTTCACGGTATCCTTCTGCAAGATCCTCCTCAATGGCTTCCTTAATCACAGCTGCAGCCACCTGTTTGGTTATATCACGTATTCTACATGTATGGAAAATACAACAAGACGGTCAAAAGTGTGGGACGAAAATTCCACTAAAGAGAGCTGCTTAATCAGGCGAAGAAAACATCCTATGCACCTGGATATTGGAGGAAATAAAATTCCATTGAGTATCTCCTCATCAGTCATGTATGCAGCCAGACTGCCATTTTGGAATGGAGATGGGAAATGTTAGACGAAATTCCATTTAACACACTAACAAAACAAAACGAAAACTAATTCCACAAAATTGCTAAAACTCCACTTGCCTAGCGCATCAGTGAAGGATGCTGCATGTGACCTGAGATCACATGCTCAAGACACGGATCAGTCTTTTAAGGAAATATAATATAAAACAAGGCTACTGTCAAAGGAGTCAATCTTCTGTTTGGTTTAAGAGGAGTGTTGTCAAAGTTTATTTATTTATTATTTTTGTTAAATGGTCTAGCCGTGTGTTGGGACCAAGTTAATGGAAAAGGGAAACTTGGATACTTAACCGGAGAACAAAAAGAACCAAGTGCTGATGATCCCAACTATAAAAGTTGGATGTCCGAAAATTCCTTGTTGATGACATAGCCCGTCAATTCAATTGAGCCATCCATCTCAAGACCACAAATATTTTTTTACCCACAACCAAGGATATGTAGCAGGCAGTTCATGAGATGTGTTCTGTTGTGGAGGATTCCTCTCGGGTTTATGAATTGAAGACTATTCATTGGAGCTTAAAACGTGATGCCAAAGATGTAGCTACATATCACAATGAAATTGTGAACCTCTGGCATGAGTTGAATCGTTACCATGAGGATTTATGGGAGTGCACAAACGACAGTGTGAAGTTTAAAAGGAGAGAAGAAAATGAATGTGTATTCCTTTTTGGCTGAACTGAACCAAGATCTTGATGAAATCAGGGGGGTGATTCTTGGAAGGAACCCTAAGAGAAGTTTTTTCTGAAATCAAGTAACATGTAAGTGGGTGATGTACAAAAGGGGAATTGGATAATCAGAAGGTTCGGCTCTGACAGTTGGCAAGTTCAACAGCGCAAAGAAGTTTAATAAGACGAAGCCTAGGTGTGATCAATGTAAGAAAATTGGTCACACACCAAGGAGACTTGTTGGGAGATTCATAGGAAGCCACAAGGGTGGAAACCAAGAGTTGCTAGAGGATCAAAGGAGGTGAACCAAGTTACTTCTGACTGAGATCAATCATCGAGTCCAGTGCCTCTTCCCTTCACCGAGGAGCAAATAAAGCACCTAAGTAAAGTCTTACAATCTCAGTCTATTAAGCCTACGTGTTGTTTTGGTGATTCATGTAATCACCCTTCCACATCTTATCTTGGGGTTAGTCATGAAGTCAATTGGGTATAGTTTATAAAAAAATCCTAATTTTTTTATACTTGATCACCTTAAATCCTTACATTATTCTTTGAACCTGACACACCCACACCATAATCCCCATTCACTTGAAAAACCGTATTTAATGTTACATTTAAACCCCAAATAATACGGTAAAATACCACCAAGTAGAATGTTATGGTCAAAATATAATTATATACAAAAAGTTGGCTTCGGTGCTACTGACCACATGATTGGATCCTCACATCATTTTTCTTTTATACATCTCTAGCTGGAGGACTCTAGAAGGAAAAACTACTTGATGGTTCTTCTTCTTCAATTGCTGGTGTAGGAAAATATAAAGTGGAAGAGAAACACTTTATTCAAAATAATCATTACAGACACTCTGCCTCAAATAGTACATCAGCTGACACATAGGCTTGGAGAACAAGCTTAACTAGCATATTTAACATGTCCTTAATGTTAAACACATTTAACATGTGCATAATACTAAACACATTTAACACGTGCTTAATAACACAATGGAAAGGGTAAAATAGGAAAAGAACACAGTAATGAGGCCCTAGGCTGACATACTCCAACACCCCCCCTCAAGTTGGAGCATAGATGTTGATCATGCCCAACTTGCTACTAAACACATCATACTCTGCATTGAAGGACGTCCTGTTATACTCTAATGGACTTATGGACCCGAACTTGAAGATGTTAAAAGATGAAGGAGAATTGTTCGAAGACCCGGGAAAGTACAGAAGACTTGTGGGTAAACTCAACTACTTAACTATCAAAAGACCGGATATATCATATGCGGTAAGTACGGTAAGTCAAATTTTGGAGACACTGAGAGTTCCACACTGGGATCCCGTGGTTCGAGTGTTGAAGTTCTTGAAGAAGGCCCCTGGCCATGGGGTGATGTATAGGCCGAACGGTCACCTACGAATTGAAGGTTATACGGATGCCGATTGGGTTGGCTCCCCGTCGGATAGAAAATCTACAACAGGGTATTGTACATTCCTTGGAGGAAATTCGGTAAGTTGGAAGAGTAAGAAGCAAAATGTGGTGGCTAGATCAAGTGTGGAAGCAGAGTATCAAGCAATGGCACATACATGTAGCGAGTTGACATGCATAAGGTATTTCTTTGAAGAAATTGGGTTCAAGGTTGATAGCATATTCCTCTTCACTGTGATAATCAAACAACGTTATATATTGCGTCCAATCCAGTGTTTTATGAGAGAACCAAGCATATTGAAGTAGATTGTGACTTCATTTGGGAGAAGATAGTTCGGAAAGAAATTTGCACACTGTTCGTTCGTTCAGAGGAACAACTTGCCGAAGTATTCACTAAAGCTTTGTTTGGGAGTCGTTTAAGTTGTGTTTGTAACAAGTTAGGCATGCATGATATATATGCGCCAACTTGAGGGGAGTGTTAAAGTGACGTAGTATTGTTGTTGTTATTATTATTATTATTATTATTATTATTATTATAAGGGTAATTATGGTATTCTGTTAGAGTATCCGACTTTGTGTGTCTTGGAGTAAGAATTAAGTAAAGCCTATTAGGGTTAGGAGTAATGTAATTGTTTACTAGGCTATAAAAGTTGGTTGAATAAAGGAGAAGAGATCAAGAGTTCTGATCTCAATTGTTCGTAATTACCGTGTTACTTTCTAACAAATACAAATCACAAATCAGCTCATTTGAGTTCTTTTCGTATATTTTCTTTCATTTTCCTTCCTATTTTTCTATTTCTCTTTAGTTCATAACAAATTTCCGCAAATAAAAACCTATACTGTCGCACTTGAAATAAATAATTAAATTCTCAAAAGGCCCCACACTCCCATAGCATCACCAATTGTCTGCTAGATCTCAAATCAAATCTTACCGAAAACCTTATCCAAGAAATGGAAGTTGCCATCTAAGGCCATTTCTAGCCGCATCCCATTTTTCATCACTAATATACTATAAAGTAATACATATCTCTATTTTTTAATCAATTTAATCATATACTCTGTGGAAAACGTTTAAATATCCATATCCCTACACCCTTATCTCTTTTCCTACACAATAAATATTCATTTTTCAACTACAACAACATCACCATCCATATCCCAACAACATATGATCATTTAGATATGTTTAGGGATTTATACAGAGAGTCTCAAAAAATGGGGACTTATCCTGGCAAATCCCTCAAGTTTTACAGAATGGGATGGTTACCGGAGCTGATTTTCTAAGCTATCCTTATTTTATTATCCTTATTTTGGCGATAGGGAACCATATGGAACTCTGCTATACATAAACCAAATGTCATGAGTAGGAGGTTAAGTATGTTGTGAAGAAATGCTATGTAGCATATTAAGATATAATGATGAGACACAATGGACTTGCTAACTTGGATTAACCATTTTAGGTCATACAAGGACGATGGACCTAAGTAGTTAATGGACCCATTATGGCTCAAGTAGCGGACTGAGTTATGGGGCGTTACATTCTACAACTAGAAAGCAGCTCATTTGCATGCTTTTAGTTGACATCCAGTTAAGGTTGGTTTTGACTTTTTGTAGCTATTTGGCTCCAATATATTTTCTTTTATTTTTACAATAACGATAATAACTAATTAACACAAATTCGATTACCCATCTTTCCTCAGCCTAGTAATGTCCATATCTTGGCAAACATGAGGTTCTTGACTAGCATTGTAAACCCTATGATACGTGTTACTCATCTTCAATAATGCCCAAGAACTGGCTTCAAACAGGAGATGTCTAAGCTTAAGTCGCAGGTTATAATGCTATTCATGCTCAGTACATCATTTTCTTCTATGTTGACATCCTACTAGTAGTTAAAACAACGTGCTATGTAAAGATACGATAACACTTGAAAATCACACTCATCTTCGATAACCCTAGCTCAAGATAGTGGAAATACCATTCAGCAGCTGCTTGTAACATTCCATCAGAGATTATCCTAGAGCCGGAAAGGAGAGTACCCAGTCCTATCCTGTACCACATATATGAAATTTCAATACAGAAAACAGAAACATAAAAGCTGGGGTAACAATCATGAAATAGCTTAAGTCATCTCACCCAGGAAACAGGTACATGTTATTACCCTGATTGCAGTGGCCTACGCGTCCATTTCCTGTGAAATTTATTTTCAACATTAGAATGCATAGAAGCAAGCAGAATTAAGGTAAGGATAAGACCCTACATAAACATAAAGCACATATTTCAATCTCATTCTTATAACCTTAAATGCTCCAGAATATATATACATACATACATATACATTCATATGTGTGTGTATATATATATATATTGATGACCAACAGTTTGGCTCCTCCAAGAGTACAAGCAATCAACACATACATACATGAAAGCTACCTAGTAAGCTTCATCACTAACACTAATACTAATCACTAACTATTTTCACCATCACTAATCACTAATCCCTTACCACTATAAAAGTGACTTGATGTTTCCCACAAAAATGTTTCTATAATAAAAGCGTGAGTTGACATTTCCCCAAAAGTGTTTCCTAGATAGAGTGTTCCCTCCAAAATTTGTTTATCCGTTTTAAATTTATAATACTAATATTTATTGCCGATATATGAGTACATGCATATATTTACAAGTACAGAAATACCCATGTCATATTATTAATAGTTATTTATATCTATCTGGTTGATAAAAGAATTCATAACAAAGACTAGTTGCAGCTAAAGTAGAATGAAAGTATAAAAATATATCTACTCAAAGCCACACACATGACAATTTGGTTTCACTTGATATTATTTAGGTCATGAGAAAAGAATATCCAAAGCCATACCACAAATTTGAGGCGAACATGTTATTGATACAAGTCAAATATATGATTTCATAATTAAGAATGCTTATCATGTTAAGAGATAAAAATGTAACATGTAAATTCGTTCACTTATAAATCATTAGGCAAAGATAAAACATAGTCAACTCTAAAAATTAAAAAATAAAAACAATTGTAAGGGCAGCACTCCACGGATAAGATACATGATTATACTAAGCCTTAATCCAAAGCTACATTAGTTGTGCTCATAATACACCAGTGTGCTAACATTAAAGTTTACAAAGCAGCTAGGCAGCTAGCCACATGAATTCCAATCTACGTATAATTTCTAAGGAAGGAGTCACTAACCCACCTCCTTTTCTTAAAGGGAAAAGGACATAAGATATTAATTATTGACATAAATACCCTACCTACTATTCTTATCTAACTAAAAAGCACAAAGAAAAAATATACATACGACTCTCACCCCTGCGCCCGTAATTTTTTTCCTAAACCTAGTAAATCACCCACCCCTCAAACTAAACCCTAAACCCTCATGCCCCTAAACCCTATACCCCTTCTATCCCCCGTCATAGGTAGAGGGGTATTTAAGAAAAGTAGCACTTTGAAGTTTGACTACTCTTTGACTTGTCCGCATTTCCTTAATACAGGTGGTCACATGAGGGATGCTGTGAATTGTTTATTTGTTTACCAATTTCCCATTTTTATATAATAGGTTACAACACACCCAAGATCCCCAACATAGTCATAATGGTACATGTACTGTCATTGACATAGGCCACCCCAATCATAAGCTCCTCAGATGACCCCAAGATAACAAAAAGGAAAATGGGCATATGAAAATTGTCGAAAGTCCCCATGGTGAAAGAAAAATGTGATAAGAATACTTCATCAAATTGAGATTGCACAACAAGCGACAGTAAACTATAGCATTAAAGTATGTGGTTGTTTTTTCATATCCAGTTTGCAGGCGACAAACTGCTTCTAAAATAAACATGAGCGACAGTAAGTGCAAATCACAAGCACATCGCCGCTGAAAAGTATAGGCTAGAAAACATATGAAACAATATGGTGTAGTTGAAGTCATACCCAGATCTACGTGTTTGAAAGGACTGCCACTTGCAAATATAATATTTTCACCAACAATGGAGAATGCTTCCTCAGGAGTGCATTCAGCTGTATAAGTCAAAGAAGAACATGAGAAAACCAGAGCATTGATGTTTCCATCTTATATAGTGGATATATGAAATACCATTTTTAGTAGGGTTTGACATTGGAAATATTGCTGGCCTCGTTGATGTTGACTCCTTCAGGGCTTCTAACACCTGATTGTAAATGACTATTGGCCATAAATAAGTAATAATACAGAAACACCAGGAACAAATACCAGGAGCTAAACCTCAACGACAAAGTTATTCGGTTGTAAGGGAGTGGGTCGGGTTTGGGGTCAACTAAAGCATGACTCCTTCAAGGAGTTACTTTAGGATTGCTTCCTTTTTATGTAAACTGACCTATGATGATCCAAATATGAGAAATAAACTTTTAGTTTGTCTATATTCACTTTAAGTAACATGGTAAAAGACAATGTCTTAACTACAGCCGCCTAAAAGACTAGGAGACAGATCCTTAACTCCAGCCGACAAACGGCTAGTAGACCCTTTGACTTCTAAGGAGGTAATTCTAGGGGTCATAATTAACTAACCTGTTACCTAAAGAAAAATAGAATAAAATACTTAAACATAACATAACATAATGAAGAGTTTAAATAAGATACAAATTGTCTAGTCATTCTAGACAAGGCAATAAATATGGCGGCTTGCAGGCAATATGCCAACTAAAACTTGATTACCCAGCTACTTCTATGTCTAAAGACAACTATAACAGCTAACCCCACACAAAAACTACTCATTTGTCTCAATATACAAGGCCTTAAGGCATTTTGGTTTTGTCCCATAATATAAAGCCTTTTAGAATACCAATGGAGCATTTATTGCATTTTTCTTCTTTCTACCTTTAAATTATTATCAATTCACCAACTTTTTATTACTATACATCGATTGCATTGATGGTAGTCAAAGGTATTTTAGACTTTTAACTTTAAAATTCATGACCTTCCTCCACTTTTCAAACTGTTTGAAAACTCTAAAAAAACTTATAGTTTGGGACGGAGGTTGTACTTAATTAAACAATAAACCCAATACTTCCACATTAATTAAATGCATACGACAGTCACTGACATGCTGGACAGGGCCGTGGGAAGATCTCTGTCTGAGATCTGTTCCATGCTTTAAGCTCCCAATAATAGATTAAGTCAACAAGATTCAAATTAAGAGAAACTCAAGAAATTAAAGCTTATAAATACACTGCTTTATCATCTTTTCATATTTAATGAATTTTAAAGAAGCACGTCATCGATTGCCTGAAATAGAAAATATCACATACTGATCCAAAAATTTTCTCATTCAGTCTACAAGGGTCACCACGCACATCAGGAGTCAACTAAGCACTTGATTCTAGAGAACAAAGAACAATAATGTAATGTACTGCTACGAGTGGAAATGCTATTCTTTCATATTTGAGGAGAGGAAGGGGGGCATCTATAAAACTTTCTGGTGAACTCAAACAACACGAATAAACATGCAAGAATATTATTCATTAAAGGGAACAACTAAGTGGATGTTTAGATTAGATATTGCAGTAACATAATAACCAAAACGTTTCAGATCTACTTCATGCAAATACCTCTTTAGAGAACAGGCCTCCACAAGCAGACAAGCCAAGCAGTACATCTGGTTGTACTTTCCGGACCTGTTATAAAATAAACGAAGCAACTAAATCAAGCAATAGTCCATTATTCATTCGGCTCTTCTCAGCGTATCCAATCGATGTCAGCATCGTAAAAACGCCAAATGCATACAGCATATTCAAGCAATAAATAAGATTTGAGAAAATGATAGTCAGCTCCAGCTTACGAAACGTAATAAAGTCCCAAACTTCCAAAGGATGCTTCATATGACCAGCATGTATATCATCATGCTCTCAATCGAAATTCAGATATAATAGAACATGCATCTGTGAGATATAATAGCAGTCTCCGTGTGATGAGAGGCCAAGGGTCCGAGCCATGGAAATAACGTTCATATAATAAACTAAGGCTACGTATAAAGCCTAAATGGCCTGGCCCTTACCGAAACTTGCTTCAGTGCCCCAGGCTACCCTTTTATACATGCCTAAATTATCTTTACAAAAGTTCTTGTTCTCTCAGAGACTCAGACATATACATACATACATGCATACATATATATATATATATATATGAAAAATTCAAGTGTATTCACACAGTCTTTAAGATGTTATTTTCATTTTTCATGTGGTTCTAATCTAATGACTCCACCAAACTCCATAAAGGAAAACTGACAAACCATAAGAATCATGCACAAAAGGCAAAACTTGAAATTTCATGCGAACACACCTCTTGCAGCCATCTGCTATTATAAAAGAATAATATGATCACTAACCACTTCCGCAAGATTTTCTCCTTCACTTAGGCCCTGACGGTCAGCTTCGTTCACCTTTCTTGCAAACGGACGAGCATCTGGATCAATACTTGCACGTGCCTCAGTAATTAATCCCTAGATAGTAAAGAATCTATTATTATCTCCTTGGCATAATTATGCTACTTGCTTACTTCAATAGTTAACTACTGCACTGTGGGACAGTGAAATGAAGGGTTCTACAGCCCAAAAATTGATGTTTGAAGTTGTATCACTAAGCCATATGCCCTACACGAAAGCCATATTTACTATATGAGAGTTTTAAAAACAAACAAACAGTAGGATTCATGTCAAGTGAACAGTTGCGAGCAACACCTACAAAAGCATCCATGCAAAAATTTCCTTGAGGAAGATGAAGATTGACATCACCTTGAAACGTATTAGAACTGACAATGCCAACGATTACTTTAATCAAATCTTGACTCCTTTCAGCCAATCTCAAGGAATTGCACATGAATCATCTTGTGTTAACACTCCACAAGAAAATGGAGTGGTAGAGAGGAAAAATGGACACCTTCTAAAGGCCACTAGAGCTATATTGTTCCAAAAACATGTTCATAAATCCTATTAAGGTGAAGCAGCGCTCACTGCACCGCACTCAATAAATAGATTCTAAAACCGATAAGAGTTCTATTCATACCTTAAGAGTTTTCTACTGTGACTTTAGGAGTTCACAAAGCCTTACACCTAGAATCTTTGGATGTATTGCCTTTGTTCATGTCCATTCACAAAACAAAGGCAAATTAGATCGTAGGGCCCAAAAGAGGTATAAGTGCTATCATCCCTCTTCTAAGAGACACCGTCTTTAAGGATGTTACATTTGATGAAAATATGTCCTTTATCAGGCCACCAATTCTGCTGTTCAGTGGGAGAGAATAAATGAAAGTCCATTGCATTTCCCGCTTTTTACTCCTCTTTTAATTCCCAAAGGATAGAAGGGAACTTGTTGGCGGCAGTAGTTAATAGCTCTAAACCTTGTTTAGCTTAGATTATCTCTCCCGTGTAATTTTTAAATTGTTTGGTAATCTCTCCTATTCAATAAGAAAATTATCATATCTCACATTTTCCAAAGCCACCAAATCTGAACACTAGGGGTGTTTTAGACATCATCAGATACTAAACACCTTTCCAGTCATGGACGTTTAGATATGAGTATGACACTTTACAGTGTTCCTATTTCAGGCCGAAAATAAATGTCTAAATTTTTTTTCATGTGAAGAATTAAGCTCATCATCATCACACTAAATCATCTTGTTGAAGATGATCAATGTTCCCCATAATGGTATAGTACATTCTACATCCCAAAGAAGGCCAACAAAAGCCTAGTGGCTTCAAGCGAAAAAAAGGCTGCATGCTTTGAAAGTAAACACAACTGAAATCATAAGCTTTTAATATGGCAATAGAGATATAACAGTCAGCCTGCATAACATGCCCATAAAACTAGGAGAGTAATCTTGTTCACTATTCCGAGCAAATTAGCAAAAGACTAAAAAGCGGCCTTTTATTCTATTTTGTATAATTTAATAAGGAAATATAATTCATTACGTTTGTATGAAAATTGCGTTCTTATTAACAGATAGGCGGTGATGCAGTTGCCAACCTGCGTGGCAAGCAAAATCAGTTTATGTAACCAAAAAGTGGAGAAGGGTATCAACATAATAGGATCACTCACGTTTGCATCAACAACCCAAAACTGCCTTCTAGCACTTTCATAAGCGATTTCGGTGTTTCCTAACATCCTTGCCATGGTTTTCCTAGCAGCGTTAAGAACACCTATTCCTGCACTGCATCAGCAAAAATTGTGCAAGAATAGTTATGAGGTTTAGAACCCATAATTTTCTAATGATAGAATGTGTTTATTTTATGTTTAAGTTTTGATATCTTAAGATTAAGAATTTCAAATTTTGAAACATTCATAATAGATGGCGAGTCTTAGCTTCCTTCACCCAGAGAGCGACTTTTAATGCAGATCACAGGAACAAAAATCCATTGCAAGGTACTCTATTACATCAGATTACTTTAAGCCTCTTGACAGCCACATAATACTCAAATGGAAAAAATAGCCTACACTGTTCTTATTGCATAAAAAATACTCTTCCGGCCCCAAAATATGAGTCATTCTAGAGTTTTCACATACTTTAAGAAAGTGGTTGAATGCAATAAATGTATGACTAAAATGCCTAGTACACCCTTTGATTATCATAAATGCAATAGTTGTAAAATAAGTAAAAGTGGTTGGATGGATATAAATTAGGGGTATTAAGGGGCAAAACAAAATGGTAGAATGGCTTATATTTACGGACGGGGGAGTATTTGGCATTTCTCTTCTCCTTGGGCAGAACGTGCAGAATTTAAAAAGGAATTTGCACATACCACTTGATCTCTTTAATGCATTTGTAGAAATACTATTGACAGTAATTATAGATCATAATATATCTATATTGCTGTATACATTCTTTTATTATTATTCCTCTTGTATTTACTAGCTGTTTACATGTTATAAGTAAACTGTTGGTAGTTAGTTGTTTAGTGGCTGCATTTAATGCTTTGTCTCCCACTTATTCCCTAGCTCTTTATTATCAGAAGGTGGAAAGACTAATTCCACTTCTATTTAGCTTTGTAACTTCAGTTTGTAAAGTAAGAAGAAAGTTAATAAAACTAATCTTCATCTCTCTCTCTCTCTCAAAAATCTACATGGTATCGGAGCCATAAAACGGTTCTCGTATTTTCTTCTTCTTCTTCAAACTTCATTTCTTGTCTTCGAAATGTCTGGAACTCTCTTTGAAGCTACCAGCTCTTCTGCCCCATCTTCTTTTCGATCTGGGAATGGACTTAACAATCCAGCCCTGCAAATTACTGCAATAAAACTGAACAGTCTTCTTCCTACTCCAGGGGGAGAACCATCAGTTGTGATGTCACTCCAAACTCAAACTGGCTTATATGGGAACTCAAAGGGTTTTCAAGTGCAAGACCAGAAAAACATTTGGTGTGACCATTGTAAAAGGAAAGGTCATACCAAAGAGACTTGTTGGGGAATCCATGCCAGACCAAATAGTCAATCAAATGACCCAGGTCCAAAAAGGACTAATACTCTGAATAATCAGAAGCATGCTGTTGTTGCCACTGAAAAGTCTGCACCTTTTTCAAGAGAACAACTTGAAGCATTGAGTCAATTGCTGGATAAGAAACTGAACCTAAAATCAGAAGCTTTAACTGGAGCTGCTGTAAAAGGAGGTAACACCTCCTGGATCATAGATTCAGGAGCTTCTAACCACATGACAGGTGATAAAACCCTTTTCTCTACTTATTTTCCTTCTAATGGTCAACATAAGGTAAGGATAGCTGATGGATCCTTATCCACTGTGGCTGGAACTGGGAAGGTCCGAATTTCTGACAATTTGTCTCTAGAATCTGTTCTACATGTCCCCAATCTAACTTGTAATTTGTTTTCTATTAGTAGATTTACTAAAGATAAACATTGTGTTGCTAAATTCTATCCCTCTCACTGTGAATTTCAGGATATGAAATCACTAATGAGGATTGGCAATGCTAGAATGAGTGATGGGCTATACCTGTTCAAGAAAGAGGAAAAGAATGAAACTGCCTTTTCTAGTAGAACTATTTATGATGATGTTACTCTGTTACATTATCAACTAGGACATCCTAGTTTCTTTTATCTTCAAAAATTGTTTCCAAACTTATTTTTAAACAAAAAGGCTGAATGTTATCAATGTGAAACATGTGAACTTGCTAAGCATTGTAGAATGTCCTTTAAACCTAAACCTTATAGAAGTTCAGCTCCTTTCTCATTAATCCACACCGATGTATGGGACCATCAAAGGTACCAAACTTAACCAATAATGGTGGTTTGTTACCTTTATTGATGACCATACAAGGGTATGTTGGTTATATTTAATGAAAAACAAGTCTGATGTGGCTCATATTTTTAGAAACTTTGATCTGATGATTAAAAACCAATTTCAGTGTGATATTAAGATTCTAAGGTCTGATAATGGTACCGAATACCTAAATTCAGTCCTAAGTCCCTATCTCACTGAAAGAGGAATTATTCATCAGACATCTTGCACCAATACACCCCAGCAAAATGGTATTGCAGAGAGAAAGAATAGACACCTACTCGAAGTTGCTAGAGCTATTCTTTTCACTACCAATATGCCTATCTTTTACTGGGGTGAAGCCATTCTTACTGCTGCTTTTTTGATAAATAGAATGCCCTCTAGGGTTCTCAATTTTAAAACACCTATCAGTATGATGTCCTCTTGTTTTCCTGACAGCCAGCTGATGTCCAATATACCCCTAAAAGTGTTTGGATGTATAGCTTTTGTACATATTCATACACAAAACAGAGGTAAACTGGAACCAAGGGCTGTCAAGACTGTTTTTATTGGCTATTCCTCCACAAAAAAGGGATACAAATGCTATGATCCTTCATCTAAAAGAATATATATATCTGCCGATGTCACCTTTTTTGAGAAACAACCTTATTATCCTGATAAATCTGAGTCTAATGATGACAGGTACAACTTTCTTGTCCTACCCACATTACCTTGTGTTGACACCAGTGAGGATCTAAATCTCACAACTGGAAATCCTGGGAAAGACCTTATCAACAAAGAATCCCAAGACATCATTGTTTACACGTAAAGGAAAAGATAAAGTGCAAGAAAAGGTAAACTCTGAGCCCTGTCAGAACTCCTTGGACAGCAATGAACAAGAAGAGGTAAACTCTGAGCCCTGTCAGAACTCCTTGGACAGCAATGAGGAAGCTGCATTGGAAGAGGTGCCTCAAGACATTACTAATAATGACTCCACTGATACTGAAGTCAGTGAACCAGGTGATATTTGTCCTACCCCTATACCAAATGAATTGCCTATTGCTCTTAGAAAAGGTACGAGAAAATGCACTTCTCATCCCATCCAAAGGTTTGTTTCCAATGGAGCTCTTTCTAGTGATTACTCTTCATTTATTTCAAATCTGGACAAACAATACCGTACATCTAAGAACATCATGTCAGTGCACTACAACATCCCAAATGGAAATTTGTTTTAGAAGAGCTTAGAGCTCTCAAGGAAAACAGAACTTGGGAAATTGTTGATAGGCCTGATAATGTCAAACCTGTTGGAAGTAAGTGGGTATTTACAATTAAATATAACTCTGATGGCTCGGTGAGCAGATATAAAGCTAGGTTGGTTGCCAAAGGGTACACCCAAACCTTTGGTATAGATTTTAATGAGACTTTTGCACCTGTAGCCAAACTTAACACTGTTAGAATTCTCATTGCCTTAGCTGCTACCAATAATTGGCCTCTGTTTCAAATGGATGTAAAAAATGCCTTTTTAAATGGTAATCTTAAAGAAGATGTTTTTATGTTACCCCCACCTGGACTTGAAAATAATTTTAAGAAAAACCAAGTTTGCAGATTGCTCAAATCTCTTTATGGATTGAAGCAATCTCCAAGAGCTTGGTTTGAAAGATTCTCTAAGGTTATAAAGATGGGAGGGTACACTCAGGGTCATAGTGATCATACATTGTTTTATAAACATACTGGAAATGGTGAGATCACCATTCTTCTTGTTTATGTTGATGACATCATTATAACTGGAAATTGTGAGACTGAAATTTACAAGCTCAAATCCTTCCTAAAAGACAACTTTGATATTAAAGATCTAGGTCACCTCAGGTACTTCCTTGGTATGGAAGTTGCAAGAACTAAACAAGGAATCCATGTCACTCAAAGGAAGTATACTCTTGATCTCCTAAGTGACTATGGACTCCTTGGATGCAAACCTGTGGACACACCTGTGGATAACACTGTAAAACTATGGGATGATGAGAATAGTGAGCCTGTTAATCAAGAACTATTTCAGAGATTAGTTGGGAGGTTGATATACTTGTCTCATACTAGACCTGATGTTTCTTTTGCAGTGAGTCAGCTCAGTCAATTTATGCACAAACCGAGGAAAATCCATCAAGATGCTGCATTCAGAGTGTTGAGATTCCTAAAGAAAAGTCCAGGAAGTGGCTTATTTTTTAAAGCTACAGGAAATGTTCAAGTAAAAGGGTATGTTGATGCTGACTGGGCAGGTTCCATCACAGATAGAAAGTCCACTTCAGGATGGTGTATCTTTATTGGAGATAATCTGGTTTCATGGAGAAGTAAAAAGCAAGCAGTGGTGGCAAGAAGTAGTCGTGTTTGAATTGAGCTCATTGATTGGGTATCCGTGAGTGATATGGATCAAAAGAGTCCTGGCGAGCTCAAAATCAAGACTAATGGGCTATGACACTCTAAGTGACAATAAATCACTATGAGATTGCAAACAATCTGTTCAACATGATAGGACAAAACATGTTGAAATTGACAAGCACTTTATCAAAGAAAACTGGAAAATGGTGTCATTGATCTATGCTACATTCTACAAAACTCCAGGTGTGGACATGTTTACAAAGGATTACCGAGTTCCTTTCCAAGATGCGTTAGCAAGCTTGGTTTATTAGATATTTATAAACCGACTTGAGGGGAGTATTGATGAGAATTATAGATCATAATATATCTATATTGTTGTATACATTCTTTTATTATTATTCCTCTTGTATTTACTAGCCGTTTACATGTTATAAGTAAACTGTTGGTAGTTAGTTGTTTAGTGGCTGCATTTAATGCTTTGTCTCCCACTTATTCCCTAGCTCTTTATTATCAGAAGGTGGAAAGACTAATTCCACTTCTATTTAGCTTTGTAACTTCAGTTTGTAAAGTAAGAAGAAAGTTAATAAAACTAATCTTCATCTCTCTCAAAAATCTACAAATACCAAGGGTTACACTAAATAAATTCCATCCACACATTCAACATATCCAACTAGGTAAACTTAATGCACAACTGAAGCTCACACCATCTACTTCTCTGGCTGTCAAACTTCAACTCGCTCCTTAAACGGGAAATAATTTAGACGCAAGACACTATTACAATTTACACCATTGATTTTGGTGGAAGTCTCGTGATTGATAAGTGTGCACCAAAATCAATGGTGTAAAAGTGTGTAGTGACACATTTTGTGGCTCGATTCAATATGCCCCTGATATATGCACGACGATCAATTAGATAGCATGCACTAGAAACCAAAGTAAATATAATTTGAATACGGGATTCCAAGATTTTAAACAATCTTTAATTATGAAAAATGCTCAAAAGACCCTCCTAATTCAAATTAAGAATCGATAAGAACCTTGGCAAGAATACTAGACCCAACGTCAAATTAATCCAAGGAGCAAAAGTAATCAGCTTGGAACACCACAACTTGATTTTCCAACATGTTGGTAAGTTCATAAAAAGTTGAAGACTCAAACATGAGAAAACAACTCACAATACTTCATATAAGAAGCATGGCATTCATTAATGATCCCACTGCAAGTCATGACAAGGCCGATTTTTAAGGCTGAAAACCTGACAGATAATTGCTGAATATTTTTCATACATAATGGCTGAATATCTTATAGGAAATTCATGCTAATTATCCATATAAAATCTCAACAAAAATCAGCCTGAAAAAACCCCACATGCATGCACATACTATAAGCTGAAACGGACTTGTAAAACCACCAATCCTAGGTTAAAAAAAGCAACCAAGCATCAACTGAATAAAACTAATCCATCATATGTTTTAAAAATTGGATAATATCAATTAATATCACGAATATATCTACTACCTCAATTCCAAAATATAAGGCCTTTTAAAATACCAATGGTGCATTTATTACATTTTCATTCTCTTGACCCTAATTTATCATCGATTCAACAATTTTTCAACACTTTATAACTATCACATTAAAAATAGTCAAAGGGTATTCTAGACTTTTATACTTAAAATTTATTGTATTCATCCATTTTCTTAAACTGTGTGAAAACTCTAAAATGCCTTATATTATGGGATGGAGGTAGTACTAAATAACCGACAGAGAATCAGCCAAAACTTGCAAGTAGGCGCCATTTTCAAGGCAGAATTGATTGAAGCTTAGGAATTATGTTCCCTAAGTTACTTGCCTGACTTTAAGATGTTGCAACTTATTTTCACAACCTAAATTAATGTAAAAGACTTAATCACGGAATTTAATGCATTTCATTTTTTATTCAACAGAAGCATTTCATTTTTTCCTTTATAGGGTTAATGTAATATTACCATCAAATCATAACCCATACTTGCATTTTTTTTTGAATAATAAATCTAACATGAATCTTCCATGAAACATATTACAACATTATAATCAACAAAGTACTTAAGACTTGTGTAAATAAGTTATCAAGCCAAATCCCATACAAAACCAGACAACAGCAAATACACTTTTTGGGGACAGAATTTCTAAAACAAGCACCGACGACATGATTATTCAACTATGATGACACACACATATGCAAAAGAAACATCATCAGAAGATTTAATGTACGGTGGAATATCCATTTTTAATGAAGTCGTAGTCTGATAACAGGTCAGCAAGGTGTAAAAGGACCAGGCATACTTCTATCTGCCTTCACCACTTATCTTCATCAAAAGCATGTTGAACAAGTAAAGGGGTAGGGGTAAGGGGGACAAGTCTACCTTCCAGCACCTGCAACAACAATTTTCATCTTAGGAAAATCAATCATCGGCCTTCCTTGTGCTCTTACAGCTCCCAAAAGACCCGCAATAGCAACTCCAGCAGTTCCCTGCATGAAGCCATGAAGTATAACATTAATTGCATTCACTGAGCTCAACATGCAACTTACTTACCATGGAAGTCATCAGAGATGTGATACACTTATTTTTATTCCTCCTTGGATTAAAGAGTTTGTGTGCACACTGTTTTCTCTCTTCTATTTAGAAGTGATATAATCGTTCACCAGTAAGCAATAATCATCATTGAATAAAACTATTATTCATCATCTTTATATTGTTCTATAGGTGATTCCCTGGTGTAATCATAGGATCTCCATAGATGAAATAAGAAATTTGCTTCTTTCTTTCCTAGACCTCTATTCTTTTCTCCAAAAAATTCTGCACCTATGAATACAACTAAATAAAGCACAACACATACACATCACTGAGTAATTCTACCACTCCAGCATGCTCAAATGTTGCATTCTATAACATAGACAGTACCCCTTTTCCTAATCGTTTCTAAGCAAACCAGAATTTCAATACAAAAGGAAGTACCTGGACATCGTCATTGAACATTCTGTAATTCATTCTGTAACGCTGCAACAGCTTAAAAGCCCACTTGCTCTGAAAATCTTCAAACTGCGACGATATAAACAATTTGTAACGATAGGAACAACTGATAAGAAAAGGATCGTAACATGGAAACAGAATCTTAACAAAAATAATAGCTGACAAATGACCTGTACAATCACATTGGGCCAACGAGTGAAAACAGCCTCCATGAACTCATCAATGACTGAAAGATATTCCTCTCCTTCTAGGCGGTTTTGTTGTAGTCCCAAGTCTGTAAAAGTAGTATAAATGAGAAACTGTTGCACAAAAACAGAAAAACAGAAACAAAGGATTTGACTACAGACCAACTGAAATCCCATCCCAACGATCCACAGAGTTTCACATGTGATAATTATTGCAGAATTAGTCAATTGTACATACTTTTCCTTTCACAGACAAAGGAAACAAAAAAGCTCATAATTACCAAAATTTAAAGGCCAAACTGGAGACTAGAATATACATACACAATGGATCCTTAAGAAGCTTCTCATTATTAATTCCAACATCAATCATAACTGGAAGCACCTGTTGAAAAAGAAATTTAAAAAAAATGGATAATTGGTTTCTGAACGACCAAATAGACTGAAGGAGAAATGACTGAAGAAATACAAAATGAAGGATACTGCCACTCCTGGAAGTTAGAACGGATTTTATTTCTCTTTTTCTGTTTTTTTTCTTTTTCTTTTTGCCGTTTGTTATTTTCTTTCCTTTCTTAAACAAATTTTGGAATGTACAACACTAACAGATAGAAATATTATGATAACTCTCTGTCTACTTTTACTAAGACAAAGAGCCACACTTAAAAAAAGAGTAAAACACCTTTAAGAGATAATAAATGAAAACTTGAAAAAAAAAAAAAACCACATTGTGTTATGGAACCTGGCAAGCAATTGAAACAAAAACTTAGATTAGGACATCTAGGTTTGCTTGGTAAATTTTAAGAACATATAGTTCAATCAAACAAGTTAGAATAAACCAATATTGAGCCTCTCTTCAGTGATACGAGACTGCTCAAATGGAACCTAGTTGTTACACAGGCATTAGCCAACTGTTAGCAGCCATACTTGTCAAGTGCCATATTTGTCAAGTGTCTGATTTGTGATTGAAGCCCAAAGGAAACAGAGGAAGACCTACTACTGTTATAAACTGCATTTTTTTTTTAAGTTATTCATTTTTATATTGCAGGGGAATCACAGGCACTCAATGAGAATCCACTATTCAGATGATAACCTACACTATCTCTCCATTATGGCAACAATTATCAGGAAAATTAAGTACATGAAATTATGTGTATATAATTGAACTAAAAGAATTTTAACCTAAAGTAACTTCATATAATCGCATCGGTTTTCTAGAGAAATAAAGCACATGAAATTGTGTGTTTATTCTTCAACTAAAATTTTCAACATGCAAAAGCATAAGCAATACGAAAATACTCTTTGGGGATTAATCCCAGCAGCAGCAACATAGAGATCCAGCTTTCCAACTGCAATTCCAATACCCTGAACTCCAAGATCTCCAAGACCTAATATCCTACTCCCATCAGTGACAACAATCATGTCAACCTGCAGTTGCACAATGTATGAATACAAAAAACTATTTACAGAAAAGACTTCATGCAGTATTACTGACTTCTACAACTATTAAATTAGGTCAGGTATATTATAGCATTTTAATGCACAACATTAGTAGCAAAAGACATCTTGAACAGGTTATATCAAGCTGCAGGAACCAAAAAGCAAAACCAAGTTGAATATGCATTAACTACTCCTTCTCGCCCTCCAAAGAAAGGCTTCTGAATTATTTTCCATTGCTCAAATGAATTATCTTCCAGAAACAAGACATGTCGAACTGCAATTTGAGATTACATAAGCAACTGGGGGATATTACATCCAATAACTTTCAAAGTAGACATGTGAAGCTTGAACTTCCTTTCAGGATTTTTTTACTGTTATACTTAGCCTTATTATAATAGGGCGCACAGTTTACCAGGGGCAAGCAGCAAGTTTAAATTATTTCTGGTTTTGGCAGTCAGCAATCATGTCACCTTCCAGCAATACTATGGAAATATGACACAGTATATACTGCTCATATGACACAGGAATTACTGATCATATGTTATACTGTTCATCTTACTGTTCATATATTATATTCTCTTTAGTTCTTATAACTAGTCCTAGGATACTTTCTTTGTCCTAGTTTAGTGGTCCTTTATTACAAGATTAAGGCTGTGGATTATTTTAAATAATCCAGCCGTTTTATAGCCGTTGGAGGCTTTGCCTTTATGGCTCCTTTCTTCCTATAAATAGGTGTAATAAATGTTGAAGTTTATATGCAATAAACTCTTCTTACATTGCAATCTTCTATATGGTATCAAAGACTAGCTCTTTTTCTCTTCTTAAAATCCTCTTCTCGCGATTTTTTCAAATTTGAGAAGTGTCGGAGGCTACATCTGTAACTCTAGCAAGTTCTACTACCTCTTCCAATCGAAACAATAGAGCCGGATTAGAGCATCCGAGTCTACAAATCACCTCTACAAAGCTTAATGGGTCCAACTATAAACAATGGGCTGCAGCGGTGAAGATCTTCGTTACTGGAAGTGGTAAGATGGGATACTTAATTGGAACAAAGAAAATGCCAAGTGAAGAAGATGCTGATGCCTTCTTCACATGGGAAACAGAGAATGCCACTGTCATGTCATGGCTTATAAACTCCACGATAGAGGATATTGGTAACAATCACTGCTTGCTTCTACGACCAAGAAATTTGGGATTCTGTGGGAGAATTTTACTCAAACAAGGGCAATTTTGCCAAAGCTTTTGGGGTGAAATTTACCATTAGAAACCAAAACAAGGCTCTCTTGATGCTACCAAGTACTTCAGTTCCTTGACCAAACTATGGCAAGAATATGATCAATTGACTGCCATTAAGTGGACATGTTCTACAGATGCTCTTACTTTTCAAAATTTACTCGAAAAAGAAAAGAGTGTTTGAATTTCAGGAGGTCTTGATTCCTCCTTTGAAGTCGCTAGAGAAAGAGTCATGCCCCAAGTTCGTTTACCTAATACTAAAGAAACTTTTGCCTATATCAAAAATGAAGAAAGTAGGAAAGGCATCATGGGTGGTTCTCCTACCCTTTGGGAGAACAATCTGCTCTTCTTATTCAGAGCTCTGAAAATGCCATGTTTGGCAAAAGAAAATTGACCAAAAGACCTCCTTTGCTGAGTGACTACTGTAAGAAGAAAGGGCACAACAAAGAAAATTGTTAGCAGTTTCATGGGAAACCTCCCAAAGCTCAACCTACAAAGAAACCTACTCAAGGTGGGGATCAGAAACAAGCTTTCATTGTTGCTTCTCAACCTTTTCTAAGGAGCAAATGGATATTCTTAATCAACTCTTTGGAGAAAAGAAGAGCTAAGCGATCTGTCTACCAAAGGTGGAATAGCTCATGAAGGTAATGTCCCTTGGATAGTGGATTCGGTGCATCAAACCACATGTGAGAGGACTACACTCTTTTTTCTACCTATCACCCCTCTAATGGGCACCATAAAGTTAAAATTGCTGATGGAACAATGTCTACTGTTGCTGGAAAAGGAAAGATTCACATATCTAAAGATATGTTTTCAATTTGTCCTTCATGTTCCAAACCTTGTGTCTGCTTTCCATCAACCAAAATTTACTAGAGATACTAACATGATTGCTAATTTCCACCCTACTCATTGTGAATTCGGGGGGAGCGTGGTTCGAGGGGAAGAAAATTGGCGGTGTTGATCCGGAAGATGGACTGTATTTCTTCAAAAATGAACCTCTAGTTACGTGTATATAAAGTGTTGATCTGAGAAAATGACATCCTTTTGTGGCACCAGAGATTAAGGCATCCTAATTTTGCTTATTTAAAGATCCTTTTCCCAACTCTGTTTTGTAATAAGGATCCTAGGTCTTTTAAATGTGAAGTGTGAACTTTCCAAACACACACGGTCTGTTTTCAAACCTAGGCCTTATAGGAGTTCTTCTCCTTTTTCTTTAGTTCATAGTGTTGTTTGGGGACCTTCTAAAGTTCCAAATCTTAGTTGTAATAGATGGTTTATATCTTTTATTGATGACCACACAAGGCTATGTTGGGTCTTTTGATGAAACATAAGTCTGATGTGTACTCTATTTTTAAAGATATTGTCTCTATGGTTGAAACTCAATTTCAAACAAGAATAAATATCCTTAGATCTGACAATGGCACTGAGTACCTTAACTCTCTATTAAGTCCCCTATGTTCCAAGAAGGGTATTGTGCATCAAACTTCATGCACCAATACCCCTCAACAGAATGGAATAACAGAGAGGAAAAACAGGCACATGTTGGATGTGGCTAGGGTCTTCTTTGTCAAATGAATCTTCCAAAATCCTATTGGGGAGGTGCAGCTTACTGCAGCTTTTCTAATTAATAGGATGCCTTCTAGGATCCTGCACTTTAAAACTCCTTTAAACATGTTCAAAGGCTTATATCCTAAATCTCAGTTAGTATCTTCTATACCACTGAAAATCTTTGGATGTGTAGCCTTTGTTCATAATCTTTCACCTACTAAAGGTAAGCTAGATCCTAGGGCTATAAAAACCATTTTTATTGGATATTCATCAACTAAAAATGGTTACAAGTGTTTTGATCCCATAAAAATAAAGTTTTACACCTCTTTTGATGTGACCTTTTTTGAAGGTGTCCCTTATTACCCTAAGGATCCTCTAGTCACTAGTGATCATAACACTGTCTTGGAAATGGAGAGCACTTTCCCTGTTGTTCCAGAACCTATGAGTGAATCTATGATCCCTAGAGAAGAGAATCCCGAGTCTGATAAGGATATTTCTGGAGCCCCTGTCCAAAAGGATATCATTATTTATACCAGAAAAGGAAAGGTCCATCCTCCCATATTGAGTGCAGCTCCTAATCAACTTTCTGATCCTACTCCTGAGCTAGAAGTAGTAGAGAATGCAAGAAATGAAGTGGAAGAAAGTATTGATGTTGATGAACATTACGAGGAAAGTATGGAACTTCAAAACAATGAAGGCACCAAGTGATCACCATGTGCCTACTCCTTATATGGATTAGAACAGTCACCAAGGGCTTGGTTTGCTAAATTCTCCAAAGTTATCAAACAAGGAAGGAGGTTTCATGCTCACTCTGATCATACCCTATTTTATACAGGCACTTGAAGGGAGGGGGAGTTGTAATCCTCCTGGTTTATGTAGATGATATGATCATCACTAGTAGTGATGACAGTGAAATTGAAAGACTAAAAAATTATATTAAATCTCAGTTTGATATTAAGGACCTTGGTCAACTTAGATACTTCCTTGGTGTGGAAATATCTAGGTCTAATCAGGGGATTCTTGTTAATCAAAGAAAGTACACCCTAGACTTGCTATGTGATGGCATGCTGGGGTATAAACCCTCTTATACTCCTGTTGATAATTCTGTTGTTCTTACAAATGCAAAAGACAGTGATCTGGTTGATAAAGAAGGATACCAAAGATTCGTGGGAAGACTGATCTACCTATCTCGTACAAGGCTTGACATATCTTTTGCAGTCAGTCAAGTGAGTCAATTCATGCACAGGCCAGGAAAACTCCATCAGAAAGCAGCTTTCAGAATTCTACAGTTCCTAAAGGAGAGTCCTGGAAAGGGCATCCTCTTCAAATCTGATTCAAGAATGACCATTGAAGGATATGTGGATGCTGACTGGGCAGGATCTAAAGTGGACAAAAGATCTACTTCAGGATGATGCATCTTCATTGGGGATAATCTTGTGTCTTGGAGAAGTAAAAAACAAGTTGTGGTGTCTAGAAGCAGTGCATAGTCTGAATTTAGAGTAGTGGCTCTTGTAATCTGTGAGCTCCTATGGATCAGAAGAGTCCTAAGGGAACTAAAGTAGAGCATTAGTCAACTTATGAAGCTCTACGGTGACAGCAAATCAGCTATTGACATTGCAAACAATCTTGTGCAACAAGACAGGACCAAGCATATTGAAATAGATAAGCATTTTATCAGAGAAAAGTTGGATGATGGGAGCATTTGTCTAACCTATGTCCCAACCAAGAAGCAAGTGGCTGATATGTTGGCAAAAGGACTACCTAAAGCCTCTGTAGTTCTGTATCAGCAAACTTGGTCTCTTTGATATCTTCCAACCAAGCTTGAGGGGGAATATGGAAATATGATACAGAGTGTACTGTTCATGTGTTGTACTGTTCATACATTATATTCTCCTTAGTTCTTGTATCTAGTCCTAGGATACTTTCTTTGTCCTAGTTTAGTTGTCCTTTATTAGTTGTTTAAGGCTGTGGATTATTTTAAATAATCCAGCCGTTTTATAGCCATTGGAGGCTTTGCCTTTATGGCTCCTTTCTTTCTATAAATAGGTGTAATAAATGTTGAAGTTTATATACAAAACACTTCTTACATTGCAATCTTCTATAAATACTTTCATTGACATGCCTTTTGCAATTTAATTTTAAGTTCCGACAACACGCAATCACATTTTTTTCAGCTGAACAGGAAGAAAATTTGTAAAGTAGACATCTCAGCAATCATTAGAAAACATGAAATACTTTTCCAGCTATGAAATTAGTGTTTTAACTCTCTCATCCAATATAATATTGAGCTAGAACCAACAAAAACTACAAACCTGTTCTGCTGGCCAGTTATAAACCATTGACATCATTTCTCCACGATCTTCAGAGCAGAAGTACATACCCCTTGGTCGTCTAAACAAGCCGCTGTAATTCTGGCAGACAAGCCCAACTGTGGGAGTATACACTATAGGCGCATATTCCTCAATTTTGTCAATTAGAACCTGCCAAGTTAACAAAATTTAATGTATTGAAATCCCATAAATGAAGTACAATAATATCTGAAACAAAGTTTATGATCATGCATCCTTTGCCCATGAAATTCCAAATTCTGTGAACGCCAAGATTTATTCAAGATGCTCAGCAGCAAACAACACCCCCGAATCAATCATATAGGAGAAAGTTCATACAAAAACTAAAAGAAATTACAGAATTAAAATATGCAGAATATACCCAGCATAAAGTACTTAGTTGTTATAAGCAAAGTTGAACGAATACGCGCCTCTATCGTCTGATGTCCCTGTAATGGAGATACAAAGAAACGACATGGATGTGGTACATTTCGTTGTGGGGCTGAAACCAGAATCCAACTCGATTCGTGCTCAGTTGCTTGGAGGGACAGAGTAGCCATCTTTGCCCAAAGTCTTCACTAGACTTCAGCATGCCACTATAAATATAAACAGCTCCACAAACCACGCCACAGAAGAAACAACAACCCGTTTGAGACGCCAATGAGTGCAAGTGAATGGTGAGCATGGTCAGCGTGAAGGAAGAAGAGGCCGTGGACCAAGAGGTGAGGTACAGACAGGAGGTCAATTAGAAAGAAAATGCACTGTGGTAGGCAACCATAGTGTAGAGTCGTGCTGATTCTCCACGGAAAGCCCCAAAGAGAGGCCTATCAAGCTCACACTACACCAAACCAAGAACAAAATGATGGAGGTTTGGTAACAATATTAAAGGAAGAGTACAATCAATTGAAAGGACAGCATGAGGGTGCAGCGAAAGCCCACAAGTTCTGTCCGAATGGGAAAGGCATCCAAGCAGGTTAATACAAAGAGAACACCATGGATCATAGATTTTGGTGCTTCACAATATGTCTGGTTTGTCTAATTTTATGACCGATTACACACAATTACCTATTATCCAAACAGTTACACTTGCCAATGGAGTTTCTGGCACTATTTGCTAGCATTGCCAACTTAAATCCCATACCAAAAATTCAGTTCAATTAAGTTTGCACTATCTTGAGTTCCCTTATAATTTGTTGTCTATATCTAAATTAACCAGAGAACTAAATTGATCTATCACATTCTTTCCAAATTCATGTGTCTTACAGGATCTTCTAATGAAGGAGAAGATTGGTATGGAGTATGAAGATCGTGGGCTATACTACTTCAACGAACCTCCCTCAACCGCCCTTCAAACATCTCCTTCAACAATGGAGTGGTATTGTTGCTTAGGACATCCAGCCCTCAACATTCTCAAATTACAAGTTGAAGGAATTAGTCACTTGCAACAATTACGTTGTGTTGAAGAACAGGGACAGTTTTGTCTTTTATTGTCTTTTGTGTTTATTTTGTTTAATGCCATGCTGTAATTAGGGTTGGGTTACGTTTCTTGGTGGCTAAGTCTTGTGATTCGTGCAATTAGGATTTAAGCAATAAATCTCCTAAAATTTAGGAGTTTAGGTCGCCTAGGGTTAAGGTCAAATAGCCTATTTATTTGTCAGCAGTCAAAAGTTGTAAAATACTTTTCTTCATCATCAATAAAGTATATTACAGTTCATGAAAAGATCCAGTTGGTGCCAAATCATGCTTGGCTGATTGAAGTATTGGGTCACATTCAAATCAGAATGTCTTAAGTTTTTCAACTGTGACTTAAGACCATATATTTCACAGGTGTTATCCCTCTTTGAATATAAGTCATGAGGTGCTCCCCAAACTTCAGTGTCGAAGAACATAAAGTTCTCACTTAATTCAAGAGTCATCGACCCTACAAGCCATGACAAAATCAGATTGTTATCTTCGTTCCATTGCCTATATTTGGAATCAGTGGCAGGAGGAGGTTCAGTAATTTCACCAGTAAGGTGACCCTCCTTGCTCTTCCCAGAAATAAAAAAAAGCAAGGATCTTGACCACAAGTGGTAGTTGTTCCCATTAAACTTGTGGTTGGTGAGCGTACGAGAATTATCTGAGTTGCTGCCTTGAATGATGCTAGCTTCACTTGAAGGTGGAGCAACTTCAGAAGAATCAGCCGAGGATGCCATTTCTGAGATTTGAATTCTCTTCAGAAATGTGAGAGATTGAGAATTATGAATTTAGTGCTTTGGCTTTGATACCATGTAGAAAAACAAGGGAAAGGTAGGAGAAAAAAAGAGAATATTATCATGAATCATTATCGGGTTGGAGATGGAGAGGTTACATTAAATAGAACAGCCTCCAACGGCTAGAAAAAGTACCGCAAACGGTCCTGAACAGTGCAGGAACAGTGTTTCCTGCTGAAAAAGGGGATTAACACTTAAACAGCCTAACTAAGAGGATTAACATACTAATACAGACCAGTGTTCTAAAACTCGCTAGGCGATGACGGTGCGCTCCAGGGGCGCCTAGCGCCCAGGGCGCCTAGCGCCCAGGGCGCCTAAGCGGCGCCCAGGCGCTTTTTTTTTTTTTTTAAATTTGAAAAATTAATACTTATCTTATTTAAATTTTACATCCTATGATCATAAAACATAAAAATCAAGTAAAAACTTGTAAATTGTGTCAAAAGATCAATAAAACGTAGTAGCTAAAACCCAAAGTACGAAATCAATGTCATGAGAGGGAGAAAGGAGAGGCGGCGGGTGGCGGGCGGCAAAGGCAAAGCGGACGGGTGGTGAGGAAGAGACTAACAGAGAATGAGAGGGAGAAAGGAGAGGCGGGCTGCTCTGTTTTTTTTCCTAGGTCAAGTGTATTTTTTTTTGTTTGTAATATGATCATGTATCTAAAAAAAAAAAAAAAAAAAAAAAAAAAAAAAAACAATTCGCATTTCACAGCGCCCAGGTCGCCTAGGTGGCGCCCAGGTCGCCTAGGCGGCGCCCAGAAGCGCCCAGAAGCGCCCAGAAGATTCAGCCGCCTAGCAACTGTCGCCTAGAGCCTAGTCGGGACGCTGGAGGTGCGCCTAGCGCCCAGGCGGCCGACTTTTGCGATTTTTAGAACACTGTTAAATCAAGCATATTTTTACAGAACAACGCTATAATAGCACTGGTAAAAATTGCAAACTGCCATATTCTGCTATTAGAATAATCAGCTCCTCCTAAAAAAAATCAACGGAAGAAGACTATACCTAGGAACATGCCATAAATTACAAAGTTACGATTGCAATAAACAGCAGCAAAAAAATACACACAATTTTTTTGAGAGAGAAAAAAAACACACACAATTGCAATAAACAGATTCTGAGAAAGCAGTTAATATGAAACAAAATACAGCTAAAATAAAACTGACCTGAAATAAGCTAATTTGAAAATTTGTTGCCAGTTGATACAATACCTATTGGAGACGATGGCTACATGCTTAGGGTTGAGGAGTGACGTAGGAAGGATTGTGCCTTGGGCTTTAATATGTATGTAGTATGTATTATAGTGCATGAGACTAGCTGGACTTTAAAGCATGGGCTGTTTAAATATCCTTTTTTATTTCACAAACTAACGAAATACATGATTTGGGGGGGGGGGGGGATTTAACTTAGGGGCCCAAGGCCGTTGCCTTACTTGCCTAGCCACAGGGCCGGCATAGTCCTACCGCTTCAACAACTATAAAGGAGATACACGTAAATATTAAATTTATGAACCAAGTTGTACACTATAAAACTGTAAGGACCAAACTATATATTAAATATCATAATGTAAAACATTTTCTAGCAGGTTTTCTTCATTTCTGGTGGTTTTTCTACAAGTTGGGCAAATTTTCATCAAATTTTCTCACCGCTTTTCTTCAATTTTCAGCACGGCCTTTTAATTTCATGTACTCAAGTTATGGATATGCGTATCTGCATCCCGTATCCAACTTTGAAAAAAAGATCCAAATTCGCCCCAAGCAAGTATCCAAAGTGTATCTGTGTCGCATACAAATTGGATACGAGACTCGCTAGCGAACAAAAATATTGTGCATCGTAGAACTAATAAGAAACGATGTTAGATCAAACTGTCTAAAGTGCAAACACGACAGGGCCACATAATCTCTGATACATAAATCCAACAATTGGTTATATACAAAACCTTACACAAGTAAAGTATAAAAGAGTACAAGCATAAACCTTGTAATACATTGTTTCGTTTCGGTCATGCAATCGGTTTAATATGCGCCACATGGCCAAAGCATTTGGATCGGTCGGTCCATCTCTAGCATTCACTTCAAGCCTTTTCAAGTCAGCCACTGTTGACCACAAAAACAAAGATATGCGGATTCATGTAATCAGCGGTTAAAATATACAAACAGTAATATTGTGCCTGAAACTGTTCTAAGAATGAAAAGTTATTCTTCAATTTCCTATATGAATTTGAAGTCTCTGGTATGGTTGATGATCAGAGAATTCTAGTGAAACCAAAGAACCCACTTTAGATCATACCAATAGAAAACACCTGTGTTTTTTAAGCAGCTAAATCAATGGTATAGTAAAAATTCATTCCAACAAAATTTTCCCGAAATTAGTACAAAAGGATGTCATTTGAGCGGCTACATGTTGCTAATAGAGGGAATCAGAAAGTAAGATTGCAGGAGAGCATGCACTAATCATCAATCAGTCCACTTCTAGGGTTAGTAGCACATTATCAGATAGCCTCGGATGCCAACACATCTATCATAACACCGTTAAAAAAATCTCATTCTCTACTTCATAATCATTGCAGGAAAAAGTATATTGCGCATAAGAATGACCCTTAAAGGTCAAAGACAATGGCTGAACACCCAGTCTGTAATTTGTGAAATCTCAAATCACAATGCTAACTTCTTGTTCATATTATAATGTCTTTCTTTATTTCCTTTACTCCCCCATCTATATTTTAGGTCTTCCTATGCCCAAACTGGGCCAGCTATATCGTCTTATCTATGTTCCATGTATATCATTGAATATTGTTATGAGGTTGCAACTGTAGAAATTAAGCAAAGAATATAAGAGAAATAAGAGTTTCTTATTATTCCAACATGTGTTTGACAAATTACAATGTAGAACATCTTATAGGACTGAGTTTGTCCAAGATACACAAGCCAATCGGCTAGTAGGACAGAGCAACGGTCCTGTACAGTGTCCCAAGACTCCCAACAGACACTGTACAGTAAAAGCAGACTGAAAAACAGAGAAACTGCCTAAGAAAAATTAGGAGCTAAACTAAACAAGATTAGGGACTAATTAGAGACTAATACAGAATAATTTGGCTCATAATTTCAACACCCCTCCACAAGGTTGGTTGCATAGAGAAGAACAACCAAGCTTGCTAGTTATTTGCAGGAACTTAGCTATAGAAGTGCCCTTTGAGAACATATCAGCCAGTTGATCTTGAGAGGGAACAAAGGAGATTTAAATCTCCTTGTTCTCAACTTTTCTCTGATAAAATGCCTGTCTATATCGATGTGCTTTGACTTGTCATGATAAATTGGATTCTGTGACTTGTTCATGGCAGATTTGTTGTCACAGAATAGGTGAACACTTGTTGTGTAGGGACCTGTATTTCATCTAGGATTTTCCTTAGCCACCACATTCCTTCACAAATGCCAAAAGAGAGCGTTCCTAACTCAGCCTCAGCACTACTTCTGGCTACCACTGGCTGCTTCTTGCTTCTCCAGGTGGTTAGATTTGTTAGAATTCACAGAATATTTAGTCTCCTAAATTTTTTATTCTGTATTATTTATTATCCTTTTCCTAAGTTTTATTCCAGCTATATGCTATTAATCTCAAGCTGTATTCCTAGGATACTAAGAGTTCTCTTCCTAGGATTCGAAGAGTTCTCCTTTTTTCTGTGCTAGCCGTTAGTTCTCCCCTTTAAATACTTGTAATCTTTCCATATTCAATAATAAGAAATTATCTTTCTCTCCAATTGTTTAAATGGTATCAAAGCTTTAGGATTGTTCCATCCTTTCGCTTTTCTCCTCTATCATCATCATGTCCGGCCTATCTGAGACTAGTTCACTTTCCGAATCAGTCGTGAATGGTAATTCTTCTACCCCAGGAGATTTGGAGCACAATAGCACATTCAATCTTAAAATGGTCCCAGATGTCCGTACTTTCCTTAAAGGAAAAGGAAGCTGAGTCACTTGATGGGCACTAGCCCTGCTGAAGACAATCCTAAGTTCTCTTCTCTACTTGGGATGAACAAGATTCCATCATGTCACGGCTAGTAGGACAGAGCAACAGTCCTATAAAGTGTCCCAACAGACACTGTACAGTCAAAGCAAACCGAAAAACAGAAAAACTGCCTAAGAAAGATTAGGAACTAAAGTAAACAAGATTAGGATCTAATTAGAGACTAATACAGAATAATTTCAACAGTAACATATGAAGTACAGTAGAACTTCGTTCCTACTTTCAAGAATGGTGCAGTCACTTGTTTGAATTAACGAAAATTTCTTACAGCTCAATGGACCACAAGCCTACTCAAAAGCTAGGATAAGGGAATAGAAGGGAGGAGCTGAGCCTAAGCACCTGAACAAAAGAAATAATCATTGTCACCTTATGTATTAAGAATCACAAGGTTTTATGAATTAGGTTACATTACCAGCTCACTTAAAACCTCAATAGATATTTTTAATATTTAATATTTAAGCAGTTCAATATTTTTAATATTTAATATTTAAAACCTCAATCGATATAGTTAATATTTTAGTATTTAATTTAATATTTAACCAGTTCAACATGGCCCCTAACAAAAAAAATCAATAAATAGAGTGGCAATGCTAGCATGAAAATATTTTGCACGCTAAGTTTCATGTTCTCATACCAGGTCAAACTACAAAATACCATGTTGAATTAGCATCTCACTCCAAAAATCGAAAGCAATTAAGAAATGTAAAATATTTAATAACTTCAACAAATATATACAATAAATAAAAAGACAACAACAACAGCAACTTCTACAAATTATGTAGTCAAGGGATTTATCATAAGGAGAGGGCCTCTAGCATTTACTCATATTTCCCACTGTGAAAGCTATCTGAGAACAAAACTGAGTAATGTGTTGAATCACCGATTTCCAAGAAATCAACAAAGCTTTAAGTTGTCCCAGGTCTTACATATGAAATTTATGTTTGTGTCCTACACCTCACAGAACTATGTTGGGTTCCAACATGATGATGTGAATCATGATGATCCTTTCATCGCATCACTACAAAATTCAAAATTAAGTGCAAGTGTTACTCCTGAAGAAAAACAAACTAAACATTTCCTCGGGGAAATAAATATTGAAAACTCACAAACTCAACCTCTAGTCAAGACGCATGCTGAAGACATGCAGGTTCGAGTCCCGTAAAATTTCCACAAATGGGAGGATCGGGATTGCACTCTAGCAACTAACTAAGATGGCTTTAGCAGCGTTAAACACCAAAGTTGTATAAAGAATATCATTTAAGGAGTGGCAAACGGAACTTTTCTGGGCTTTCATGCAAAACCAATTCCCAAAATATTTCCTGAGTTTCCTTTTCTTACTGCTCTTCTTCCAAATAATATAAGTTCCATTGATCGGATCCAAGGAGCATACAGTATACACCAGTCAACACACCTTGGCTTCATCAAAATAGATTAGCAGTGACCACACAATTTCATTGAGAAGTGCATTAGCAATAATCCCAGAAGTCTCTTATTACATGTATCATAAACTTTGGGTAAACTCAACTCACTAAAGGGATGCTAAGCATCAGATTTCACTATTCCCAGGGTAGTTGTTACTAAAATAATAGTTGAGGCATCTCATTAGTTGTTCAGATTTTACAAAAAAAACAGAATCGTGAATAATAGGTATAAACACTTACTGAAACGCTCAATTTGCTGCTCAGATGACATAACATTCGGAGGTAGAAGTCCACGAAGATTAAGACGATCACGTTCCGTCATGGAGAATGCTGTTCCCTGACATGCAGACAAAGGGACTTAACATCCAGTTTTCTTGAATAACTTGAAGAATGATCTTTTCTTTCCTCTATAATTTCTCACCATTTGCCCCCAAGACATTTCATCACAAAATGTAAAAAGAAAAACTACAAAAATTACCTACATTTGGAATTTTTCAAACCATAAATTGGAATGCCTAGGTCAACAGTAACTAAGCAGAAACAAAATCACACTACTTTATTTTTTGAAAACAATTACACTACTTAAAATTCCATACATATCAAAAGCAAAAAAATAAAATAAAATAAAAATGCAGCCGCGTCCTTTCGGTAAAAGAAAACAAAACGGAACTGTAGGAAATGGAGTTTAAGCATTGTCTAATCAATAATAAAGTCACTACCTTGTTGAACCATGGATCATGGAGAATGTCAAGACTACGCTTATGAACAATACTCGGACGGTGACCTTCAGTCGTCGTAAAAGATCTATACTGAACTGCTTCAAACGCAGCCACTCTTTGATGTAGACGTTTCAATAATGTCGACGGAATCCTCATTTTTTGCCTGAAATTCAGCATAACTTTCTCACAAACTTACACACCTAGTTAGTCTCAGATGATCTCGACCTTAACCTGCACTGTGATCCTTGGAAAGTGGAGCTGACGTCAGCGGAGTGTTCGGGGGAGAGTATGGAGATTGGAGAGAACAATAGAGTTGGGGGGAAGTTATTGTGTGGTGAGGGAATTTGTGGTGAAGTGACGGGTGAAACGATCAGAACCACACAGTTTTAATACAGAATGAAGATGTGTGGTGTGTGGTGTCTTGTGCGGTGTCTCAAGACTGGCGTGTGGAGACACCACACAATAATCTCCGAGTTGGGGAGTGGTGGAAAAGTGCTCTGATCGGGTAGTACACTGTCCTTATGATTGTGTACCTTCGCGTATAGGAAATTAATTTGGGAGAATGGCAAGAATAAGTTTATGAAGTTTGTGTTTAGCGACGATAAGCTTTAACCACTACTCATATATTTAAAAAAAAAAAAAAAAAAAAGGAAAATCTTAGGGACATTTAGTTATATGAGTTTGTCAAAACAAATTATTGCAAGAATAAGCTTATCACATAATTCATACTATGATTAAGCTTGGACTATACAAGTTAGGTGAAAAACCAATAATGCCCTTACCCTTCTTGATTTGGGGTGATTTACTTATCCCTAAAAATGTAATTAACCTTTAAATAAAAATCCTGATTAATTATTTCTTAACCTGACCCTCAATCTCACCCCCTAAATTAGGGTGGGTAAAATAACCACCATAATTTACGTGCCAAACTCCGATCAAGCCCTTTTCTATCGCGCCAAAATCCGATCAAACGGACTATTCCCCCTTTACAAAGCCATTGCCGGCCCTATCTTAAGCCACCGCGAGACCGGTCTTAAACCTAACGCGGTGTAAAAAAAAAACTGCATACGTGTTTTATTAAAAGAAAAAAGAATTTGTGTAGATTTAATCCGATCCAACATAATATAATAAGTTAATTTTCTTTTTGATAAAGGCCGAATTTTTTTTTTCCTAATCGATAAAGGTCCCAATAAAAAATTTACTTGGCAAAAAAAAAATAGACATACAAACAAGTTTTATTAATTTTTTGCATTTACGGATGTTAAAAGCGCAATAAGTGTTGGAAAAAATGTAGACTTAGGATTTGTGAGAATTAGAAACTCCAAGACACGTTAATAACGTTGTCTTTTAAGAGATGTTTAGTCCACACGATTTGTCACTAAGGATCAAATGAAAATCTCTTTCAGGATCTGATAGGGTGTTTGATTCAAACAAATGACTTGTTTGAATCAAACCCGAGGACAATCAAAGTTTTTACGATGATGTTGTCAAACTTATGAATTTTAAATCTGCATACTTACGCCTCTTATAGGTTGCAAATACCCCATAAACGAATGGAAGTACTCCTTGCACGAAAAGGTAGGGTTGTTATTGTTCACGGATGAAAGCATACAACCCTTACACGAAAGGGTAAAGTACATATCGATTCGAAAATGCATGTATCTGAAAATGCATATCCTTCGCGAATCGATGCATGCATTGGTTTAGGTTTCGGGGCGTTGCCCCGAACCCCATGAGTTGGCTCTCGCCCCTCGACCCTGCGAAAGGACGTTGCCCTCGAACCCCGTTTCGTTGCGATAACATTAATTAAATCACGGCAACTTTCGTATGTAACGATAACCAAAATATTTATTTATGAAAAATATCTAACAATAAGTATGTTTTTAAAAAAACAACTTCAACTAAAGGCCCGGTCGGGACTTGGTCTTAAGCCCAACAAAGCGAGGGCCGCCCTGTGCAAAGCCAATTACTCGCTCGATCCTCTCTTCGCCAAACCAAATTACTCGCTCCGCTCTCTCTCGGTGTCTCAGTCATTGTCCTCGCCGAACGATGTACTGTCTTTCTTATTCTCTGTCAATCATTGTCCGAGCCGAAGCCGGGTGGTAATCGAAAGGGTTTCTTGGCTCTCCATATCGGTATGTGAATGTAAATTAAGCTAATACCATTCAATTGCATGTAAACGATTGAGTTTGTGTTGTATATGATTTTGAGATTAGAAAGGTGTGTATGTGGTGTTGAATGATTTAGGCAAATTGAGTTTGTTAGTTTACTTACCCTTGCGGGATTAGCTTAAACCGTGTGTTTATCTCTGAATTGAATTGAAAATGGGGGCGACCCCGATTGAAAATGGCTATTTGATCTAAATTGAATTGGTTATATGTTGAATTGGTGATTTGTGCAGTTGTTATTACCCGGTATGACTATCTATATCTATCTTGTTATATTTTCTAGCTGCATTTCCAGATGAATGGTAATCATATTAAAAGTTTGATTATAGTGTGACACAAGTTTAAACTTGTTAATGGCTTTGTGAACTTCTATATGCATTTCAAGGTGGATTGATTATAGTGTGACACAAGTTTAAACTTGTTAATGGCTATGTGAACTTCTATCTGCATTTCAAGGTGAATGGTAACGTATTAAAAGCTTGATTATAGTGTGAGACAATTTTAAACTTGTTAATTGCTATTTGAACGGAATTGATATTGATTTGTGATTTAAAATAAATTGAATCCAATGCTACATTCAAGATTTATGGATTTTGTGTATGTGTATATTGGTTTGTAATTATTGTATTGAATAAAATAGGATCTCGGTGAAGCGTGATGGAAGATAAAGTTTGTATTTTATATTTTACCCCGTGGAGGTTGAAAAATACGTCAATGGTCCATGGTCTTGGAAGTATGTAGAATGTGAATCCGAAGAAGTCTCGACTATTTTGAGTGTCAAAAACACATTACATTTGAAGAATTGTATGACACGGTGAAAAATGAGTTGGAAATCGATACAACATTCTTTGAGTTTGAGATGAAATATATGGTATCCATTAGTAAAGCTAGACCGATGGTGCTTGATTGCGATAAGCTTGTGAATCGGTTTATATCTAATTTAAAACAAGATGCTTTATTAATAAGTTTGAAGGAAAAGGTAAAGTGTACCGAGATTTATGAAACTCAAGAAACATGTGTTGAAAGAGATGAAGAGACAAATGTTGATGTTTTGGGTAATGGGATGAAAGATATGTTGCATGTAAGAATAGAAAGCATAGAGATGTGTTGAAAATAATGTTAATGAAGAGATAGATGTGGATGTTGTTGGGAATGGCATGAAAGAGATGTCGGATGTAAGAATAGAAAGCATAGTGACATGTGTTGAAAAGAATATTAATGAAGAGATAGATGTGGATGTTGTTGGGAATGGCATGAAAGAGATGTCGGATGTAAGAATAGAAAGCATAGAGATATGTGTTGAACAGAATGTTAATGAAGAGATAGATGTGGATGTTGTTGGGAGTGGGTTGAAAAATATGTTGTTGGATGTAAGAACAGAAAGCATAGACACTTGTGTCGAAGATTCTCATTTGAACACGTGGGGTGACTTTAATGAGCAACTTGAAGACTCCTTATTGTCGAATTTGGGTGAAGATGTTTATTTAGAAGAATCATATCAGAGAATTAGCATGAAGGGGGCTGATGAAATGTCAAATGAGAATGTTGATGGCTTTGTTGTGAGAAACTAGATTGTTGATCCCTTGAATGCACCCCCAACTGTGGTTAACTTGCTAAGAATTGAACATGAAGACTTTCGTTGTAGCCGTACTGTAGGTGATACTTTAGTGTGCATTCCCGAACATGAAGACTTTCGTGTGAATGATCCGTTTAAATGCAAAAGTTTTTGGTATTCAAACTTATAAATGGGCTACGAAGTACAAGTTTGAATTCAAAAGCGCAAACTTCCAACAAAAGCATTTATTCAATTTTATGTGAAGCCGCGGATGCAAATGGCGTTTGTGATCCACCAAACTTCAAGCACCTTACGAGCGATTTGTAGTGGTAACGTATGCAAATAAGCATAGCTGCCCACCTATTGCTCCTCGAAAAGACCATAGACATGCTACGCACAAGCTAATTGGCACATACTTTGCCACAAGGTTTAAAGATGTCAATCGTATTAAAGCATCAAAGGACTTGATGCAAGATTTCCAGCAAGATTTTGGATATGATGTAACTTATTGCAAGGCGTACAGAGCTAAGGGTTATGCAGAAGGATTGATAAAGGGTAATCCAAACAAAAGTTGGGGAGAATTACCCAAATATTGTTATAGGCTGAAGGCTACAAACCCGGACACTATATATCATATTGAAAAAAGTGGTGGGAATGTTTTCAAATACTCTTTCATGGCACTTGGTCAAAGTATTGAGGGTTATCAGTTGGCGATGCGGAAAGTAATTTATGTGGATGGCATGCATTTGAAAACACGTTATAAAGGGACCTTACTTGTGGCAACATGTCAAAATGCAAATCATCAAATATTTCCACTTGCTTTGGGTGTTGTTGCTTCTGAAAGTATAGAGTGTTGGACATGGTTTTTTGATAAGCTAAAACACATCATTGGGGACACGAATGATCTTGTGATACTTTCTGATCGCGCCGATAGTATTAAAACATCTTTCAATGCGGTGTTTAAGAATGGGCACCATGGGCATTGCATGTATCACATGCAAAAGAATTTGAGGATGAAATATCCGAGACGTGGTGCGGGAAAGCTCTTTCAGAAAGCTGCAGAGGCTATCTTTGAGCGAATTCAAGTTGCATTTTGACACTTTATGTAGTAAATGTCCGAAAGATAACGAATATTTGAAAGAAGCAGAATTCCCTATGTGGGCTAGAGCTAAATTTGATGATTTCGTTACAACATATGACCACAAACCATGCCGAGTCTGTGAATGCTAGGCTAAAGTGTGCTTGAGAATTTTCAATTGTTGGGTTGATTGAACATATCCGGGAGATGTTTTAAGATTGGTTTGCTAAAATAAATGAATCATCTACAAATTGCCTTGATGCTCTTTCTCCTAAAATTGAAATCGAAGTGAACAAAAGCTTGAGTCACCAAGCGATTTTTAGTTAATCCACTTTCCTCGAGATAAGTATGATGTTCGTGACAAGGATCTTTGTTATTTCTTACATCGTTGAGTTGGATTTGAAGGCGTGTACATGTACAAAATTCGATTGGATATGTATCCATACGAGCTTGCAATTTCTTTGTGTTGAAGTACATAGGGAAGCAAACCTCCAAGTATTGCACTTGGTATTATAGCGTCAGTTGTTAGAGGCTAGCTTATTCCAAATGTGTGTATCCACTTCAAAATGAAGATGAATGTGTGTATCCCGATGATGTGCTTAACGATGTGGTTTTGCCACCGAAGGTGCCAAAGAGACAAAGTGGACGGCCATCAAAAAGAGAGAAAGCTTCGGCCGAGGGCGAGAAAAGGCGAAGTATGTTTGTGGCAAATACTGTGTCAATGGTCATTACGCTCCCACTTGTAAGAGTTTGATTGGTGGAGAAATGCTCACCAACGACACTCCTACTTTTCCATGATAAGGTATTGTATGTACTAATATTTAGAGTTCTTTTTTTATTCAATCATGTTACATTGCATTAAGCTTGTTACCTTTTTTCTTTGACAATGTTACAGGAAGGCGATGTGATACATATTGTGGCTGTTTAAGTATTAATGTTGATGAAGATGATGAGATGTTTACATTTGTGGCTATTCAATCTTGTTACCTTTTTCTTTGTTTGTTTGTTATTGTATTTTGAATAATGGCAAATTCTATGTGTTGGTTGTTCTCTTTTGGTTGATGTTTAAATCAGGAAGATATAGATGATGTTGTATTTTGAATGATGGAAAATTGATGTGTTGGTTGTTCTCATTTGTTTAATGTGAAGGGAAGTTGCTCGAGTGTCACGAATGCGGTGTTTTGCGTCCATTAAGGGTGTTATAAAACATTCACTCTAGAAACATGTTTAAACTTGTGTCATCCCTGGAAATAAGTTTAAGCTTGTGTAGCCCCCGGAAACAGGTTTAAACTTGTAAAACATTGATGTGCTGGTTGTTCTCCTTTTTGTTTACTGTGATTACCATTCAAATCCTTCAAATAACCATTAGATAAGAAAACCAAATCCAGAGTACAGAAAAATACAGAATTCCAAGAACTTAAGTTTTTACTTGGTAAGATGAAATACGAAATAAAAGGTTAGACAAGTAATAGTCAATAATACAAGTTTCTTTTGAGAGGAATCATTCCCTAGCCTGATCTTCTCAAGTAGTGTCTCCAGGCGAGCAATCCTTTCTCTATCATGGAGTAACATTTGAACCATGGAATCTGAATTGCGACCTCTCAGTAACTCGATGACGTTGATCTCAACTTGTTCAATTTTTTTTGCATCATTGTCTCGCATGCACTTTATCATTTCAATATCATTTTGAAGGACACTGATTGTGTATTCAAGTTTATCTGTTTTCTTCATCAAGTTCCCAGAGGTAACATGTTCATGTGGCCCAGTGGATGAAGACATCTTGCCATATGGCCTAGTAGATGCAGCCACCTTGTCATGCCATATGAAATAGTCACATGAGCCTTCATCCTGTAAAATAAGAAATTCCAATTATTATATAGACACATTATCCCTTGAAAGAAAAGGAAAGTATAACCGAAATAATTTGTCATACCGGCCAATAAGGACAACCGTAGAAAAGCCTCCCTGGGTTAGCCTGTGATCCTGAGGTCACCAATTTAGCAGGAAGACCACATTTGCATATCAATGTATGCTCATAAAATGGCCCAGATTCATTTACCTTGCTAGAAGAACTGGAAATCGGAGAAGTACTCTTCATATTTTGCTTCAGAGATTGCAGACACTATGAAAAGGAAAAAAAACATTGTGCATAATTGACTGCTTCTTCGTTTCAAAACAACATAATTCATAAAAGCATAGTAATTTATTAGATGCAGCAGCAAGCCCATACAATAGCAACAACAATATCAACCAAAAAAAGCCCAAGAAAGGCCAAGAATTATGAGAAAAAGAGCAAGTCAAACAGATAAATACAGCATGCAATTTAAACAAGCAGCAGATCATTCAAAGCTTATTCTCTCAGGCATAAGTTGAACAGCTGGAAATCAAGAAGAGATTAATCAACAAATTAACAGATAAATCAGCAAATAGCAGTTTAAATTGATTCAAACCCGCATTCAAATACCAGTCATTGGGGGGATAAGGCGTAAATGAGATAATATGTTGAATTTATCATCGAAAGAATTTGGAGTATGTGGTGTGATCAAGAGTCCAAAGTGATCCGGTTTTCTTATGTAGTGATTATCTAGTCTAAGTGTTTATTATTCAAAAAAACATTGTATATTTGAAAAAGCCTTTGTAATTATCTAAGAATAGAGTCTTAGGTGGAGAACCTACTTGAGAAGAGGGCTATATATTGTAATATTGAGCACTCGAAAAATCAATAAGAAAATACAAGTTCCTTTTATTAACACTTTCACTCTTCCAGTTTATGTTTTTCTACACAAGTCACCAAAATTAGCTCTGTTAAGTAATTGATGTCTCGGTTAATTCACCTCAATATGTTAGAAATTAGCTCAAATTCACAAAAATGTAACAAAATTCACAAGGGCATACATACAAACTCGTGTCACATATGACCCCGCAAACAATTGAAGAATACCAATAAGGAAGCCCCTTGAAGAAAAGCTAAAACAAAAAAGCAGAGTAACTCACCAAAATTAGCTATGTTAAGTCATTGGTGCTCTGTTAATTCATACAAATATGTTAGAAATGAGCTCGAATTCACAAAAATGTAACAAAATTCTGGAAAAACTAAAGAGTTGCCTCGGAAAGCCCCTAGAAGAAAAGCTAAAACAAAAGAGCAGAGTGACTCACCAAAATTAGCTCAGTTAAGTCATTGATGCTTTGTTAATTCACACAAATATGTTCGAAATTAGCTCGAATAGAAAAAATGTAACAGCATTCTGGAAAAACTAAATAGTTACCTGGGAAAGCCGGTAGTATCATTTATTTTTATTTATTAATTGTAGAGTGTGAATGTTTGGTTTCTATAATGGAGATTTTGAAGGTTGAATGGTGGGAAGAACAAACTAGGGAAATACATCAATGAAAAGGGCGGGGGTGTAGTTGGGTTAGGTTAGAGGGGTTATTTGTGGGTCAAGAATTCAAATCAAATAAGTCAAATAATTTGAAAATTTCAAAGTTTTGGGCGATTCTTAGCGGGAAAGCTTTTGGTTGCAACAATTGGGAGGGGAGCAGCTTAAAGGCGGGAATCGATGATGATGGAGGGGGAGATTAGGGTTTCGATTCCGATCACATAATTAAAAAAAACAAATACAAAATTAAAAAAGACAGTCTAGTTAGTTACATCATCAATATTAATTGATTATTTAAAAAAAATAGTTAATACATCTTCTTACTACTACTAAATAATAATTAATAATAATTAAAAAAAATTAAACGGACTACTTATCGTGTGACATACTCACGTAAGACACCATAAACGGACTTCTGGTGTGACATACTCACGTAATACACCATAAACAGACTTATTGTGTGACATACTCACATAAGACACCATAACTCACGTAAAACACCATAAATAGACTTATGATTCCATTAGGACTACTTATCGTGTGACATACTCACGTAAGACACTATAAACGGACTTACGGTGTGACATACTCACGTAAGACACCATAAACAGACTTATCGTGTGACATACTCACGTAAGACACCATAAACGGACTTTTGGTGTGACATACTCATGTAAGACACCCTAAACGGACTTCTTGTGTGACATACTCACGTAAGACACCATAAACAGACTTATTGTGTGACATACTCACATAAGACACCATACTCACGTAAAACACCATAAATAGACTTCCGATTCCATTAGGACTACTTATCATGTGACATACTCACGTAAGACACCATAAACGGACGTATGGTGTGACATACTCACGTAAGACACCATAAACAGACTTATCGTGTGACATACTCACGTAAGACACCATAAACGGACTTCTGGTGTGACATACTCACGTAAGACACCATAAACGGACTTATCGTGTGACATAATCACGTAAGACACCATAAATGGACTTCTGGTGTGACATACTCATGTAAGACACCATAAACAGACTTATTGTGTGACATACTCACATAAGACACCATAAATAGACTTCCGATTCCATTAGGACTACTTATCGTGTGACATACTCACGTAAGACACCATAAACGGACTTACGGTGTGACATACTCACGCAAGACACCATAAGCAGACTTATCGTGTGACATACTCACTTAAGACACCATAAAGCGGACTTATGGTGTGACATACTCACGTAAGACACCATAAGCGGACTTATCGTGTGACATACTCACGTAAGACACCATAAACGGACTTCCGATTCCATTATTAAGGTGTGGCGTACTCACGTAAGACACCATAAATAGACTTTCGATTCCATTAGGACTACTTATCGTGGTGACATACTCACGTAAGACACCATAAAGCGGACTTACGGTGTGACATACTCACGTAAGACACCATAAACAGACTTATCGTGTGACATACTCACGTAAGACACCATAAACGGACATATTGTGTGACATACTCACTTAAGACACCATAAACAGACTTATCGTGTGACATACTCACGTAAGACACCATAAATGGACTTCTGGTGTGACATACTCACGTAAGACACCATAAACAGAGTTATTGTGTGACATACTCACATAAGACACCATAACTCACGTAAAACACCATAAACAGACTTCCGATTCCATTAGGACTACTTATCGTGTGACATACTCACGTAAGACACCATAAACGGACTTACGGTGTGACATACTCACGTATGACACCATAAACAGACTTATCGTGTGACATGCTCACGTAAGACACCATAAACGGACATATCATATTGGTTCGATCAATTAGATTCAAATACTTACAAAACTCAGAGCAAGAGTTGTTTTCGACAATATCATACATTCCTCGAGGATGTAGTTGTTAGGTGTAGTGCCCGAAAGACAATTTGTGTAATTGTTTTTGGTGACATAATTTATCTCACCTTATTACTTGCTTTGTGCTTGTAAGTAATACACTGCTGCAAACCCTAAGTATATCAGTATGTAACCGCTTAACTCAGTGTATGGCATGCACGTGAGGATTGAGTTAGTGGTGATATACTTAAAGCTGTTAGTCCGTGGTGAACTTAATCGAGTTTAGGGTCTCTTGATTAAAACACCAATAATGCGCTTGAGAACACCTTAGGGTGTGATAGTCTTATCGGATTTGTCGGTAGAGGGGTACCTATGTAGGGCATTTATATATGATGACATTCATATAGGATTGGACCGATTTAATCTGAATTTCTAGATATAATTCCGTAATCGAGGAATCTTATTAAATCATTAGATGATCATATATGGATCAACCTTAATCACGAGGTGATCACACAGAGTCTTTGCTTGTCTCGGGGTAGTGTTTGATGTGTTAATTACGGTTCATTTAAATATGTGTTCCAAGCCGTTCTCATTGGCACTATCTCACGATGAGTGAGTAGTTCTGATTTTCACAGACATGGAATCCATTCCTTCATGCGGGAAGTAGAGAGATAGTCCCCTTGTTTGTTAGCCCTAAGAAAGTGATCAATCAGCCAAGTTCATATTAGACTAATTGATCACTAGTCAGATATATGAACTAATTGATTATCAGGGGGGTTAATGGTAAATAAGGATAAGATATTCCGAGTCGGGTTCACGGAGACTTCCCACTCAGAATGGACAGTCTATGGAGGGTTAGTCCGTATGTAGTGATTATATCAGTGGACGCTTATTTACTCGTAGGGTTGAGTGTAAGTATATATCTATAATTGGTAGAGTTCGATTTCGGGTTTATGGTGGCGTAATCCCGAATTAATAATTTAAGTATGAATATTACATTCGATGAATATTTTACTTAGTTATTGGAGAGAGCTCTTGGTTATAGGTCCATGGTCCCCAATGTGGCTCCTTTAATTCGGGTGTTTTTCTGTTATTGAGCCTCGGTGATAATTAATTGGTAGGCTAATTAATTGATATGCGAAATATTATTTAGTTAAATTTGAATAATATAATACACAGAAAAGACATTTTCGTGGGCTAAACCCCAGGTGTGTGTGGCGCCTCCTAGTCATTAAAAGGCAAGAATTGATTTTCTTGTGCGATTAATTATTTACTTGTTAAATAATTAATTAATAAAAGATAATTGATTTGTAATTGATTGATTGATTAATCACAATCATTTATAAATAGAATTATCCTTTATTGTGATTTCTTTTTAATTATTTATTTAATTAATTAGAAACTTGGAGGCCAATGATTTACTCTCCTATACAAAGAGAGTTTTTCAAGACATATGAAGAGGTGAAATTTAGACTACATACACACAAATAAAGAGAGAAAAACTTGTTTCTTGTCTTGGGTTTATGGTTGAAGAAAAACTTGGATGCATATCAAGGAGGTTTCAATTCCAAGGATTGGTGTCCACCAACCACCGTTTGGAGAAAACATTGGAAGATCTTGGCTTCTCTTCCTACTATTGGTAAGATGATCTTAACCCCCTTGTAGTAGTTAAATCCTTTATTTATGTATTGTGATATATAAATCGTGATCCATCCATTTAAGGCGTAGATCTAACTCGTTTAGATCTAAGATCCTACATCCTTTCATGTGGTATCAGAGACAGGTTCCACAATTTATATAATCATAATCATAATTAAACGATTTAAAGGAGTGGAATTGCATGTAGATAAATTTTATTTATTGTTTTATGCATTGATAATGATTAGTTGTTGTGGTTGAAGAGATGGATTGGGGTTGCACTTTGTTTACCCGTTAGATCTATTGTAAACTCATATAAGCGATGAAAATTCGTTCATATGAGTATAGGAAATTATGTAATTTATTTGTTATTGCAATTTTAATTTCGAGAAAATAGATCTGTTTAGTAGCTGTTTAGTTTCTCCGTTTTTCCCGTTGATTGAGCCGTTGAAACAAAGATCCCTCCGGTCAGAATCAAGATTGGAAGATGGAGAACAAGTGCACAAAATTTGGCGTCGATCGGAATCTGTATCCATATCCGTTCGTTTCTGCAAATAGGCTGCTGTAACAGAAAAACGCAGGATTCACAGAAACCCTACATGTGACTTCCTCGAATTTTTGGAAGAGTTTGGACTGTTGAAACTCAAATCCGACTGGTCAGATTAATAAACATGGAGTCATTGACGTGGAATAAAAATTTCAGGTTGATTGGGTTTCATCTCGATTCCCGATCAGCCTCGGGAAGTCACTGATGCGCTGTTGTAAGAGACAGATTCAGCAGCAAGTTAGGCGGCTCACTGGAGAAAATTTACAAGTCAAAACTCCGATCCAACCGTCTGAGGAATGAAGAACAGATCTGGAAAGTTTCATCACGATCCGAGTTCGTTTGGTTTCTCGATCATCGAAGAATTTCAGCAGCTGCAGATTATGTTATAAAGTAGTAAACCCTAGTTAGGGTTTGGTTAACTTTTTTTTTCAAATAGGTTAGATACGGGGGTGCCAACGGTCCATCTCGGTGTTTATTTTCCGCATTAGTTTACATGTTTAGATTGTATGTGTTTCCCGGAAAATTGCCATGACATGCATCATTTCATGAGTTCCACTCCATATGCATACATGTAGAAATTAATTCAAGAAATTAGTTAGGCATGTATAAAACACTCAATTAGTTTTAATTAATTGTTTGATATTAATTAGAAACTAATTAGGGTAAAAACCGAGGATCACGGGTTTTTTCAATCGTCGAGGTTGGGTGATGGATTCTCGGTGAATCCCCACTGCGAAAGCATAGGGAGTAAAATCCGAAACCTCATGGTTAAGGTGTTAGATTCTCGGTGAATTCCACCTTTACAGAGCGAGATTACGTTTTTGTTCCGTAGTGTCTCACGTGAAAGTTTGATGTTTAAGGATTGGATAATGATGGGCAAACATGGTTGAAAGTGGTTTAACCACGGTTGGGTGGTCAACGGTAGCTACGGCTCAATCGACTTCACCTCCACGTGTGGCGTTTGCATCGGGTCCGGCAAGGTGAGCCATCCGAAGAGCTACTACGGCTCAACGGAGCTCCCTAGTCTTGACCCGTCCGGCGGCCACATATGTTCCAACGAATAGGTCGGGTGGGCTAGCCCACATAACCGACACCATTCGGGCCTATGATTTATTGTTCCTTAATGTAACATCAAGTCCAAAAACGTGACCAAGAAACCCACCACTTTTTCAAAATATTGAGTGGGAGCGGGAGATCGACGGCCGACCCCACGACCTCTCTTGTTGACTTAAGCACCGTGAGAGAATGGTGACGCCTCGTGCGGCTTTGATTCGGCCCCTAAGGAAGGCCTTCACATTATCAAAATTCAAGGCTTGGTCTCCGGAAGGATAGGATTTTGGGTACTCGTCGGGTCACCGACCGACCCTAGGCGGAACACTCAGGTCTACCTAAAAATCTGAGGCAGTGGGTCACACTCATAAAAGGTATTTTTGGTAGTACCTTGGCTAAAAGGAAAGGTGATTGCGATCACAAATGAGATGTTTGATTCTCAATTTGATCTTCAATATTAATCGAAACCTCTTTGACCTACCCTAGGCGACCTTTGAGGTATTAGATTAAATCCTTGGAGCAGTAGGATAGACTATAAGTACTTAGTTTATAGTTCCTAAAATTTATTAGTAGTGTATGATTTGGATTTATTATGTCAATTTTATTTACAACTGTTATACATATCTCTCTAAGGTGCTAGACTGCTAGTGTAAAATTGACTAGTAATGACTTCGTTAAAAAGTGGTTAGTAACTAGAACGTTGTGCTTATTAATCGTTCATTAATTTTTCGGAAGAGATATTTTGAGCGTTCAAAACTTATGTGACATAAATAAGGATGTCACTGTTGTCAATCGTGTTGAACGAGAGACGACCGTAGACAGTTAGAAAGATGATTGGGACGATAAAATTCTTCTAGTGAATTTTAATTGTGTTGTGTCTACACGAGAAATTTTCTAATAGAAAAATTGGAGAATCATAAATTAAAGTGTCGCTAGTTAGACGGTATTTGGAACCCATAAACTAGTGGGAGCTTTTGTCTTATGTTTTTTCAATTTATTAGAAAATTAGTCCCACTGGGTAACGCTTTCATTAGACATCTCACAGTTCACGAGTAGTGTCTACTCAAACGAACTGCTAGTTCAAGACTATTTCCTTTTAAGGAAAGTTAAGAATGGGAAATAATGTCTATAAGTGTTAATCATCTTAACTGAAGTTTTGAGGCTAAACCGAAACATTAAATAAAGAAAGTATAGGATAAGGAAAGTGATTTGGATCACTAACCAATGAATCTTAGCGACTTTCTTAACCGAGTAACTTGACTCGGTAGCTTAGTTCTTTGGAAGAACAAGGAAAGTGTGCACTAACGATTAATAGAGTAACAACGGGCGTAATTTGGCTAGAATAGTGGGAGTGATATAAGGAAATGAATTTGATTCTATCCTTGAATATCACGAAAAATTTATTTTTCTATTTCTGATTTGTTGAAACAAATGGATTCACTTTCATCTCGATACTACTGATTGACTTAAACAAAGTGAAGATGACATTTGTGCGAATCCGAGACTCGGACTTTTGTTTGATAAAGTCGAACCACTAAGAAATCTTTGAAAAGGTATATATAACACGTCTTAAACTATTATAGGCAAACAGTTTCCGTATTAAGATAAATGATTCTTCAAAATCTATTAATTAGTGCATATATCCTAGAGATAAGACCTAATGACTGGCTAAGGGTTATTCCTATCTCCCAGTCTCGGAACACTGTCTTAAAGGAATAATGACTAAGCTTCCTTTCAATTGGGAAATGGTAATAGATTTGAAGGGGTAACATAGCTTGTTCATCATGACCTTCGTGGTCTAGTGAGAGATACAAGCTAGTGGGAGATTTTGAGTAGTGACATTTTGTTTGATAACTACTCGAAACACGATTTAGTTTATCGAAAGAATATGAGGAGGAGTCTCTGATTTTAGCAGAGAATAGAGTATTCCATGCTCAGAAATAGGCTATCACATAGTTTTGGGACTGATGCTCGGCCTGCCTCCTAGTGGAATGTTTCTCATTGAGGAAGAAACCATAGAATTGCCCTATATAGTTATTGATGTGCTACAATACACTGCTGAACTCGATTAAGATAATTGGTTGCAAAATAACGGTTAACATTATAATGTAAACCGAGAAGTCTACCTAGAAGATGCTAGTGAATTTATGGATAAGGAGTGACTTCGGTTCACACCACTTTCGTAAATGTAGGCATTTAGCATTTAATGCTTGAAGGTAGGACTGGAGATTTTGCGCGTACGTTCAGATTTTGACTGTTCGTGAAATATCTTAATGTGACGAGTGAAGGTTGGTTATAAGATTCTTGAGATCAGAAAGTGACAGTTGAACTGTCACAAGGCTTCTGATAGAATCTATAAGTAACAGCCTTAAACCTTGGAGTACGGTTACCCAAAGGTAGTTACTATCTGATTTAATCAGACCACGTTCAACATCAGTTGTTGGTGATTACATTGATAAATACTACTAGATCAGAATGTCAATCCACCCAAAATGCAGTGGGAGAATGGTTTAACCGTTGACCCATAGTGGTTTTGTGGACTTTATTGTCTGCTGGGGAGATTGATAACCTATGGCTCTTAGTGGGCTTTATAGGATTCTGATCATAGATGTTGGTTTAACCCTATGAATGGAGTTTTGATACTTCAGTTCTGTTCAGCCTCTTGTAGAACCACCTGAGTGTCTCAGGCCTAGTGGGAGCAAATGGGTCTACACGGAAAAGAGTCGAATGAATAGGAAAGTTTAAACTTTCAGCGCAAAGTTGACTGGTATAGGGGTGATTCCCTGACAAGTAGAGAGTTAACCAGACCTTGAACTCTCTCACCACTCAGTCTTGCTAAATTTCGTTAGAAAGCAGAAAATGGGGGTGATTCCCTGAGACTTTCTTGCCGAAAAACGGAATCTGGATTCATTCGGAATATAATGGTCATGGTTAGAACAAACGGCAGGATGACTGCCGCGGCTTATATCCTTTGTGGATTTAAGAGAACCTCGTGGTCATTTAAAGTCACATGATTTAAAAATATATGGACTTGACCAGAATATTGATAAGTCTTTCGTAGATTGGATATCAATATTGGTAAAGTAGTAGTATTAGTGTTCATGAATGATAACACTGAAACGGTTGGAAACAACATGGGTGTGCTATCTGAAGTCGGAAACTGACACGCCAAGATTCTCTGGATGAGAGAATTGGACTATATTCTAAAAATTTGATTCTGTCAAATTCACAAGAATGAGTCATTGGCTACCCCATCCGTCTTATTAGTTAAGATGATCTTGCATATACGGATGCAGCATTCATCGAGAGTAGTCCTACCCTACCTCTCAGGAATGATTCTCTAAATCTTCGGATAAAGAGAAAATAGGATAGAGTCTCTCTAGGATAACGGCAAGTCAGGTTATCACAAGTCAATAGTAGTCGAATCTCGGATTCGAGCTTTGAATAGCGGTTTAGTACGTCCTCAATTATCTTTGAAGAACGAGGAATAATGTGCTTGTATATTCGGGTGCATACTTGAATATGGTTGACTACACCGATTCTGACTTATAGTCAGATTAAGGATGATCGTTGGGATGATCTCGGGCTCAGTGTTTACTCATTGTGATAGAGCTATAGTCTGGAGAAATCCAGAACCGTCAATTCGATTTTAGTTAATCGGATACGTAGCAGCTTTCGGAGCAGCTAGAGTGGCGATATGGCTTAGGAATTTCTTTTCTGATCTGGGAGTAATTCCAGGCCCGGTGAGCCGATATCACCGTTGTGAAAATAGTGAAGAGATAGCTTAGAAGGATCTTCTCGATCCTTTAGAGGTCAAAAGCATATTGAGAGAGTACCGCTTTGATTAGATGGGTCGCAACGCGTTTCGATCCTAAAGATCGTCTCGAGCCGACAACCAAACTAATCAGTGTAGCAAGTTGAGTACTTGGAGGGTACAACATTGAGGGATATATCTCAGCTGCTTTTAGAGCAAGTGGGAGAGTGTTGTGAATAAGATGAGAAATGGTGTGCTCTAAAAAAAATCGTTGCTTGTCATTTCTTGCAAGTGGGAGATTGTTAGGTGTAGTGCCTGAAAGACAATTTGTGTAATTGTTTTTGGTGACAGAATTTATCTCACCTTATTACTTGCTTTGTGCTTGTAAGTAATACACTGCTGCAAACCCTAAGTATATCAATATGTAACCGCTTAACTCAGTGTATGGCATGCACGTGAGGATTGAGTTAGTGGTGATATACTTAAACTGTTAGTCCATGGTGAACTTAATCAGAGTTTAGGGTTTCTTGATTAAAACACCAATAATGTGCCTCGAACACCTTAGAGTGTGATAGTCTTATCCGGACTGTCGGTAGAGGGTACCTACGTGGGGCATTTATATATGATGGCATTCATATAGGACTGGACCTATTTAATCTGAATTTCTCGATATAATTCCGTAATCGAGGAATCTTATTAAATCAATAGATGATCATATATGGATCAACCTTAATCCTGAGGTGATCACGAGTGGTGTCGCGCTTGTCTCGGGGTAGTGTTTGATGTGTTAGTTACGGTTCACTTAAATATGTGTTCCAAGCCACTTCTCATTGGCATTATCTCCTGATGAGTGAGTAGTTCTGATTTTCACAGACATGGAATCCATTCCTTCCAGCGGGAAGTAGAGAGATAGTCCCCTTGTTTGTTAGCCCTAAGAAAGTGATCAATTAGCCGAGTTCATATTAGACTAATTGATCACTAGTCAGATATGTGAACTAATTGATTATCAGGGGGTTAATGGTAAATAAGGATAAGATATTCCGAGTCGGGTTCACGGAGACTTCCCACTCAGAATGGACAGTCATGGAGGGTTAGTTCGTATGTAGTGATTATATCAGTGGATGCTTATTTACTCATAGGGTTGAGTGTAAGTATATATCTATAATTGGTAGAGTTCAGTTTCGGGTTTATGGTAGCGTAATCCCGGAATTAATAATTTAAGTATGAATATTCTGTTCGATGAATATTTTACTTAGTTATTGGAGCTACTGGTTATAGGTCCATGGTCCCCAATGTGGCTCCTATAATTCGGGTGTTTTTCCTGTTATTGGGCCTCATTGATAATTAATTGGTGGGCTAATTAATTGATACGCTAAATATTATTTAGTTGGGTGAATAATATAATACATGAAAGACATTTTTGTGGGCCTAAACCCTGGGTGTGTGTGGCGCCTCCTAGTCATTAAAAGGCAAGAATTGATATTCTTGTCTGATTAATTATTTACTTGTTAAATAATTAATTAATAAAAGATAATTGATTTGTAATTGATTGATTGATTAATCATAATCATTTATAAATGGAATTATCCTTTATTGTGATTTCTTTTTAATTATTTATTTAATTAATTAGAAACTTGGAGGCCAAGGATTTACTCTCCTATATAAAGAGAGTTCTTCCAAGACATATGACGAGGTGAAATTTCGACCTACATACACACAAATAAAGAGAGAAAAACTTGTTTCTTGTCTTGGTTTTATGGTTGAAGAAAAACTTGGAGTTTTTCTTGGATGCATATCAAGGAGGTTTCAATTCCAAGGATTAGTGTCCATCAACCACCGTTTGGAGAACACATTGGAAGATCTTGGCTTCTCTTCCTACTATTGGTAAGATGATCTTAACCCCCTTGTAGTAGTTAAATCCTTTATTTATGTATTGTGATATATAAATCGTGATCCATCCGCTGCGCGTAGATCTAACTCGTTTAGATCTAAGATCCTACATCCTTTCAGTAGTCTTGTCCAAAACAATGGGCCCATGGCCATATAAAAAAAAGAGCCCCTAGTAGTGCATAGAGTTTATACGGACATATTGATCGCGGGGCATCAAGGCCATTCCAAAGCTGGTCGTGCAGAGACTTGAAATCATCCAAGAAAATGGTATCAGACGGTTAGGCCTCATATCTCTTGCAAAGTTAATGGCTTCGCGACGAATAGTGAGCCCCCAATCGACATTCACATCCGGAGTACATATAGCATGTATAAGAATGGCCTCTTCATCAGTTAACACTTCAGGGTTATCAGCGGGAATAGCCTGGCTATTGATAAACTGCTTCCATTTTGGATACCACTGACATAACCCGGAGGCAACGGCATTATGAACAGGCTCGTCATCTCTTCGGGAACAGAGCCGCATACGCATCAAACCACTGAGAAAAATAACGATCTTCGTTGTCAAGATCCCAGGCCGTCTCAAAATGCAAGGCTGGATCGAAAGCAGGGAGTTGTAGAAACTCATTTATGTCCGCCGGGAAGAAGCGCACTTGGATACCCCGGACAGAGACAGACGAAACCTCTTCGACGGACTGAGCCTCGACAGAACAGCGTAAACTCATGGACCAAGGTTTTGTTACAGCTCCCAATGGGACTAAGAAGAAAATGGCGCCAGCCGGAATAAGACACACGAAACAGAGATCCGCTCCCATCAATCTTGTTTAGATTCTGGATCCTCTCGGGTAAGTGCACGCGATCGGCAAAATAATCCCTATAGTTCTGGATAGAATTGACGGATGTCATGCTGAAAAATGGAGACAATAGAGTGGGAGAGGTTGAGCCAAAAGAGGATGACATGGTGAAAGCAGAAACAGAAGCACAAGTTTCAAAAAATGTGTTCTATACAGCCACATTTCCCCTCTAGAGGATACTACTACTATTTCTACCCTCGCTTAATAATATGAAATGAAGGGGAATGTACATGGTCAACTATGGCACAATCTTCAACACTTGACCGACAACCCACTGCCCCTTGTCCAGCTGATTCTGTCTACTTTTGTCCTCTTTTAACCGTGTCACCCATTGGAATGGAATATATTCCTTCTTTTGTCTTCTTCTTTTCATACAGTCGCCCGATTGATTTGCTTCCCACTATTCGTTTTTTCTTCTTCTTTATTTTCTTTTCTCTATTATTATTATATTATTATAATTATTATAATAAAATATGATTCAAGTCATGAAAATAAATTAAACAAACAGAAAAATTAAAACCAAAGTTTCTAGAAACAAGCAGAAAAACTAAAATTAAACAAACAGAAAAACTAAAATTAAAAAAACAGAAAAAACAGCAGCAAAGTTGGAATGGATTACATCTTGTTTTTCATGCAGTATTCATTTTTTCATGCAGTAAATTGATTTCCAACCTTTCCTTAATTCATATGAATCACATAACAATTTTGTTTTGATATTGGGTTACAAAATTATAACAAAATTACAAAATTAAAAAACAACATACGATTCAAATTGACACAGGGTTAAACTTGTGTAACATATACAAACCAGAACCAACCCCAACGAAAAAGCATAACATACCAAAATGGATTGGGAGTTCCTCAAGCAGTGTATGAGGGAGGACATTAAAACCAAAAGTGAACTCATGCAATTTCCAAAGAAAATAAATAATTCCGATAAATATATTATACAATAAACATGAATATAAAAATAAAAGCAGTAGTTTCAGGACATGAAAATAAATTAAACAAACAGAAATTAAAACCAAATTAAAAAGTTTCTGGAAACAAACAGAAAAAACAACAACAAAGTTTTTCAGAAATCACAAATAATTTGGAATATATGCAATCCTTTTCCCCGACGTCTCGTTGCAAACCTGGACAACTTGATTGATTTTCCTCTTGTAGGTCTGCACAGTGTCTTTCAGATTTGCCACCTCACAGTCTCTTGATTCAACCTCCTCAACCACCTTCAAGTTGATGTTCTCGGTTTCATGAAGAAGTTCCCGTCTCTGTGCCATCATGTCTTGCTTTTTCTCCTCCAGTTGGTGCTTAAATTCCTTCCTCAACCGCTTCATCTCTTCCTTCAGTTCTTGCTTGAATATGATTCTCATCTGTTGTCTTTCTTCCTCCAGCATTTTCATGAATTCGTTCATTTCCATTGCCATTTCTTTTCTTTGATGTGCTTCCTGATTTAGAGATATACGGTATTTATCTCAGCATCATCCCAGAATATATATAGCCTAGGTTAACCCTTAGGTTAGTTGTAGCGTTGCAAGCACTTAAATGAATGGATGCGGCATTTCACTTTTCAAAAATTATGGCTATTAAGATGACTTTGTAGTTGAAACAATTCCAACTTTTCGTAAACCTTCGCAACCTTGGTAGTTGAAACGAATCAAAGTCATGTATTCACATTTTCTAAATCAAATTCCACCTTTTATTTTAAAAAAACAAAACAAATTCATTTGAAAACCTTTTCTATAATTATTAGTCCTTCAATAATATCACAAACCAATCAACTACCTTATTATATCGTGAGTATTTTAATTAAAAACCTTAGCACTAATTAAGGAGTATGATTTTATTTTATTCTATCGTGATTATTCTTTAATTATCTTATTATATCTATCAAAATCAAATTTTCTACCCAACTTTAACTTTGTGTCCAGTTATATGGTTTTGTTTTAACTTGATTATAGGGTTTAAACTTGATAATCAGTTCCATAATGAATGAAGTACAATTACATGCACCATCCAGAATTCTCAATGTTGAAGATACTAACCTTTGGCTATTATTCCATCATCCCGCCTTTTATTTGAATAACACACCTTAGCATTTATGCCAGAATTCTTTAAGGCAAGGATATCATCAACAAGCAGTCTGCCATCTTCATTCCTAGATCCACCGTTAATAGCCATGATAGTAGAGAAAGAGTCAGATTCCACAACAACCTGGTTGACACCATAGTCCATAGCAATCCATAAAGCTTCTTTGATAACCATCAATTCCCCTTGAAGGATGGAGTTTCTTCCCTTAAAGCCCATGAATCCTCTAAACAATCTTCCATTACTGTCTATGAAGACCCCACCAATAGCCACCATGCCTCTACCATTCTCATCATTATCCATGCAGCTGGAATAAGTGATGACCTTAATCCAACCCTCAGCAGGAGGTTCCAAAGAAATCCAATGAGGCTCATTCACAACAAGAATACATTAATTAGAACTTCCAATAGTCATAACAACATTAAATAAATCAACTAATATAAGCTCAATACATGTGTTCAAATCAAATTTAAAGGAGGATTTTTTTATAATAATAATGGACTTTAGGGAGATGAGTCACCACATGCTGAAGATACAAGAGTCTTCATTCTACAGTTGCATGTTTGCTCCACGTAAAGGCAGGTCCAGAGTAGCCCAAATCTGTCAAGCTACAGTTTCTGACATTGAAGTTGAAGTTATCAATCCTACAAAGATTATTCTCAGAGATGACAGCATGAATTCTATTTGGGCGGGCTTCAATACAGTGAATATCCAGCAAATCTGAATTCCAAATGATACAAATACCTCCAGATCTTCTATTAGGAGGAGACTGTATGGAACTTGTAAAACCAATCTTAGCAATGAATTTAAAGTCTTTTTTGGCCTGGATGGTTTCAAGAAGGACTGCCACATCAGGTTTCTGTTTCAAAATCAACTCTTTGATGTGCCTCCTAAATTCTATGGAGCCAGCACCTCTGCAATTCCAAATGAAGATCTTAATATGCCTCATACATCTTAACCTTTAGGTTAGTTGTAGCGTTGCAAGCACTTAAATGAATGGATACGGCATTTCACTTTTCAAAAACTATGGCTATTAAGACGACTTTGTAGTTGAAACAATTCCAACTCTTCGTAAACCTTCGCGACCTTGGTAGTTGAAACGAATCAAAGTCTTGTATTCACATTTTTTAAATCAAATTCCACCTTTTATTTTAAAAAAACAAAACAAATTCATTTGAAAACCTTTTCTATAATAATTAATCCTTCAATAGTATCACAAACCAATCAACTACCTTATTATATCATGAGTATTTTAATTGAAAACCTTAGCACTAATTAAGGAGTATGATTTTATTTTATTCTATCGTGATTATTCTTTAATTATCTTATTATATCTATCAAAATCAAATTTTCTACCCAACTTTACCTTTGTGTCCAGTTATATGGTTTTGTTTTAAACTTGATTATAGGGTTTAAACTTGATAATCAGTTCCATAATGAACCTAAGTAAGAAATGAAGTACAATTACATGCACCAACCAGAATTCTCAATGTTGAAGATACTAACCTTTGGCTATTATTCCATCATCCTGCCTTTTATTTGAATAACACACCTTAGCATTTATACCAGAATTCTTTAAGGCAAGGATATCATCAAAAAGTAGTCTGTCGTCTTCATTCCTAGATCCACCGTTAATAGCCATGATAGTAGAGAAAGATTCAGATTCCACAACAACCTGGGAGACACCATAGTCCTTAGCAATCCACAAAGCTTCTTTGATAGCCATCAATTCCCCTTGAAGGATGGAGTTTCTTCCCATAAAGCCTATGAATCCTCTAAACAATCTTCCATTACTGTCTATGAAGACCCCACCAATAGCCACCATGCCTCTACCATTCTCATCATTATCCATAAAGCTGGAATAAGTGATGACCTTAATCCAACCCTCAGCAGGAGGTTCCAAAGAAATCCAATGAGGCTCCTTCACAACAAGAATACATTAATTAGAACATCCAATAGTCAAAACAACATTAAATAAATCAACTAATTTAAGCTCGATACATGTGTTCAAATCAAATTTAAAGGAGGATTTTTTTATAATAAGAATGGACTTTACGGAGATGAGTCACCACATGCTGAAGATACAAGAGTCTCCATTCTGCAGTTGCATGTTTGCTCCAAGTAAAGGCAGGTCCAGAGTAGCCCAAATCTATCAAGCTACAGTTTCTGACATTGAAGTTGAAGTTATCAATCCTACCAAGATTATTCTTAGAGATGACAACATGAATTCTATTTGGGCGGGCTTCAATACAGTTAATATCTAGCAAATCTGAATTCCAAATGATTCAAAATACCTCTAGATCTTCTATTAGGAGGAGACTGTATGGAACTTGTAAAACCAATCTTAGCAATGACTTTAAAGGCTTTTTTGGCCTGGACGGTTTCAAGAAGGACTGCCACATCAGGTTTCTGTTTCAAAAGCAACTTTTTGATATGCCTCCTAAATTATTTGGATCCAGCACCTCTGCAATTCCAAATGAGGATCTTAATGATACCAGTGTGTGGAGAGGAGATGTTCTCAAAAGAAGAGAAATTACTATGAATAATTTTTTCTAGGAATTCAAACTTGGGATCCTTCGGTCCTACTGATGATAGACTCACATTCCACATCTGAATCATCTCCTTCCAGTCTATGGCTAATGTGCAGTCCTTCACCCTGTGCACATATTCAACCATCACACAAGACTCCACCTCCCTCAGTAGATGTATATTTGAGTTTAGTTTGGTTCTTTGCCATAAAGTTCTCGCCATTCTCTTCAAAAGGGCTTGGTATTGTTGCTTTGTTTAAGGTTTACAAGTGACTTGTCTCCACTCTTTAGATTGAAAAATGTTATATATGAGTCTTTTTTTAAAATGATTCACACTGCTATTTTAAGAGGCATTTTTTAAGGGGCTTGGTAGTTCATGGTCAATTTAGGAATTTAAGCCATGACTCGAAAAGCAATGACCTAGAAAAGCAAAAAAGATTCCTGGGGTCATTTTACAACTTTACTTTAAGCAATGTCTGTGAAATTGTACCATTATTGTACATCAATATTCTTTAGAGATTTTTACCAACCATTTTTTTCTTTTACCTCTCATTTATTATATACTCACCCACTTTTTACTACTTTGCATTAAATGCAGTGAAAGGTTATTTTATACTTTTCTCGTCAAAATTAATAACACAACTCATTTAACCAATATTTCTTAATCTGTGTGAAAAACTCCGGATTTACATTTTGGGATGGAGGTAGTACTAGTTTTGTTATGAATTGCAAACCCCCATCGTTTATTGTACTTTTTATTAGTTGCAGAACATGGAGATTCTTTTTCTGTATTCATCCAAATCCATTACTTTCTTTTTCTATTTTTTTATTAATTGCAAACCCTAATACCCTCATTTATTTGCATGCAACTGCTGTATAAGAAACTTCGTACACGTTGTTGTATAAGAAACTACGTACACGTTTCAAAAAAAAAGAAACCACATACATGATATCATTCAAACAAACAATAAAAAACATAAAAAGATATATTATAAATGATTTCATTAGAAACTTTATTACTTAAATTATAGTATTAAACAAAGTAAAAATTCATAAATAAAATAAAGTGGGGTTGGGATTTGATCACATGCCATGGTGCAGAAACTCGGTAACAAACTCTCTTATTGGGAGAGTTTGTGCACATCGCACTGCAACCATTCTATAAGAATCATTGCACAGTCGTATCAGATCGTTGATTTTCTTTTTCACTGTGTTGATGCTTTCATTGATATAGGCCACTTCAACATGCATTGCTTCAGTCTCCTGTGTCATCTCAATTTTGACTTGATCAATTTCATATTGATATTCTTGTCTTTGGATGTCCAACTTTCTTCTCAATTCTTCAAGCTTTTCGTCAATCTCATTTCTCAGATCTGCAATATTGCATCCATGCTTCTCCATTTTCTTCTTCCAATTTTCTGATTTTTTTTCTTTCTGATTTCTGATTATTTTTTTTTCCTTTTTACGATACGAATTCAACTCCATGGTTATACTACTATTTGTAGGCCCGTTATTACTCACGTAAGTAGTTGCGTCTCTTCGATTTACCCCTACATTGATGGCTCTTCAGATTTGTATTCAGTTCCTAGCTATTTACTTTGTATTAACTTCCTATTTGCGTCTCTTTGATTTACTTCATATTTACTTCGATTTACAAATTTATCTACGTCATATAATTACTTTTGTTTCTCAAATTAATCAATTTTCTAACATTTTTATATTGTACACAATGTTTTATCTCAAACTTGTGTTGACACAGTCTTGAACTTGTGTAACATTAAACACACAGTCTTGAACTTGTGTAACATTAAACATAAGAAATTAATACAATTCATTATGGTCAAATATTCTAACGAATCGTGTATAATATCAATCAATTAATGAAACAAACCATATTATGGATTATGTAATTGTATCCGTGTATATAAATTACATTATAATTCTAACTGTGTGGATTTTGTATAATGAATCAAACCCTAATTCACAACATGGGAGAGGAGAGAATTACAATTACAACTACAATACATAATAATAAGAATGAAACCCATAATGAAACCATATTTCCTCCTTCAAAACATTCTTCTTCAAAATAACAATTACCAATACAATACATAATATATTAATAATAAAGGAATGGTGCTTTAGTTATATATCAATTACACCCTTTCAAACACCCTTCTTCAAAAGAACAATTACACATTATACTTTTCCTTCAAACCATAGTTCTCCTTTCAAACACCCTTCTTCAAAAGAACAATTACACATTATACTTCTCATTCAAACTGTTCTTCTTAAAAAATGAGTTAAATTGTTTATAATGACATCATAGCTTATGGTTTTCATAACCAAAACCATCTTAGACGGTTAACATCTATCTATGGCTTAAAGTTCTATGAAAGCAATTCCCCAACCAACTTCTTTCTTCAATCTGGAATATGCTTATTCCCAATCAATGATATATCCACTCTTCCCAGCATGAACTCCACGTATTTAAGAACGAACATGCCACAATCAGTCCTACCAAATTACAAGATAATAAGTTAGTCACAAAATCAAAAACCTTAATAATCTCTATATATTATTGCACAAATATAAATTATCAAACATACCCATTCTCTTGAGAGGGACACCGCGCGCTCATCACCGCTAGCTTTCTTTCAGAATATTTCTCATAGCCTTTTACAAGCTTCTGCATTAACAACGGTATGACAACTTGCATATGCATGATACATCTTGCAAGAATCACTTTTCTGATATGCGTCGGAAGGCTGTCATACACGAATATTACCCTCGCACTCAAATCAATTTTGAAAGGAAACCAATGATCTCTTTCTATCATCGGCACAAACAATGTCTTGCAACCTTCTCATGGTTTGCTACATTCCAGAGCTGTCCCGTTCACAATATGGCTAAATAATGAATTAAATTCTGCAACTCTTAAGCTTTTCATGTTTTGTGTGTGGAAGTTTTTGATATGTGTTGCAAAATGCGTATCAAGGACGCAGGCATCTTGGTCAAACAGATTCAGGTACTTTAAGCATCGCCAGCAAATTTCACACAATGAACTATCCAACACCTGAATATAAATAAATACTACTACTTAACAAAATCATACATTTTCAATCTAAATTGCTGTGTTATTTTAAAATCTAAAGCATATACTACTTACGTTGCTTGGCAAGCTCTGCCCATTCACAATTCCTTTCAAAATCCCTACTTGGATATCAGCGTCAACCAACCTCACACGTACACTGTGTAAATCAAACGGAAGAAAAAACTAATTAATCATCAAAATAGGGTTTACAAATTAGGGTTTAAACTCAACTTACTTTAACCATATGACAGTGATACCTGTCTTCACATGAAGCCGTATACTTGTCAACATGCTTCATCAGCACGGCATCCAATTTTCGGAATGGATCATAATCATTAAACTTCCCCACTTTCCTTTTTTTCGGTAGTTTGATAGGAGGGCTGATACAAGCTCTTCTTTTCTTCGAACTTACAACTACATAAAACATTCAACGACGTAATTACTTTGGATTACACATATATGCCTAGTGACATAAACTCAAATTAATTATTTTTGTAAAACTACCTTTTACACCTTTTTTTTCTGCCCTCATCTTCCAAATCATCCCGATTGTCTTCGTCTTCGATTTCCGAAACATCCCTTTTACTCACCTCGCCTCTCTCTTCTCCTACGGCATTACCTAATCATAATTTCAAGAAACAAAATTTTATGAATGAATTAATTCTCTCACCAAAACAAACACATATATATATAGGACAAATTTAACATTATACCTTCGCCGTTTGGGCATCCCTCACCTTCCTCCCTTATATCAGCTTGCTTCTCCTCTATGCCACCATTTACATCTACATCACCTTCCATAACCTCGTTTATCTTTTCAGCAGCTTCCTCCTTTATTTCAATGTCCTCATAATGATTTGTTCATTATGTATTTTGATGAGAGAATTAGTTCATAACATTTTATTTCTTGAAATTATGATTAGGAAATGCCGTGGGTGAAGAGATAAATGAGGACATTGAAATTATGAACAAATTACTTTAACACCATGATTATTTTTAATGAATATAACGTCGGTGGCACTAATGTTGTTATTGAAAACCAAAGTCAGTGACACCGACGTTGCTGTCAAAAACGACAGTCAGTGACAACGACGTTTACGTTATAAAAGTGTCACAACTTAGAAACATCAGTCACTGACGTTGATATCGAAACATAGTGTGGTGCGGGAAGTAAAAAGAAGAATATATTGTGGTGCCGGAAGTAAAAAAATAATGAAAAAATGGTGCCGATAGTAAACCTGGGGTGCCGATAGAATTTCCTTTGAAAAAGTCATCGCTAATGTGAGTACTGTCGATCTACCCGGATATGACACTTCAAAAAAAATTCGATTTTGCGAATGACAAATTTTCTTTCGATTCCTTTAGAATCGAGTTTTGTGTATAAATTAGACTATGGAGAAGTAGAATTTCACCGTAATGTCTCAAAAGTATTTTAACTGTGGTGCCAATAACAGTCCTAAAAAGGAATAGGTGTGTTTTATTCGCACCACAAAATGATCATAACACCACAATTAATCTAGAAGGCTTTTATCGGCACCATGTTTTTTCTATCGGCACTATTTTTTATATGTTTTTTCATTTACTTTCACACACAACCAAATTACTTAAAACACCACATAAATATTATAACAATCAAACAATTACACTTTAGTCCACAATTTCTAGAGAGATGTTCTCTCAACCGGCTTCATTTTCTCCATGGATGAGCTTGTCAAATCCCTTCTTTGGCTGCGTTCTTGCTCTTGTTACTTGTTCGATTTTCTTTTTTGTTACCTTCCCTACTCTTCTCAGATTTTACAGCCTCCGTTTTGAACTATGGCTCGCAAAAACAAGAAAACTATTGCTGATGGTACTGTTCATGAATCGGATCTTGATGAAGCTGTGTCTTCAGGAGATCTACAGGTTGCAGCATCCCCTAATACCAGTGTTGCTCTTCCTGCAGCTCCTATTGAAGATCAAAATGATGTGGGAAAGCTTCCTTCGAAGAACCCCCCTGTTACTGTGCAACTTGCAGATGGTGTTCCTTCTTCTTCAACCGCAGCGAGAATGCATACATCTCGTGATTGTGGAAAAGAAGGAGCTTGCTGCTAAATGTTGCAATCCTAGAGTTTATGAAGCAATGAAATTGAAATCTGGGAGATTGGTCACCCCTGCTGCTTCCAACTTGAAGAAGAGGTTTGTCCCTGCTGATGGTGATTTAGCAGGTATTTCAACTCTTTCTGAGTTGTTAGAAGTTGAAAAACAAGCTGATAATGTTATCATTGATAGTTTAAAGATTGGTGGTATGTGCGAAAGGACTATTGAGAGTGTTAGGGCACCTATTGGGCAGATCACTGCATCTGTAGAGCCTGTTTCTGATGATGGTGTGATAGAACATGGCTCCTCAGTTGTAGAGTCTGTTACTAAAGGTGCTACTGGCATTTTAGGACCTGGTGGTGTGATAGAACAGGGGACTCAAGTTGAGGTGGATCCTGGTTCTATTGCAAGTAAGGATAAAGTGATAAGTGTTAACCCCTGCGACATCGATACTAACCCTATCGATGCCTCTTTGAGATTGCTTTGGTGACCCCCGCTGATACCCCTCGCGATACCCCGCTGGAGTTTTTGGGAAAGAATGCAGAAAAGGCTGTGGATGATGTTGCTTCTTGGGTCCAAATGGTGAAAAAGAATAGGGAACTTACTGATGATGTGGTTATCTTGACTGATCATGTGGATTGTATCTCACAGGATACAGTTTTTCTGGAAGAAGAAGACTTAAATGATGACTCTTTGGAAAAACTGTGTTTGATAGGAATCTTTCCTTCCAAATTTCCAGGAAGAGATACTGTACAAAAGATTGTTAATGCTTGGCCAAGGAAGTGCAGATATCATTACCATAATTCTGGGTGGATAGTGTTTCAGTTTGAGCAAGATTCTGATCTCAATGAGGTTTTGCAGGCTGGTCCTTTTTATGCTTTTGGAAAGCCTTTGCTGTTAAAAAAGATGCCTGTCATGTTCAATTTCAGTAAAGATGCTTGTACAGTTGTCCCAGTTTGGATTCAGTTGCCTAACTTACCACTAAGACTTTGGAAGGACAGGGCATTAAGTAAGATTTGTTCTTTTTTGGGGAGTCCTCAGTATACTGATAAGGTCACTGCTTCTAGGAAAGTTTTGAGTTTTTCAAGATGTCTTGTGGAGATTGACCTGAAGATGGAACTGCCTTCTGTCATTCCTATAACTATGAATGATGGGAAGGTTCTAATGCAGCCTATTTTATATGAAGAAAGGCCCAAATTCTGCTCCAAATGTAACAAACTTGGGCACAATGAACATGGTCATGATGAAACTAAGAATGAAGCTCCTGCTTTGTATGTGGCAAGGTCAAAAAAACCTGGTGTTTCTAAACTTAATCCTCCTAGGAAGAAGAAAGTGATTGTTCTTGATGCTGATGGTAAATTTGATGAAGATCCGGTTGTCAGTAAGTCTGCTGGTGTTGCTACTGCTTCTGGAGCTTTTAATGCTAATCTAGAAAAAAGGAAAAACTGTGGATTCTAGTAACAAAGGGAAAGATCCTGCCACTCCTCTTGTCAATACTGACAATACTTTTAATGTCTTATCTCCTGAGAAGGTTGGAGCTTGGGCAGATGAGGTTGAAGAGGATGATTTGACACATATAGGAGGAACTGCTGCTTTTGGTTCTAAGAAATCAAAGAAGAAAAAGAAAAATAACAGGCATAACACCTCTGGTGTTTCTGGAAATGACAAAAATAGAAATGAAAGTGTCTCTAGGGGTAGATCACCTCTAGGTAGGCAAAAATGATAGGATTCTGGAATGTCAGAGGGTTCAATAAGGCTGTTAAACAATCTGCTGTTGTTAATTTTCTTAGGCAGCATCAGATTATCTTATTTGGAATCCTTGAGACAAAGCTGTCTCAAAACAGTTTTGATAATTTTTTGTGTAGGAAAGTTCCTTCTTGGAAGTTTGTGGATAATTTTTCAGTTCATTGTAGAAAGAGGATTTTAGTGATTTGGGATCCTGCTTTTGTTGAGGTAGAGGTCTTGGAAGTGGAGGCTCAGTGGATTCATTGCAAGGTGAGGATTCTAGTCTCTGGTGAGTGCTTTCTGGTCACCTTTGTTTATGGTTTGCACACTACTGGAGATAGAAGGCCTATGTGGGATGTAATTAGAGGAACCGGTGTTTGTTCTAGTTTGCCCTGGATGGTGTTGGGGGACTTTAATGCTGTTCTCTCTGTTGATGATAAAATGAATGGGACTGTTCCTACTGAGTATGATTTGCAGGATGGTGTTGATTGTTGTTTGGATGCAAACCTTACTGACTTGAACTCCTCTGGTGAGTTCTTTACTTGGCATGCTGCTGGTGTTTTCACCAGGATAGATAGAGTTTTTGTTAATGCAGCTTGGTTTGACTGGAATTTGGATGCTATGGCTTTTTTGAGCCTCCTGGCCATCATTCTGACCACTCACCTTGTAGAATGACCCTGTCTACTGATTCTCTGTCCAAGAAGAAGCCTTCCAAGTTCTTTAATATGTGGTTGCAGCATGCCAGTTATACTAACATTTTGACTCAGAGCTGGGGACTGTATATTGAAGGCACTGCAATGTATCAACTGTGTAAGAAGCTAAAAAGACTAAAAGAACCTCTGAGGTTGCGGAACAAGAAACATTTTGCTCATATTTCAGTTAGGTCTGGAAGTGCTCAGAATCTGCTTGGTAATCTTCAGTCCCAGTATAATTTGGGGCCTACAGATTTGTTGGCTTCTCAGATTTTGGATCAGAAGAGGATTTGTATTGGTTTAGAGGCTGCTAAGGCATCTTTTCTGTCTCAGAAAGCTAAAGGTGTTTTTATGAAGCTTAGTGATAGGGGGTCTAAATTTTTCCACTCTATTGTTAAAAGGAATATTGCAAGGAGGCACATTACTTGTATTAAACTTGCAGATGGCTCTTTTACCACTTCTTATGATCAGGTTGGTGATGCTTTTGTGGATTTCTATACTGAACTTTTGAGGACACAGTCTACTACTGTTCCTGTCGAGGTTGATGTGGTAAATGCTGGTCCAATGGTTCCTGTTGCTGCTGCTGATAATTTATTGAGGAATGTTTCTGCAGTTGAAATTAAAGAAACTCTGTTTTCCTTTTCTGATGACAAAGCCCCTGGACCAGATGGTTTCTCTGCTGATTTTTTCAAAAAGTTTTGGGATATTGTGGGTGAAGACTTCACTAAGGCTGTGTTGGAGTTCTTTGAAAATGATGCTCTTCTCGCATGTGATTAACCATGTCGTTATTGCTTTGATTCTTAAATCTAGCCATGTTGTTTGATGGTCGACTACAGCCTATCTCTCCTGCCGCAGAATGTTACTTATAAGGTGATTTCTAAAATTTTGGCTTCCAGACTTTCTACTTGCCTTCCTGATCTTATAGATGAGGCACATGCTGGGTTTGTTGATGGTAGAGCCATGTCAGACAACATTTTCCTTTGCCAGGAGTTGATCAGGCATTATGGAGTGAAAAGGGGCCCCCCAAGGTGTTTGATTAAGGTGGATATCAAGAAGGCCTTTGATTATGTACAATGGTCTTTCTTGAGGTCATTCTCGAGGGTTTTGGCTTTCCGCATGTGTTTGTAGGGTGGATAATGCTTTGTGTTTCTTCTACTTATTCACTCTCTATAAATGGGGAAATGAAGGGGTTCTTCCCTGGAAAAAGAGGTCTGAGGCAAGGTGACCCTCTTTCCCCCTTTCTGTTTGTTATTTGTATGGAGTACTTATCCAGGATGCTTAGAATACTGGGAGAGGATTCTGAGTTTAATTATCATGCTGGCTGTCAAAATCTCAAGATAAACCATCTTGCCTTTGCTGATGACCTGATGTTGTTTGCTAGAGGGGATCCTATTTCTGTTACCTTATTGATGAGTTGTTTAACTTCTTTTGTTGAATGCTCTGGTTTGTCTGCTAACCTGTTGAAATCAGAGATGTTCTGTGCTAGTTTAAGTGATGATGACAAGTTGGATCTGCTTGACATCACTGGTTTAAAGCAAGGGGTGTTACCGATTAGATACCTGGGAATTCCTTTGTGTGCTGTTAGACTGAATGTTGGACATTATGATCCACTGTTTACATATTTGAGGAGTTATTTCAGTAGCTGGAAAGGTTCAACCCTATCTTATGTAGGCAGGTTACAGCTTATCCTTTCTGTCATTCATGGGGTTCACTGTTTCTGGTTAGGAATTTTCCCTATTATTGGCAGTGTTAGGTTGAAGTTGGATCAGCTGTGTAGGAGGTTCTTGTGGGGGGGTTCTTGTGACTCCTTCAGAAAGTCCTTGGTGAGTTGGGAAGATGTTTGTGTACCTAAAAATGAGGGTGGACTTGGGATCTTTCAGTTGGATGCTTGGAATTTGGCCCTCCTCTGTAGAATCCTGTGGAATTTCCAATGCAAGAAGGACTGTCTGTGGGTCAAATGGATCAGTGAGGAGTACTTGAAGAATTTGGATATCTGGGGTTATCAGTGCAAGCATGGGGGTTCTGCCTTGATCAAGGCTTTGTTTAGAATCAGTGACAGGATTCTAGATGCCACTGCTCCTCTCGATGTCTTTGTGGGCTTCTTTGCAATCTTGGACTTGTGGCTCTAAGTTATGTCCTGTGTTTGCTTATGATTTCTTCAGAGGAAAGGTCCTAAAGTTTGGTGGTGCAGTGTCTGCAGAACCCAGGGCTACTCCAAAAGCACTGTTTCATGCTGTGGATGGCTTTGAAGAATTGTTTACTCACTACTGATAGGTTGGTTTTTGATGACAAGACCTGCTCACTCTGTGGTTTGGTGAATGAATCTGCCTCCCATTTGTTTTTCCAGTGTCCTACTTCTTGTTTGGTTTGGGGAAAAATCTGTTTATGGCTTGGCATCAATAGGAGATTAGAGATTGTGGTTAGTCCTGTTAGATGGATTGGAAGAAAGTGTAAGGGTACCTCTTTTGGGAATGTGGCCAGATCTGCTTCTCTCTCTGTTGTGGTGTATTGGCTTTGGCATATGAGGAATAAGAGGATATTTGAAGGCATTTTAATGAACATACCTGATATTTTGCATTGTATTAAGACTCACATCTACTATATAATGCAAGCTGCTTTTCCTTTGTACACTTTTACCCCATGATGTTAGGGTTTTGTACATCTTTTGTGTTGACTTTTGGTATTTGTTGGTGGTTGTTTGAGATTATTTTTTTTCTCTACACCCCAAGGGATAGGCTCTGTGAGTTATGCTTTCATATGACCCCTGTTTTTGCAGTTTTTGAGTGTTGATAGTGGTTTAGTGGCTATAGTTTCTTGTAGCATATAACCTCAGGGGTCTTATGCTGCCTGAAATCAACAAATCTAACCTCTTCTCAACATTTTGTAGATACTAGCCTAGCACTTTTGTTTAGGATGGAGCTCTTGTAGTTTGCATACCTTGGTTCAATATATTTACATTTAACCAAAAAAAAAAAATGTAAAAACAAAATTTTGTTTTCTTCTCCAAACCCAAACTCTAATTCATCACACCCTCCTCCTCCTCCCTCCTTCCGGCCCCATTCTCCCTTGAAAACATCCAGCCTTCCTTCTCCTCTATCTATCACTCCCTCCTCTTCCAAAGTAGTCACCCCAAATTGGTTCTCAGATCAATTGCAATCGATCCCAAGAAATAAGGGAATGATAAAAATTACTAAATATTTTGATTCCACCTAATAAGCCTACTCTCTTGGTTATATAATGAGCTAAATTGGCACGTGAACTATCACCACCGACGAAAAACTGATCAAAATTACCGATGTTTTGATCCAATTCTCTTCTTTTGAACCAACCCATTGAATTGCAGTCTAGGCGTTGTGGTAAGCTGTAGGGAGGGGATTTTCAGGAGCGAGTCTGTACTCGATTGAAACAATTAGGGATTTGGAGATGGAAGCCATGGCGGTGATGTAGTGGTGTGTGAGAAAAGAGAAGACGGACTCGATACAGAAACCACCGCCATGGAAATGGCTAAAATGCGTAATTTTTTGCCGGGTTTAAAGGGTTTTGGAAGGTAGATTCTGGCGGATATGTGTGGGGAGATTTGAATATATTTTGAAGAAATTTTAATGTCGTCTTATGCAATAACAGATGGTGAAAATCCCAGCTCCACCCCCTTCACCGCTGAAAATCATGGCTCTACCTCCCTCATATATTCTTTTAAGGGAAAGACCTCCTAGATGCGAAAATTGATGTTTTGGGTGGTGGGTGTTGGTGGCGGGTGTTAATGGTTGTTAGTGTTACAGTATAAGGGCTGAAAGAAATGTTGAGTGCAGTCTGGTGATGAACTCAGCAGACAACATGAAGACACATGAAGACGTGGCAGACTGCTGAATATTTTAGTACATAAAGCGGTTATTCAGTTATAGTTTGTTGTAACCATTTGTATCTTACTTCTAACTGATTCTTGAGGTGTATGAAGCTATAAATACCCCATGATCAGCTACATTGTAATTTAACTTGTAACTTTCAGTTTATTAATAACATTTCCGCAAATTCTTTTCTGCTTGTAATTTCACAAACTTCAACATGGTATCAAAGCAGAAATTTTAGAATTTCTGAATGTTTTCCTGTGTTTTCTCTAGTTATTGAAGAATCTTGAGTGAATGCTTCATCTTCTGAGTTTACAATTTCTTGAAAGTAAACTGTGATAATTTTCTGATCATTTCTTCAGTTTTTCTGAGTTTCTTGATCATTTATATCGTTATATGTTACATCATTGATTTTTTTCCATAAAATTATGGAGTTCTTGATAGCCATGGCAGCAAAGAAACAAGAATTAAGGCCCTCAAGTCCACTCTATATTCATCCTAATGAGAATTCGTCTCTGGTTCTTGTTCAGCCATTGATGTGTGGCAACAACTACAATCCATGGAAGATGTCTATGGAGATGGTGTTGATCACCAAGAGCAAAAATGACATCGTAGACGGTAAAATCAAAAGGCCAGAAGCAGATTCAATAGACTTTCATGCATGAAGACAATGTGATACAATAGTGACATCATGGAGCTTGAATTCTGTGGAGAATACCATTGCATAAACTTTGATGTATTTTCAAGAGTGCACATGCAATTTGGAAGAATCTTGTTGCAAGGTTTTCTAATGTTGCTGCATTGAGGCTTTCAGATCTTCTTGAAGAGATGGATCTACTAAAGCAAGCTGCTGATTCCGTTAATCAATATTTTACAAAATTAATGGTTCTGTGGAAAGAAATCAAGACCATCAGGCCTATGCCAGTCTGTTCTTATGATCCTCAATGTCACTACAATGCAATTAGCATAATAATGGATCATATGGAGGCTGAACATGTCATGAAGTTCCTTAAAGGTTTAAGGGATGAATTTGAGCCATCGGTTTCACAAGCAATGCTAATGGTGCCTTTCCCAGAAATCCATGACGCCTTTGCAATGGCCATTAAATTTGAAAGATAGAAGTCATATGTGGCTAAAAAGGAAAATAGTCAAGATTCAATGGCTGTCTTGTCTCAAATCAGTCGGCAGACCAGGTTCTCTGCCTGTTGCAAATGCCAGACCTAAAAATCCCAAGAAGGTATAGTGTAGTTTTTGTGGATTCAATGGTCATACTGAAGAGATTTGTTACAAGAAACATGCCTATCCTCATGGTTTCAAGTCAAAAAGGGCTAATATGGTAGAAGTGGAATAGTCAGTAGAAGAAGATCAGGGCCAAAATAGGTCTGCTGGACCAGGGTTTCTAAATCTTATTGCACAAAAACTTGATAAGTTGATGGCTCTTCTGAGTTCTGATCCTCTTAGACATGTAGGATTTGCTATTGGCCAGCTTGCTGAGATTGTCACACACTACTCCTCTGCTACCGGGACATGTGATCTAAATCTAGTAAGATCTATAAAATCTTGGACTCTGGTGCCACATATCATATTGTAGGATCATTAAATCTATTAAGTAATCCCAAACCCTCATCTGGTATAAAAATGGGATTACCAAATGGAAAGAATGTTTATGTTACTCATATAGGACAAGTAAGGGTAAACCCTCAGCAGGTCCTACATGATGTATTTTTTTATTCCTGGTTTTAAATACAGCCTTTTATCTTTACCATCTTTTATTTACCATACAAAAGGTGCAACTGTATTCTTTGCTAACAAGTGTGTCTTGCAGGACAAGAACAAGAAAGTGATTGGTTCAGCTGAGTTACATAAATGACTATATGTCATGGACCAGCCAATTAGACTCTATTGTTAATGCTGTAGAAAATCACACATTATCTAATAGATAAGATGATGCCCTTCTATGGCACTACAGACTAGGGCACTGTCCAGATAAGAGACTGCAAGTCATTAGTTCACAGTCTGCTGATGTCAAATTTTGTAACCATGATCTTTGTTATCTTTGTCCTATAGCAAACTTAAGGAAAAACCCCTTTCCATTAAGTACAGCTGATGTAAATGTTGTTTTTGATCTTGTTCATTTGGATATTTGAGGTCCTTTGAAACAAAAAACCGTGAATGGACAACAATACTTTCTTACTATTGAGATGATTTTTTCTAGATTTACTTGGGTATTTCTTATGTGGCACAAATCTGAAACTTCTGAACTTGTAAAATCTTTTTGTTAAATTTGTTTCTACTCAGTTTCATAAAATTATCAAAGTAATTAGATATGATAATGGAGCTTATTTTCAGCTCACTGGTTTCCGTGCAGCAGGGAATCAGACATCATATGTTCGCACACCAGGACAAAATGGTATTGTTGAAAGGAAACATCAACATTTGCTGAATGTTGCCAGTAGTTTGAGGTTCAAGAGTAAGTAACCCATTGAGTATTGAGTTTTTGCCCGTCACATGCTGTAAAATTGATTAATGCCACACCTACACCACTGCTGAAGGAAAGCACTCCACATGAGGTGCTTTATGGAACCAAACCAAGCTATTCTAGGTTTAAAGTTTTTGGATGCTTGGTTTTTTCTTGCACACTTCAGCAGTACAGAACAAAATTTGATTCCAGATGTAAAACTTGTGTCTATCTTGGAAATTCAAACACCTTTAAGGGTGCTATTCTTTTGGACATAACCTACAAAGATATCTTTGTTGCCAGAAATACTCAATTTCATAAGACTTATTTTCCTTTATTCCAAAAGGTATTAGGCAGGTCTTGATATCTTGCTGATGTGCCAGTACCATTACCAGTGATGGACAATTTTGATGATCCGCTGAATGAGTCAGCAGACCAGCCCGACACAGGGTCAACTGCAGCTGAGGCATCTAATGAAGAGCATGATCCTGTCAGCCAGGCCTCTACACTAGCACAATTGAGAAGATCCACAAGGATAATGAAATCACCAACCTTTTATCAATGTGGTTCTTATACAGTTCAGCAGACACCACACCTACTGAGTGAGGTAATGAATCTAGAAAACCTTTCAACAGAGTATGCCAGATTCAATAATGCTATTGATGCTATTAAAGAACCTAAGACTTACAATCAAGTCATCAAGCTTTATGAGTGGAAAGAAGCAATGCAAAAAGAGATTGAAGCCCTACAAAAGACTCATACTAGGGAAATAGTTGATCTGCCCACAGGCAAGAAACCCATTGGGTGCAAATGGATATACAGAATCAAGTATAATCCTGATGGTTCAGTGGATTGATACAAGGCTAGACTAGTAGCAAAGGTCTACACTCAAACATATGGTATTGATTATCAAGAAACCTTTTCCCATGTTGTCAATATTACTACAGTCAGGGCTTTACTTGCAGCATCAGCAACCAATAATTGGCAAATTCATCAAATGGATGTTAATATAGATTTTTTACATGGAGAATTATATGAAGAAGTATACTTGCAGCTGCCCCTACGATGTGCAGCAACCAAACCAAATCAAGTATGCAGATTAACCAAATCCTTGTATGACCTAAAACAAGCCAGCAGACAATGGAACTGCAAGTTAACTGAATCCTTGAAGCTCAAGGATTTATTCAATCTATAATGACCACAATTTATTCACAAAAGGTTCAGGGAAATCTTTCATTGCTTTGCTGGCATATGTAGATGACATCATAGCAACAAGCCCTGATGAACTGTTGATTCAGCATGTCAAGGATGCCCTACATTTGCAGTTCACTCCAGTAGGCCTATCTATTTCTCAAAGAAAATACACTATAAGCCTCCTAGAAGAATATGAATTTAGCAAAACCTGCTAAGACACCTATGGAGTCTAAGCAAACTTTACAGCATAGTGATTCACCACTTTTGGAAGATAATACTGCATACACATCATTTGTAGGTAAACTAATCTACCTGACTTTTACAAGACCAGATATTGTCTATACCGTTCAGCAGCTGAGTCAATTTCTAGACACTCCTACTGAAAACCACATGAAGACAACACATAGATTGCTGAGGTATTTGAAGGCTGATCCTAGTCGAGGAATCTTGTTTTTAGCAGAAAATAACCTTGTTCTATGATAGCACCCTAAATACTACCATTAAATGAACCTTTATTTACCCCAAATTATGCTCAAGAGAATATATATAGGCTTATTGTGAGGAATATGTGTTTAAACACTAAGTGCATGGTCCTAGGTTTACGATTCTGCCTCTATGTTATTATCCCGTGGATTTGGTACTGTTTTGTCTTGTTTTATATGTTTTTCAGGATATACCAAAATCTGGAGCAGATAGGAATGGATCTGGACCAAGAGAAAGCGTTGGGCCAATGGGAGAAAGTCCAAGAAGAGATCTGCTAGAAAAAATAGAGAAAAACTGGCCCGATTAATCGAGGTCTTAGAAGACAAGGAACCAAAGTTTGCCACCTCTACTAGGTTGGTTAGGGTTTTATTGAGTCTTAAGTCGGCCATTGAGCCTATTTAAAGTGTTAGAATTCGATGTAAAATATATACATATAAAAAATCACATATACTTTGATAGATTTTATATACATTGATAAAATTTGATGAAATAAAGTTTCTTTAGCTCTTTGGTGATTTATTTTCTGGTTTCCTTCTCTCAACGCCATCTCTAGCTTGAATCTTTGAACGTTCCTTTATGTCTTTATTATTGTAGATCTACTTGTATTTACGTGTTATAGTTAATCTACAGGTTTAACAACCCTATAATTTACTTGAATTGATCAAAATAAAGCAATGTAAATTCCAGAATAGGAACCAATGCCCCCGATTAATCGGCGGTCTTTACCGATTAATCGCGGCAATATTTTGGCACCATAATCTAGAGATTCAATGTCAGCTACATTGATCGACAGGATTAATTAAAACGATTACTTAGGTCTGGCCAATCTAATATTTGTATATCGTAAATTAACATGAAGGACTGTTAGTGAAGTGTTAATTAGGACATAGTCTTGATGGATCCCTAGGAACGTGCACATCATGGTCGATAGCTACTTAGGGAGGTTTTCAGTCTTGAGCTGGCATCTCTAAAACTTATTGCGTATGAACTAACACAACCAACGAAGGAGGTTAGTTGCATATAGATTGTCTGCTTTCCTTACAGTGGAAGTAGATAGGGTTAGGAGATTGAACCTGTGGCTAAACTAAATTAAAACGTTAGATTAATTTAGGGAAATTATGTGGGGAAGTAAACATAACGATTAACTACACCAAGTTAGTAGATAAGTGAGGATGGAGAGGAATACCATGCTGGTTTTATGTTATTGTTGGTCAATGACCGTATTTGTCTTCTCAATTAAGGTAGATTAGTTTATACTTGTGTTGGATTGTCTCTGTGGGATCGACCTTGATTCGCAGTTGCTATGCTATAATTTGACCTAGTACTCTTGCTAGTATAAGTGACGTAATGCACGACATCATTCTAAATTTTTTTGCAGACAATGATTTGGCTGGTTGTCCTGAAACAAGAAAATTAGTATTAGGTATTAGGCTACATAATGTTTCTAGGTGGAGCCCCTATCCCTTGGAAGGCAAATAAATGAACTACCATAGAAAGAAGTTCTTCAGAGGCCGAATACAGAGCTATGTCACATGCAGTCTTTGAGATTCAGTGGCTGATTTACATTCTACAAGATTTAAGGGTTCTAGTCCAGCTACCTGCTATGTTATTTTGTGACAATGCCAAAGCCATGCATATTGCTCATAATCCTTTTTTTCATGAAAGAATAAAACATATAGAGATTGGCTGTAATGTTGTGAGAGACAAAGTCAAATCTAGGCTTGTCAAACTTCTCCCAGTCAACACAAAAGAACATATAGCTGACATTCTCACCCAAGCCTTGGATGCACCAATTTTTTCCCATCTGCTAGACAAATTAGCAATCTCAAAGATACATCAAATAAAGGGAATGCTGAGTGCAAGCTGTTTATTAACCACTCTTAGATTGAGGGGGGTGTTACAACATAAGGGCTGAAGAGAATGTTGAGTGCAGTCTGCTGATGAACTCAGCGGACAACATGAAGATACATGAAGACTCAACAGACTATTGAGTAGTTTAGTATAGAAATCGGTTATTCAGTTATAGTTTGTTGTAACCGTTTGTAACTTACTTCTAACTGATTCACGAGGTGTATGAAGCTATAAATACCCTATGATCAGCTAAATTGAAATTTAACTTGTAACTTTCAGTTCATAATAATATTTCCGCACAATTTCTTTTCAGTTTGTAATTCTACAAACTTCAACAGTTAGTGGTTGTTCTATTTGGTGGTTGATGGAGAAGGAAGTGTGGCTGATAGTGGCAGATGTTAAATGGTGGATGTTGGTAGCGGGTGTTAATTATGGTTTTTTGGCGGTTGGAGGTGGGTGAAGATGGTGGAGATGTTGAAGATGGGTGTTAATGGAGAAATGGATAAAATGTAGGGTTTATTTTGATATTTTTTTTGTAAACTTATTGAAATGCCAAGCCCATTAAGAGGCCCATAAATTCATACTAGGCCACCAAGTAGGCCCATCAACGAATAGGGTACATGGCCCAGCTGGTTCGCAACCAAGGAAGACGAGCTGGGCCGGGATCGTTTCGTCCTGCTAAGTACCAATTTGATAATCAATGGTCAAGAAACGGAGACCGGAAGCAAAGCCTTCATGCGCCACCTCCAAGTCGAGATGAAGCACCGGGGGCCAAAACAACCGCCCCTCAGTACGAAGCCCGCTAACCTTGGCGGCAAAGTCAAGCTTACAAGTGTAGATTCCGCAATAGTCGAGATGATCATCAGCCCGCATCACATGAGCTTGACCCATGCTATTGTATTGTTTATGTATTTACATACTGTGAATATCCCTTGTAATCACCACGTAAGCACTGACTATGAAAGCCTTATAAATAGCGGCATCTTATACCCTAAAAGAAAGAGTCATAATAGAAAATACAGGCCAATCCCTATAATTTTTTCTCCAGCTATTGTGTTCTTGAGTTTATTCATATCTTTATATATTTCTTGAGATAAGGCACAGAAAAAGCACCACACTTGATCCAGATATCCACAATTCACTCCTGTTATTACTGTTTGTGATATTTTTGACAATAATAGTTGGCTCTATTACCAGGAAACTTACGTTTTCTAGCATTTTTCTCCGGTTAGATCTGAGTTTCATATCCACCAACCCTAGGTCCGACTCCCGAAAGTCTTACTTTTCCATTTTTATAGGCATTCAAAAGATGTACTTCTTGATATCTCCGGTTGAATATTCATCGGAATCTTCATCCATTCTATCCGGAATCCTCATATTTGTGAGGTAATCATCCAAAATATCAAGAGTCTAGTACAAAACTCTTATGTCTTTCTCCAAACACCAGAAAAGTTTTGAGTCTTCTCTGAGCCTTCAAATCCTCGATCTGTTCAACATTTCTTCCTCAAAGAGCACCTTCGGCGCCGATGGATACTAACTTACTACGTAAGCATGTCAAAAAAATGGTCAGCTGGTGGTGCACTGCACGAGGGCCTACCTCCAACCATCAAAAGGACAAGTAAGAATGTCGTACAAACTACCGACGGGGCGACAGTGGGATAGAGCGTTGTACCAACTGACCCTGAGGTATATCTGACACCATGTCCCCCATAGCAGGACCCTCCTCAGTACGATGCACGTGCTTTTCTCAATAGCATAGCAAGATCAAAAGAAGATCTTGGCCAGCTCGCTCTAGTTAACGAGCAGAACAAAGGGAAATATACAGGGGATACATCTAGACCATCACGCTCTCACCAGCTGTCTCCCTGTAAGGAGATTAAGGCATGCGAAAAACTCTATGCGAAAGCATTGTTTGCGTATGGCTCTTATGTAGAAAGGATTCGTTAGACTAACCAAGAGCTCATCTGGCGAAATCAACCAGCTCTCCCCATCAGTGATTTTGTCCCTCCGCCGAGATCTTCAGTAGTAGATAGGTACATTGACGTCTGATGTAAGTCAACCGGATGATGCATTTACTGACCATTTATCCTCATTTCTCATGCATTTATTGGTATTTTGACACCAACTTGAGTAACTATTGTGTTAATTTGTATCATTTTGTGTGCATAGTAAATACCGTAGAAAAATTATATTTTGCTTATGATATTGGCTCATTAGCCATTTTTGTTATCGGTTTTTACGAGTGGTATCCTCGTGTTTGTTTTGTAGCACATGTATCATGGCCGAAATCTTGGATTTTTGATGTGTTGATGCTTGTAGATTGACTGAGGGATGATTCCAGGTATTATGGCGCACGCCAAGAAGGACTAACCCACATCAGATTGATTAAGTATGATCAGAGGACATCTCATGTGCATTTGGCGTACACCATGTGACTTTGACTCACGCCAGGTTGTAAGCCCCAATGACTGATTCGCATGTAATGCATGATATTGATGTAAGTCAACCCGAGGATACAATTTTACTTGACTTACCCCTTTTTCTCATGCAATTAGTGATATTTTGACATCAACTTGAACAAATATTATGAGGATTCGACTCATTTTGTGTATATAGGAATTTCAAGGAAAACCCTGTTTTTACTTTTATTTTATTAGATATTAGCCGATTTTGTTATCAGATTTACGCGTGGTATATTTGTGTCTATTTTTCAGCACATATATCACGATTGGGAGCGTGGATTTTGACCTTAGGGTGTCATTTTATTTTTGACGATGATTTGGAGCTGAGGCGAGGATTTCAACCTAAGAGAATGATCGATGCACGATAGAGGGTTCGGTCCAAGCCATTTGTAAGAATAAACATTGATCATGGTGATTTCAGATACAAATGGCGTGCGCCATGTCACTTTGAACCTCGTCAATTGAGCCTCACAAGTCTACTGAGCATTTAATGTGGATGTCATTCAGCCAAGTACTACATATTTGACTTGACGCGCTCCATACATCAGTGACCTGCGCCAATAGCACAAGTAATCTTGACGTGCGCTATTAGTAGGCTGACCCACGCCAGTAGTACAATATCAGCAAAGAATTTACCTATTTTATTCTTCCACTCACAAAATTATCATGGATATACTTCATCCTCCCAAAAAACTCTACCCCTTGAAGGCACCCCCACCCCAAGGCTCTTATAGCCAAATTTTAGTAGAAATTAGCTCTTGAACTTGATTGTAAAAATTAAGGATTCTAGTTTAGCTTTGATTACCTGATTGAAGTTTAACACACTAGTGTTAGTTTCATTGAAGCTTTTGAAGTTGGATGATGACCACCAACTCGAATTTCACCATTTGAATTGGTAATCTTTAATCTTTATTTCCATTCAATTGTTCTTATGGTTATGAATGTTAACTTTGAGATGTTGATATTTGTTGTCATGAGTGGCTAGACTTATCTAGCCAAGATTATGTTGTAGTATTAGTTTGTCCTCTTGTGATTGATTGGGAATGATTGTTTGTATTGTTATTTTTGATTGTTGTGAAGCTTTTCTTACTTGAATTGCATTGATTTCTTGCATTAGAGTAATTGCCTAGTGTTGGCACTTACACGTTTGATGGAGGCCGAAAGGAGATGTTAGACGTGGGAAGAGGGTAGGAGAACCGGAAGGTAAAATCGACCTTTCTGAGGCATTCGATTTCTTATCCGGGGATAGTTGGCATTGCCATTGTATTCACGTGCATAGCATACCGAATCATTAGGTTTAGGGTACCTAGACCAATGAGAAGGTAGAGAGCAATTCCATTCACTCGTACGAGGGGGGAATTTCTTGCTTAGGAATGCACCGTTTCACACTCTTGAACACGAATGGTAGGAAGTCATTACCATGACATTACGAGAGGATAGATAGGCTACACATTATCTTGGTTAGTTTCTTTATCGTTTGATCATCTTTGTTATCACAAGCACTTTATTTATGCACCTAATTACCTTTTCACCAATTCGTGACCTAGATCGAATTAATATGAGCTGTTTAGTGTATAACCTCACTGGATAAGTTCCCCGTGGATTCGACCTTGACTCACCATACTAGACTACGATTGACCCGGTACACTGCCGGTTAGATTGGACACCTAGGTTTTGGCCATCAAGCTTTATGGCGCCGTTTCCGGGGAGTCTTTTTCTTGAGTAACGGTTATTACTTGTATCATATTTAAAATTTTCGAGAATAGGTAGAAATTTTTTGATCTCATTTCTTTTTTACTTCTTTGGTGCTTACCGTTTGGTGAGTCACCAAGTGTATTTTATTGTTCTATTGTTGTTTCTGCCTTGTAGTGGATGACCAAGATGCGATGTGGTAAGGAACCATTTACTCCTCTCATCCCAGATATCTACATGTTTATTAGGGAACGAGTAGCCGAGAACAAAGTTGGTCAAGCTCGTCGTGGGTTGGAACTTAGTGGAGATTCTTCCCAAGGATTGTCTACCTAAAGAGTAGAGATGGACGAGGGCACGTTGAATGCACAAGTTGAACATGGGCAAGAGGATGCCCCAAACCAAGAACCAAACCCAAATTTACACATTCTTAACCCCCCAAATGCCAATGATCCACAACCACCACCAAACAATAATCAACAAAACCACCATCAAAACCGCAACAATCGGAACAACAACAACAACAACAACAACAACAATAACCCCCCAAACGTAAGGCAACTTTGTGATCAAGCCGTGCGGAGAAATGAGACCAACAATCCGATCCATTTACCGAATGTCGGAGCAAACAAATTTGAGGTTAAAGCTCATCTCTTTGGATTGGTTGGTATAAGGGCACAATTTCATGGACGCGATGACGAAGATCCGCACCATCATCTTTACAACTTTGAGGAATTATGTAACACGGCCAAGAGTCAAGGTGCGCATTGAGGGTTGACAAGGATGTCTATGTTTCCTTTTTCCTTGGATGGGAAGGCTAAGGATTGGTTCATGTCACTTCCTCACTATTCCTTAACAAGTTGGGAGGAAATTCAAAATGAATTCTTGAAACAGTACTTCACTCCCGGTCGAAATTTAAAGTTGAAAGTTGAAATTTCCAGTTTAAGCAAGGTGAACATGAAACGCTTGGGGCCGTATGGGAGAGATTCAAATGGTTGTTGAGAGCGTGTCCAGATCACAGTTACCCGTTGGACATGTAAATTTAGTTTTTCTGCCGAAAGCTAAGGAAAGAATCGTGAGCCGAGGTTGATCAAACATGCAACGGTTCGTTGATGATGAGCACGGCACAAGATGTATACGATGCGGTTGAGAAAATTGCAAAAAACAACCGAATGTGGGAGACATGTTCAAGCACAAGAAGAGTTTCTTTTGTAGGAAAAGCCACTACTCAAACTGAAATGTTAGCCCAATTAGATTCTCTAAGCAAGAAATTTGATGAGATAAAAGTGAGCAAGAATTCGGAAGGAAGTGTGTCCAATAATGTGAGTAGTGGAGAATTGAAGAATGAAGATTATGCACAGTTAGAGATGAATGAATCCGGTGATTATTCTATCGAAGAAGTGAGCTACATGCAACAACACCGAGCACTACATAATGCCTACTCCAATGCATACAATAATTTGCAAAGAGATTTTACCACTCAATGTTGGTCTTCCAACCCAAACAAGCAATCATCATCTTTCGTCCCTCAACAAAAAACTTCCTTCAACACCAACCCTCCTCAAAACCAAAATTTCCAAGGCCATGCCTCATACCAACCTCCACAACCACCTACACATTCTTACCAAACACAAAACATCCCAATCACTCAATCTTCAAGTTCATCTACGGAGAAGGAAGAGAGAATGGAGAAGATGATGGAGAATCTTATGGGAGTTGTCTCGACTCAAGCTGTGAATATGCAAACTATGATGTCTTCTATAGGTACAATGACTAGAGATGTTGGTACTTTGAGAACATCCATGAGTGGTCATGATATGAGAATGAAAAATATAGAAGCATCTGTGCGTAATATGAAGGAGCATTTGAGTAGAGAATGTGAGAGGAACGCCAGTAGACCACCGGGTGGACTGCCAAGTAACACTGAAAGAAACCCAAGGGGAGTGAATGCCATCATAACCCGAAGTGGAATAGTTTGTGGGAGTAGATAATTTCATGAGAATCAAGTTGGTAACGAGGTTGAAAATGATTTGCACGATACCGATGAGGAGAAGGAGTTGAGTGAAGAGGAGGAGGAAATTGTTGATGAATTCTTGCAGAATGACGGTTATGTCAATATTGAAAAAGAGGAAGAGGATTGGGTGAAAGTCCCGAGGATTTTGAAGAATCCAAGAGCAAGTGATTTGAGAACCCTTTTTAGGGAACATGTTTCACTGGCGCCCGCCAGTCCAGATTTGGCGTACACCAATAATCACTGTAGACATTCAGAGAGTTTTAAGGAAAATTTGACTTGCGCCAAGGAGAATTTGACGCAAGGCAATGAAAAAAGAGAGGAATTGATGCACGCCAACGATGTTTCGGTTCACGCCAATATTCAGCAGTCAGTTTCTAAGAAAGGCAATGAGAAGGTGGTGCACACCGATGATGAATGGAGACCACCGGCAGCTCAAACTTTGAGGAAGGTTTCCAATGATGCATCAAGCAGCAAAGGTAAGGAAGGTATGAACTCTACACCTAAAATTATTGATCTTAAGTCATTGCCTTACCCTCCTAGGATAGAAATTAAGAAGAAAAAACTAGATAAGAAGTATGCTCGCTTCCTTGACACATTTAGACACTTGAATGTTAATCTTCCAGTCATAGAAGCACTTACTAACATGCCCGTTTATGGTAAGTTTTTGAAAGATATTCTCACTAACAAGAAGAGGCTAGAGGAATATGAGAACATATGTCTCAATGAGGAATGGTCAGCCGTGTTGCAACATAAGCTTCCACCTAAGCTTAAAGACCCTGGAAGTTTTACAATCCCGTGTGAAATTGGGCGCTTTTTGTTTAAGAGGGTGCTTAGCGACATTGGTGCTAGTATTAACCTCATGTCATATGAGGACTTTATCAAACTTGGCATATGAAAGTTGAAAAACACTGAAAGGACTCTACAATTAGCTGATAGGTCCATAAAACATCCTAAGGGAGTCATAGAAGACGTGTTAGTGAAAGTTATGTTGGTCCCAGAGAAGGGTAAAACCATAGTCAGAGAAGGGGGGGGGGGGGTGAATGACTATAGTGGAGTTTCAAAAAAGTTTCTTGTATTTAAAAGCTTTTGGGGAGCGGATAAGTCCCTTCTTACTATGTTGTTTCAAAGTAGTTTAGGCAATCACATATTGATTGAGGTCAAGTTAAATTATTAACTCGATGCCTAAATAACCACTAGCAAGTGAACTAGGTTCAATCGCAGTATAGCTAGATAGAGTCGAGGTCGATCCCACAGAGAATCAATTTGTGGATCCTAACTTAAATAGTCAACCTATTTATTTCGTTTGACAAAGATGGTCTATGACCAACATAGGATACGAGAAAAGAAAGACACATTCAAACATATAAACACGTAAACAACTAACGTAATCAACTGCTCAATTATAACCGTAATCATTTGGACCTAGACAATTTATATAACAACGAGACTTATCAACTATTAATCCATTCATATCTATTTATATTGGCTACATGAGTCATCCTCTAAAACTTGGCGTAGCACCGGTGGAGTCACTAGATCAACTTTGTGGTATTGTTACGTGACTTCGCGCTTTTAAGTGCCTCCATCTCATATAACTCACACGCTTACGACTCTAAGGATGCCGATATTAACCGTACACCTCGTCTCAGGTAACATTCCTACACGATCACTCAAACTCTCGTCCAACTAACAATTACCAAGTCATAGTCTCATGCTAGTTTACGATCTACGTATAAACAAGGTGCGCGCGCAATTCCACTAATATAAACTGCTGAGATAATTTGAGCGTCCGTGAAGATCAATTCATAAGCCCACATAAGAGTTTTATATTGGTATTTCCTTTTACACGTTTTAATTAAATTAAGCGAGTGATGTAGCCATAGCCATACCTCACGAGATAATGATTCAATTAAGCTAACCTAATCATAAAGGCGTGGATCGATTAACGGATGAAAGCAGAGCTAGAGACTCTCGGTCGACCGAATAGAGACACTCGGTCGACCGAGTGACACCTCTCGGTCACCCGAGTGCTTCACTCCCCAGATTACATCCCTGAATATATTTCTCAGCATTTCTTATACGAATAGGATTATATAGTGAATTATCAGGACATTATATAAGTTAATCTAAATACACGTAAATTAAACACGTAGATTCATCCATAGATCGTAGGTAGAGGACGTAGGGTATGAGATCCTCATAGACAAGGCATCACCACCTCCCTAACGTCATAGCCTAGATCTACATCATCTAGATATGAATAACTACTCAAACAATCAAAGCATAATTGGGAAATTGATTATTGAAAGAAAACAAGAAGTAAAACTAGGGCTTACATGATTGCAACACCAGCTCATTCACAAGCCTACTGAATCCTTATTTACTTATATGTAAATGTAAATTGATATTGGTGTATATATGAGTGTGTCTTAAAAAATACAAAGACTTGTGTTTATATAGAGCTGCAGCCGACTTAAGAAAACCGACTTAAAGGCCGACACTACTGAACCCTAACCGCCTCCAACAATGTGCCGGGCTGCTGCTGGGCTTCAGGCCCACTCGGTCGACCGAATGCATAGGCTCGGTCGACCGAGCCTTGTATGCTTTTGGGCTTCCGTCTTTTTATGCATTAGGCTTTCTGAACTTGTCTGCAATCCATTTCAAGCTTCTCCAAAGTCCATCCTTGCGCTCCCCAATGAGTTACTACAAATATAGCATGAAATACAGTCTGTAACCTCAAATAATATAATAAAACCTCCAAATACATAATAACGAATCGTAACTCTCGGCATATGCAACTTAAGCGTATTACGACTTATTATTACTCTATTATAGCTCCTTTAAACTAGAATCGGGGATAAAGATCATTGAATAACGGGCACAAAATGACCGTTATCAACTACCCCCCACTTAGCCTTTGATCGTCCCAATCAAAATATCAATAAGTCATTCCCTATAAACTACTTTCCCGTGGTCACAGTATACTGACACAAGAAACTCGAATCAACTCATACCCTCTATGCTCATCGGATATCCATTATCCACTTTATTCATCATGAATCGATGTGTTGTGTGCATGTGCATTGAGTTTTAAGTATTCGTAGCAAGATTAGAGTTTATGCAAACTTTGTAGTCTTAGCCTACCAACTTCAGTATTCCCACTTCATAAGCCTTTTAATTGTTGAAGCACTAGAATAATAAGCAAGAGCGTATCTATAGGGTTTTGGACTTGGAGACCGAGTACTACTCAAAGCCTCTTGAAGAGTTAAATATTCTTTTCATATCTTCATATTCTTGAGATACTATCAATCTCAAGAAGGAAAAACTTTTAGAGCATCCCCTATCTTAGATCAAACATAGCATCGAATATTACCACAAGCGAGGCTACTTTGGTAACTTACTACAAGTCCGGTGTTTTAATATTATCAAACACAGTGCGTCTCAAGCTTATTACTCGACTTTTGTGGCTAGAATTTGAGGAACACATCAGACGATAAATTTGACACTAGGTAAGCATAACCAATTATCTATGTAATGTACACATAATTTTTTCATTTTATAATAAGCGTAATACATTTCGATTCATTTATCGAATAATTGAATAATAAACAACTACTCGCTTAATGGATAATATGAAAATCATTAAGTTTACTAATCAATAAATCGCAGAAGTATAAAGTGATCACGTACTCATGAAATATGGTTTACTTCTTATTAGATATAAATATCAGGAACTTACCAAGGTAAATGTGATTCTAAGTTTAAAAGTTTTAATTTTTTACTCATTTTATTTATTATTTGATATATGGGAGTATATGGAAGCTTATTTGAGCTAAGTGACTTGTACCCCCCACTTAAACCATGCATTGTCCCCAATGTATAAAAATCGAAATAACAAACTCAGAAAAGGAACTTAGCTCTGGATAAGCGTGGAAGTTGAACAAGTCTTGGGAATTCGGCAAAGTTTAACAGGCACATGCATTGGCCTCTAGCAAGGCGGAAGATTAATCACTACAACATGCATCTTAAACAAAGCTCGAAACTCGTTACAGGATTAGTCCAAATAGTAATAATCAGAAAAATGGACCGTAAAAGGGATAACAAATTCCTTAAACATTTTTAAGTCCATAAGTTAATGATTGCATTTCAATATCTTTCGACCAAGTCAAAACATTACATGAGTTTGAAATTATGAAGTAGTGAAACTTACTCCATATAACACGACCTACTAGTAGAAACCGGTCAAAATAAAAATCGTTAATCATAGGAAATGCAAATGCGGAAATACAAATGCTTAATCCCAAAATCCGGGATTGAATGGTGCTAGTTGCAAATTGTTCGGGCCGGCCGTCGACATCATCTTGGGCTCCCCCTTCTTGTTCTTGATCGTGGCCGTGAGCGATAGGTGGTGCGACGAAATTTAAAGATAGGATAGGCATTGGCTCCACATAGGAATCATTTGCCTTAACTGGGCACTCGGCTCCTCACGAATGTAGTGATCGGTGAACCAAAAGGTAAGGTGTGCCGAGGCTTGAGAGCATCGTCTGTCATTTCCTTGCGTATCAATGCCCCACATTCACGGGCCATCCCATGTATAACCAATAAAGTAAGTGGCATGGGCATAGTAGACCGTAGATACATGCTTGGCGGAAAGATATTAGAGCGGATAAGCCGATGAAGGCATTTATCCTCCCATCTCACGAAATCTGGTTCCGCAAATGTGCGGGCAACCTCCCCTATAGTCCATTCTATCCCGAGATAGGCACCAACTTCCTCCAACCAAGCGTCGGACCCGTCAAATGTCACCATATACTCCGGCCCGTCCTCCGAGATATCAAGACCAAAATAAGCATTAAGCGTGCACTGGAGAAATTACAATCGGTCGTCACGAATAGTAACAATATTGGTGTCGGGATATGCGCGTAAATAAGCATAAAATTCCCTTACCCAATTGGCGTTGACTCGGCGGGGGCGCTCGACATCTCGCCCGCGATAATGTTCCACCAATCCCAAAAGCTCATCTCCACAATTGTCCAAATCCGGTCCTCGAGCTCGATGTGCGAGGGCATTTATGAAATGATTAATAAATGAAGAATATACCTCCCGACTCGCGGTGTGGTACCCGTTTATTAGAGGTATGTCGCCTTCAACAACCACAAATTGGGCGGCTCTGCGTCTTCTTGGTGGCATTCGATAGGTAGGCGAACGGCGGCGGGTGGCGACAGCGGGGTTACTCTCGGTCGACCGAGAGTAATCACTCGATCATTCGAGTGCGATCCGTCGACCGAGGCCCGGTGGGTTTCGACCTGTATCCTCCCGGTGACTTATGTTCTTGATCGAGAAAAAAAAATTCAACGACTCGCTTTGCGGTTTAAAAGATGAAAAATGAGTGAAATGGTATAATGGATGAAGATTTGCAAAATATTTCCATTTGATTTCTACAAGGATTTGGGGAAAAGGTAGGTGGAGAATTTGGATGAAAAATGGAAAAGAGGATGAAGAAAATGGAGAAGAGAATGAATGGGTCAAATAGAGAAATTGGAATTTGAAAAGTGGAATGTGATTGGTGGATTAGAATGGTTAGGGATTGATGATGTGTAGAGGTGGAATTTGAAAATTTAAATTGGAAGAATAAAGAAATTGGGAAGAGGGAAAGGTGAATGGTTGGGAAGAGTGAAAGGTGAATGGGGATATGTAGAAATAAATGGTTTTGACCATTTAATTTTGACACACCGGAAATTAACTACAACACATAACCATGCCAAAACTATTATTTCATTCTTTTCATAAATAAATCAAACAATCTGGCCTACGGCATTTGTAAAATAACGCATTCTTATTTCCTTAAACAACAATTTTTTTTACAAAGACTCGGTTACTCCACTCTATTTCACGTAAAAACGATTCGAATAAAAAAAAAGATTTTTGCACATCCTTAACTTAGCAGTCGTCGGAACACGGCAAAAAAAAAAAAAAAAACTCCTTATCGTTTCACGCTACTTTTATTTAAAAGAAGAAATAAAAAATAAAAATGACATAAAATGATAAAATAGAAATAGTTCTATAGTTTAAGTCGGTAGCTCGACTCTCCAAAAATCATCACCTTCTACGAACTGCTCTTGGCTTGCCAGGTTTTCACCCGGTTAGCCTTGACCGAAAATGTCTTGCTGTCCTTTTGCACGAGTGCCTTCCCGCGAGATGTGAGTCCAACGAAAAGACAGTCGAACTGTCCATCCAAGCAAGCTCCAACTTTCGTGATTGCTTCAGAACTAGATGAGCTCTCTTTAGCTCGAACTCTACGAGTTCGTTTTAACATTTGCTTCCTTTTAGCCTTGGGTATGGAAAGCCAGGCCTTGAATTATGATTTTCTAGAAGCAGGCGAGGCTCGACAACTTTCTTACGACTTCAGGCTGTAAGGATCTCATCTCTTTCTTCTATCTTGTCATCGACACACTTTTTACGAGTCGGAGTAAAATCGGTTTGAACTACCAACTCTATAACATTCACACTTACCGGAGTAGGAAATCTGAATTCCTCGTCCCACAGGTCTCGGAACCCTTAGCATCGAAAAATGTTATCTCACGCCTAGAACATACAATTAGGGCTCTAGAAGTATTGATAAAGGCTCTCCCCTAAAATGATACGGCGGTGAGGGTGCTCATCTATATCCATAACAACTATATCTATCTTAAATCTGAATTTGTCTATGCAAATGATCATATTATACATATTTCCGAGACATGATCGTTACGGTCCTATCTCGCAAATCTAACTTGCAGCGGAGTATTCGTGGGGGTAAGGATTAGATTTCTATCACAAAGACTCTTCGGGAAAATGTTCGGACTCGAGGCGAGAATCTATCAAAGCCAACCTAGGTATGTTCCTTCTAAGGTGACCTCTACCATAAATGCTCTGGGTCATCTAGTTTCGGCATCAACCGAGCTTCATTCTCAATATCTTATTTGCATCTCAGGAATGACGACTATAGGGCGATTTAGTTCTATGCTAACCTCAGACTCAGATTCTATATCTGATATATGATGCATGTAGTCAAATCCTGAGTTTGAATCTGAAGAAATATCTTCAGGATTTAACTTGGACATACCTCTGTATATGTAAGCATCTTTAGACTCTTTTGACTTCTTAGCTTCTTGAATTCTTGCTTTCATCTTCGCTATTCTCTCCTTGAGCTAAGGTGTCAATGGCTTTCTAGGTGTGGTTTTGGTTCTCAGCACCATGACTTCTTCTCCTCGAGCCTCAGAAGGCTGATGTGATGATATTTTGCTGAACAGTTTGCTTGAGTGATCTCCTTTGATTAAGCGCATCATAAGAAAAACAACAAGCGGTTATTGAACTAACGAGGCGGTATGATTACTCATACTGCTTTGCTAGGCTTATAACCTCTATGAGAATCACGAGGGAAAACAAATATCGGAAATATAAAACAAATAATGGGCTCGGTCGCCGAGTGATAACGTTCGATCGGCCGAATATCTGATTATTTTTTATTTTTTATTCTAATTTTTTTATTTTAAAATGAAAGAAAGCGAAAAAGCGAAATAATTAAGTAGATTATATAAGCAGTTGGACCATTGATTTCCCGACAACGGCGCCAAAACTTGATTGAGGTCAAGTTAAATTATTAACTCGATGCCTAAATAACAACTAGCAAGTGAACTAGGTTCAATCGCGGTATAGCTAGATAGAGTGAGAGTCGATCCCACAGAGAATCAATTTGTGGATCCTAACTTAAATAGTCAACCTATTTATTTCCTTTGACAAAGGCGGTCTATGACCAACATAGGATACGAGAAAAGAAAGACACATTCAAACATATAAACACGTAAACAACTAACGTAATCAATTTGCTCAATTATAACCGTAATCATTTGGACCTAGACAATTTATATAACAACGAGACTTATCAACTATTAATCCGTTCATATCTATTTATATTGGCTCACGGAGTCATCCTCTAAAACTTGACGTAGCACCGGTAGGTCACTAGATCCACGTGGTATTGTTACGTGACTTCGCCTTTTAAGTGCCTCCATCTCATATAACTCACACGCTTACGACTCTAAGGATGCCGATATTAACCGTACACCTCATCCCAGGCAACATTCATATGGTTAGGCGTACTTCTAAACGATCACTCAAATTCTCGTCCAACTAACAATTACCAAGTCATAGTCTCATGCTAGTTTACGATCTACGTATAAACAAGGTGCTCATAATTCACTAATATAAACCTACCTAGATACTTATTTGAGCGTCCGTGAAGATCATTTCATAAGCCCACCTAAGAGTTTTATATTGGTATTTCCTTTTACACGTTTTAATTAAATTAGCGAGTGGCGTAGCCATAGCCATACCCTCTTGAGATAACAGATTCAATTAAGCTAACCTAATCATAAAGGCGTGGTCGATTAACGGATGAAACAGAGCTAGAGACTCTCGGTCGGCCGAATAGAGACACTCGGTCGGCCGAGTGACACCTCTCGGTCACCCGAGTGCTTCACTCCCAGTTACATCCCTGAATATATTTCTCGGCGTTTCTTATACGAATCGGATTATATAGTGAATCATCGAGGACATTATATAAGTTAATCTAAATACACGTAAATTAAACACGTAGATTCATCCATAGATCGTAGGTAGAGGATGTAGGGTATGAGATCCTCATAGACAAGGCATCACCACCTCCACTAACGTCATAGCCTAGATCTACATCATCTAGATATGAATAACTACTCAAACAATCAAAGCATAATTGGGAAATTGATTCTTGAAAGAAAACAAGAAGAAAAACTAGGGCTTACATGATTGCACCCCCAGCTCCTTCACAAGCCTACTGAATCCTTATTTACTTATATGTAAATGTAAATTGATATTGGTGTATATATGAGTGTGTCTTAAAAAAATACAAAGACTTGTGTTTATATAGAGCTACTGACCGACTTAAGAAAACCGACTTAAAATGCCGACCTCTTTGAACCCTAACCGCCTCCAACAATGTGCCGAGCTGCTTGGCTTGGGCCAGGCCCACTCGATCGACCGAATGCATAGGCTCGGTCGACCGAGCCTTGTATGCTTTGGGCTTCCGTCTTTTATGCATTGGGCTTTGAACTTTATGCAATCCATTTCAAGCTTCTCCGAAGTCCATCCTTACGCTCCCCAATGAGTTACTACAAATATAGCATGAAATACAGTCTGTAACATCAAATAATATAATAAAACCTCCAAATACATAATAACGAATCGTAACTCTCGGCATATGCAACTTAAGCGTATTACGACTTATTATTACTCTATTATAGCTCCTTTAAACTAGAATCGGGGATAAAGATCATAGAATAACGGGCACAAAATGACCATTATCACATATATAAGATATAATATAAGTAATTAAATGAATACAGTAAAGTAAATTGCTGAAAGTAAATTGACACAAGGCTTATAGTGGTTCAGGGTGGTGTAATCGCTTAATCCACTCTTCTCCTGTGATGATTGGAGGAATTCACTATTGTTTTCACAGATATAATAGCCTGATTGTCCTTGACTACACAAGTTTCACAATCTACAAGACTATCACTCCTTAGCGCAATGTGACTTGGTGACTCGGTCTCTTTCCTTTGCTCTTGGGATCAAATCCTTCAGCAGCTATCACAAACACAACTCCTTTTCAGATGGCTCTGATTCAGTTTCTTGATTGATGTGAATTGATTCACAAACTTGTTGATCAATCTCAATGCTTGATGTTGAAATATGGCTCGATTTTGAGTTGATCACTAGATATTTTTTTCGCATACGAGATAGAAGGCTTTTCACTTTGGATGGTGTTTTTCTCGATTTATGATCGTTCTTCCTTATATTTCTTTTTACTGTCAATGCCTTCTATTTATAGCCTTGATTATCCTCGATTTGAATTTCCGTCCGTTGGCTATATTAATGAAAGGAATAATCCTTGATTTTATTCTTGATTCCCCTTAATTATATTCTCCTTGATTTGGTGATCGGATTTTTCTTCAAGCGTTTATCGAGAAAATCCGTTCTTGATTGATCCTCTATTGATTGTGCATTTAATGCTTGATCTCTGTATCTTCATTATATTTCAAAATCTGATTAAGTAAAGTTTACTTAGCCGTTCTTTGAGCGGTCAAGTGATCCTTCCGACTTTGCCGCTTAGATCTTCCTTCTTCACTACTTTGTCTTCACTCGGCGAAAGTGCATTTTACTTTGCCGATTCACTATTTCCTTCATTCTTTCGGTTCAGGAGAATCCTTGTACTTCACTGATCCTTGATTTGTGTGAGATCGGTGTACACCATATTTAAACACTAAGTATCATTACTTGAAACATAACTTAGACTTAACCATGGTCATCACAGACTTCCTTGGTTATAAGTCAGACCATAATGTCTTCATTGCTTCTCTGCTGGTACTTGGCTGGCTTCACTCTGCCGGAAATCTGTTTTTACTTTGCCGTCCTACCAACTAGTACAATACTTGTCTGACTCAACTTATACAACATGTCAGACTCTAAGTAAATACTTATACAGAGATTTCTAACTTATTTTAGGCTTGCTATAACAGCTAGTATGACCATCATCAAAACATAACAAAGTGTTTCTAACAATTTCCCCTTTTTGATGATGCCAAAACCCTCATAAGCCTGAACATAAGTGTGCCAAATTTTTCATAATAGGACAACAGAATAAAACTCAAAAAATTTTATTCATCCATTTAAGGGCAATAAGACATTGCATCTTTTTATTCGAAAATCAAAGGCATTTGAGTGAGTAAATTAATATAATAAGGGCTACTGCTTATTTTCTTCAAACCTGATGCCCTTGCCTTTGATGCCATTGACCTTATCCATTGGGCTTGCCTTCATTCCGTTGGAGCTCTCAGGCTTGCTTTCTTCCCCCTTTTTGGCAGCACCAAAACGTTCTTCAAGGATTCTGGTTGCTTCTTCCGATTCGGGGAGAGGACCATACCTTTTCTCCGGGATTTGATTGTTGGCCGTAGTGAAATTTATCAGAGTGTCGAGTTGCTGGCCAGAATATTCCATAACCTCATTGACATGGTGGATTTGATGTGTATGAGCATTCAATGTGTCCACCATGGGTTTGAGATTGTTATCAGCCTTTTTAGCATGAAACTCAAGATTGGTCTGGAGATGGTAGGGAATGAGATGTTGCAGGTTGCAAAGCAAGTCGCCATGTTTCTCCATCACCTCATCTTGAATCTTAATGTGACTGATGAGGGCTTCAATCTTATGGTTTAAGGAGGTTTCATCACTCCTTAAGGCAGTTTTAAGTTTTGTCTGCTTTGAGGTATTGCATTTCCATGTCCTGATGAGTATTTGGATATCCAGATTGAACAGTCTTTCTGGATCAGTTTCCTCTGGAATTTCTTCCTCATCCTCATCATCTGCATCTTCTTCCTTCTCTTTCTCACTTTCTTTTTCTTCCTCATTAGACTTAGGGTCATTGAGGGGTTGCTTGGGGGTGTTGATGTCTTTATTTGCCAGATGTGTGATTTTCTGTGCTGCTGTTCCCCCTTGATCAATGCTGGGGGAGTTGACATGGTCAGCGGCGTGAGCTTTATCAGCTGGCTCACTTGACCGGTTGTCAACTTTGCTGATGCTTCTGAGAATTACTTCATGGATTGTCGGATCATCATCATAAATCACCATCTTTTCTTGATCATTTTCAAGATGACTACTGTCTATCTGTGCTTCCTCTGTTTCAGCTTTTTCATCCTCATATGTCTCTTCTTCATCATCATCCATCTCTTCTTCTTCGGATGGAGTAAGTTGATACCCCTCCTCACCTTCCTCCGGATATGTCACTTCTTCTTGTTTCTCTTCCTCCATTGCTATATCATCACCGATCCTGCTGGATTGTCCGGATTCTTTGGTACTTACCACTAGGGTGTCTTCTTGTGCTTTTGCGTCTGGTTCATCTTCCCATCCACGATCTAACGCCAGCCAGTGCTTTCCTTTTTCGTCCAGTAGTGGGTTTGGGTTTCATAGATGCCTTGATATAGGTAAACATCACCTTTGACCTATGTGGAGGCTGCAAATTTGTGGGTTTCGTTTTTAATGAATCAAATAGGTGTTGAAGAGGGAACTCATATGATTTCCTTTCCTAGAATTCACCTTTCTTTTGCAACCCCTTACTTGGTGTCGTAATTGACAGATCTATTTCCTTTTGAATCTGCTCTTTCAATCTATTGAAGACAAAGGTTGCCCAGTCAAAGTGAAGGCCTTGATAGATTATTGCCATTAGCTTAACTCGTACCTCTATCAAGTTTTCCATCGACCCTTTCTTGACTTCAATGTTCTTGGTAATGACATGTGCAAACTCAGCAAATAGAAGTTTGAGTCTTGATCACAGGAGATTGTAGGTTTCTTTATTCTTTTAGAAATACATTGGCTATCTCCTCCTTGAAGGTCTTGATGTTAACCTACTCAAACTTCACGTTTTCCGGGCCAATCATGGGTAGATGTAAGAATATGTTAAGTAGGCCAGGTGTGATGACTACTTCTTTGCCAAAGATTGAACTTTTATACGATCGATATCGGTCTTCTTTGTGCTTGGCACAAACTTTGCATTTTTCAAAATGCAATCAGAGTTCTCATAGCATATTCGAGTTATTTGGGGGGTTTGGGAAGGTCATTAACCCCAGATTTGTACATCCATCAACTAGCCATCGGGCTTGTACCTCATTATTACAGAAGGATAGATAGGGTTTAGGCTTAAAGAATGATC